>JAKZJZ010000257.1:0-59916 GCA_022702705.1 Papilionanthe hookeriana x Papilionanthe teres
TCCGGGGTGTCTCTCTATGTGGTTGTACTCGACTCGGAGAGTGGCCGCAGCTACGGCCATCTCTTCCATCCTCTTCGCCATTCGAGCGATCGTGTCGTCCTTTTCCCGAAGCCGTCTCTTCATCGCTCCGGCTCCTCTCTTCTGCAGCTGCAGGAGCACCTCGAGAAGCCGATGAAGCTCGTGTCTCAACCATGTTGATTTCTCGCATATTCGTTGTTCATGAATTCCGATGAGTCGATCTCATCTCCGAACTTTTCTTCTCTTTCTTTTGCCAACCGTCGGATGTCGGTTCTCAACTTTTCCATGGCATCTTCTAGCGGAGCTTTCCGTGTGTCTTTGCGGTTGTCATGCGATAGTTGTCGGGTCCTTTTTTCACGAGTCCCCTTCATCGCAGTAGCACTTTCTTCGCATTCCAGCCTCCCGGCGAGACTTCTCTCTCGGGCCGTTGTTTCAATCTCAACCGCCCCGTAGTGGGACGCCATACCATCCTTCTAGCAGCAGAGGGTCTAGGACCGGATGGTCCGTCTGGCCAAATGCTCGGAAGGTGGTATCCTCCCTAATCCGTAATCCCGAGACTACGACGAGCGGGCTAGCCTTCATTCTCTTGCTTGGCTTTTCTATCATGACGGTGGGTTCTACTCGAGGCCCAAGACGGGATTTGACCGGCACACGCCCTATCCTTCGTAGAATTTCCAACACGGAGCAGTTTTCCTTCCTTGCTAGCTTTTCTACCAAAGTTTGCAGTCGAGCAAACGGCGTAGTTCTGGTTCTTTTCTTGCGGCTATCGTTGTAGTATGCGGGCTGTGGTAATGTGGCGACAATCTTGCGAACATTCTCTTCATCCTCTCGCGGCGGAGAGGGGATGGAACCCGCTTCCTCCCAAAAGTGGTATGTAGTCGAGCGGTGGTGTATATTCCGGTAGCGGTGTATATTCCGGCAACTCGGAATTTCCTCCGAGAAGGCAATCTCGAGCAGCTCCGGCTTCCCCGGCGATCCTTCTATTTCTATTTCTTCTTTGGGTCTTTGTCGGCGACGGAATCTTCGAACCGGACCCGATTTCGAAGACGAAGGTCTTACAGAAGATCCGTACCCTCCACGGTAACGGGTTTATCATAGTTCCGGATTTCTTTCCCCTTTGATTTGGCGAAGTCGGGGTAGGTGCGTAAACAACTAGACCAGGTGGGGTAGTAAGAACAGCTCCTCCCGCGGACGACAGTACTCCTCCTAGCTCGGACCCTTCGCAGGGAGGAAACTCTCGGGTCGACCTAAGGTCGAACTCGGCAGTGGGTTCCTCGCCTTCGGATACCTTGTTCGTCGCTGCAAAGAGGGAGACGTCGGTGACCTTGACGTTCGTGTTTTCGAATCCTCGTCCAAATCGGATGACCCCATTGTCGGGCAGCTCATCCTTATAGACAGCGAAGTCCAGTCCGTTGGTGAAGGAGAAAATCAGTTTCGGGGCTTCCATTTCTGCAAGGTAGACTCTGGTTGTCAGTCCCAAGTTATGCTTCTTTTCTTCAGGACGAAAAGAAAGGAATTAAAAAGAGTCCGAACTTATTCTTTGTTCATGTATTTATAAAAAAGAATCATTTGTTAAAAGAATCACTTATTAGAGGGTTTGTTTATTTAGAACGGAATGTTCAAAGGTGTAGAGAATGTAAGGAATCCGATTCAGAGTTGGAAAGGGAAAGAAAGTCTTAAGCAAGACTTCTCGACTCGAAGGATCATTCCTAAACTAACACCTATTGGGGTCCACCCCACCTCGTAAATGAGGTAAAAGGATCTCGGAACCTCTCTGTTTAGGGGTGTCTAAACAGTGGCTCCTAAATCCGGGAGAATGTTGGCTATACTTGTTCAAGGTAGAAATGAACATAGTATTCCAACGGAAAGAAGGGTAGTTTGATCCACTAAGGACATGGATGCACTACCGATTTTTTGAAAGCAGAATTATTTGATTATAATGGAGAGAGGAATTGTCCCCAGCGGAGTCGCCAGAAGTATGTCGGCATATTTTTAGGTTGTGTTGTATTTTAAAAGGGGTCGCCTAACGTAGTTGTCGGCGAATTTAAATTTTAAATTTAATTTAAATATATATATATAATTTAGAAAGTAGTATTTGATTTCAAAAATAATTTTAAATATGAGATTAAACCGATCTCACATCCCAAATAGTTTATATAAACGAGCACCGCACCACAAACCGTGTATTTATCCCTAAGGATAGACACACTGCTTGATGGTGGGGCTCGATCAAATAAACTAGAAGTTTTGTGACATCCGTTTGGTCTGCGAACCAATTTTATAAGCCGACAAATTCCCCTGCTTAATATGAAAGTATCAAACAGGGTTTATATTACTCGGGTTCTTTAAAATTCCCTATAAGGGCAAGCCCCTATAGTTAATTACATCTTAAGTGACGGGAATCACCTAAGAAAACTCTCGATAATAATCAATAACTCGCTCTCAAGAATTTCAAAGTTTAAGGTTTTCAAAGATTGAATTTTGGAATTTCAATAAGGAATGGATCAAATTTGGAACATTTTTGTTTTGTGAATCCGAAGGAAGAAAGGTAGGAGAAATCACTGATTCGAAGTGAACTTCGGTAATTTCCCGACTATCCTATTGTTTGGCTTGAATTTAGGAAAGTCCTAATGTTTATTTAGTATTTCAATCTTGCCAATTTTAATTAATTAGGGCTTATATTTGTATGATAAAATCAAACAAATAGCCTAGAAGATGTGAGGGTTTATTGTCGTATCGGACGACTACCTCGGAATCTTAAGACCGGTTAGGGATTAATTTGCAATGCAAATGCCTAACAAAGAGGTTGAGGATTTATGTTGCATTAGGCAAGCTACCTCGAAGTCCTATGGCTTGGTTATTTAATTCTAGGAAAGTTTTGCTGAAGTAGGTTCAAGTTTTGCTGACGACGATGGCCGTGCTGCCCACCATGCTCCAAGCTCCTTGTTGTCAGCAGAGGTTTAGTTTTAGAAATCATAAATCGGGAGATGAGAAAAGTGTTTTGGTTTAGAGAAAATCTTAATTTCCAAGTGTTTTTTACGTTTTAATTAAAACAAATCTTAAAGTTGATTATAACGACACCTGCTAAGATCCCACGGTTCCATCCTTCCGCATCATTATTTTTATCGGATTCACTTAGTCCGGATGAATTTGCTAAACTCAACCGAATGAGTTCCACACTTTCATTTAGACCGTGGAAATCCCGTTAGCAACACGTAGGTTACATCATCCGAGGTATTCCCGATCATCCAACAGGACGTTTTAATTTAGTTGTAATTGTAGTTTTGTGTTCGTTTGTGATTAAATTTCGAGTTGTTTTATATTTTGAAATGTTGTGGCGGTGAATTTTATCTTGCAATGACTTTTAACTTAATTTGGTTTCAGCTTTAGGGTCTATCCTAAAGGTGTGGGTTTTCATGCAACTGTTGTTTTATCATGCAAGAAAAGTAAAGTGCATTCGCAATAAAGTAAATTGCAGGAAGTAAATTGCAAGAAAGTAAATTGCAATAAAAATAAAAGCGTACCCGGAGGGTCTTCCCGTCATCCCAAGCTACACTTAAAACACAATTAGAATATTTAAGCAAGTTCCTAGGTAAAGCTAAGGGAAGGGTTATGGTTTTCTACCAAATTCCTAATCCTATGCCTAGTCATTCCCTAGGACGTCTAGGTTCTCTCGTGTTTTGGTTTGAGGACGATTTTCTTCATCAAAGAACGATTAAGCCCAATTGTTCTTATAAATGTCCTATCATATCGAGGAAGTGCTTAAGAGGAATCTTAAACATCTTTTCAATTTTTCTAGGATTGTTTTAAGTCCAAATGAGTTTAATTATACAAATGAATTAATCGTCCAAGAATTTCAAGTTTTATTGTTATCTCGCTCGATGAACTAGGACATTCGAATATCCTATAAGTGAAGTAACATTTCATTTAATGTTCCGTTTAGGAGTTATGATAACTAAAACTTTCAAGGGTAAATTGGTATTCCAAATGATTTGATTTAAGTTAAAGGGTTTAAATTTGGAATAGTGTTCAAGTTCGTTTTATATTTAATTTAATTTAATTTAATCGAGTTTGATTTGATGTTGAATTAATTTAATTTGATTTGATTTGATTTTAATTCAATTTGATTTAATTAAATTTAATTTAATTTAATTTAATTTAATTTTAATTTAATTTAATTTAATTTAATTTAATTTAATTTAATTATTTAATTTAATTTAATTTAATTTAATTTAATTTAATTTTAATTTAATTTATTTAATTAATTTAATTTAATTTATTTAATTTAATTTAATTTAATTCAATTATTTAATTTAATTTAATTTACTTAATTTAATTTAATTTTAATTTAATTTATTTAATTAATTTAATTTAATTTATTTAATTTAATTTAATTGTTTAATTTAATTTAATTTAATTATTTAATTTAATTTAATTTTAATTTAATTTATAATTTTAATTGAGATTTTAAAAGAGTTTAATGATTTAATTAAGTCTTTTAATATTTTAAATTTGAGTTATCATTTTAATTAAGAGTTAAATGTTAATGATATAATTAGTTTAGGGATTTTTTAAATTAAAGAATAAATCTCTTCCTAATAAATATCCCTTATGTTAATAATTCCAATTTTATTATTCTTCCAAATTTAATCTATTATTTAATTATAGTTTAATTATTTTAAAGTTTGTTTAATGAGTTTCTACCCTTTAATTATTTAAATTTCAATCATCCAAATCAGATTAAGATCAAATGTTTTACTTGTTGATTTTTTTATTAAACCTAAAGTTTTAATTAAGGGTTGAAAGTTTAATTACCATTTTACCCCTTAAGCTTAATAATTTCATAACTCACTAAATTGAACTTAAATGAACTTGAAATTTTTATGTGACTTCACTCATATATCAATAAAGACATGAGAGGAGAAAATGTGATTTTTCTGTATTTAATTTATTTATATAATTATTTTTGGTGGAAAATAGAGATTTTCAAGGAAAATTTGATAACATGACCAAAGGAAAGTTTCTGTCCTTAAGAAAATTAGGGGATATTTCTAATGACCAGAGAAGCACTTGGACCAATTTTGGTGATTTTTTGAATTATATTATTTTTATTATAATTATTTTGAGTTTTGGAGTGTTAATTAATTTAAAAAATAAAATAAATGTTGAAAAATGGATTTTATATTTTTCAAAAATCTCTCTAATATCAAGGAAACCATAGAAACAAATTTTGCAATTTTCTGATTTTTCTATGATTTATTATAATTATTTTAGTGAAAATGCTAGAAAATACATTTTTTTAAATTTTAAAATTACCCTAGGGCTTTAAAATTCAATATCTCACTAAATAGACCTAGGAAAAATGTGGGATTTGTTCCTAAGTGATTAAAATTCAAAATGTGACATTTTGGTGAATTTTATTATTTTTGTGATTTTTATTAATTTTTAATTATTAAAAATATTAAAATATTATTAAAAATCAACTTTTTCAGAAAATTGAAATTTTAATTTTCTTAGATTCCCCTGATATCAGAGAGGCTCCAAAACCAATTTGGTGAATTTTTGAAAGGTATTTTAAAAGTTATGAATTTTTAAAGTTTAAAATGGCTAAGTGGCTTAATCAACCCAATTAGTGGGGCTAACCAAGTCCAATTGACCTCAAATTTTTATGGTGGATTCCTCTGATCCTAAAGGTCAGTGGAGAATTGATTTCAAGTCAATTTGATGCATGGTTAACTCTAATTAATTAAAGACCTATTTTGAGTGTTTAAGCCAATTAGGGTTGTTTGAAATGAACTAAGTCAAAACCTATTTTTCCTAGGGTTCTCTGGTCATAAGCAACATCACCAAATTTTCCTAGAATTTATTTCACAACATGCTATTTACTGGAATTAAAATACTCAAAACAGTGACCTGAACTTGAAAAATCAAGAACTCTTCATAGGGATGGCCTCGACTTTGGAAAATTCAGGGAATGTTCCCAAATTCAGAGGCTTCAAAAGCCCTATGGTCTCATGCCATGGTGAATTGTATGCATGCATGGAGAATTAAAACAATGCAGAGAGTAAATAAATTATAAAAAATAAAATATTTGATGAAATTAAATGATTTCTTTTCCACATTATTCTCCTCTCGTTCACCGAGCAAGAGGGTATTTTTATTTTATTTTTATGATTTTCCTACACAGAGATATGAATTTTTGAAGTTTAGGGAATTAAATAAATAAGAAAATACCCCAATTTTCTATTTATCCACGCGGCGCCGCCGCATCCTCGCGCGCCTCCGAAAGGCCACGCGGCGCGCTCCCATTCGACGCCGCCACTCGAGTCGGCAGCCCGGGCCCCGCGGTTCTCGCACCGTTTCTCGGTCCGACGTCATCCGAGCCGTTCGTCCGCGCGTGTATCGAATGGACGCGCATCCGTTCATCGTCCCCAAGTGTTCTCACCCGAGAGCCGTCCACACTAAATCCCTAAGATCTCACTCGATTCTCAATGGATTTTTATGTTCTTATACTCTATGGATTCGTCTCGAAGAGACGAACACATCTATACGGTTAACATGCATCGAAACTAAAGCATTTGAAATAGAGATTCTCCGTAAGCTCGGGATGAAGAATTAGCTCATACCTTGGCTCAGAGAAGTGTGGCTTCAATCTGAGAGTTGTTGCACCTTCGATTGGATCCCAGCAAGCTTCAGATGAAGTCTCCTGGTCTGGTGAATTGTCTGGATATGATTTCGACCAAGCCCGATCACAAAGCTTGGAGGCCGGAGTAACCGGGTGGCCTCGGAGATGGGGCTTTCTGTTGGTGGACACCTTCCCTCGGTCCAGTGAAGGTGTAGAGCCAATCAATTTGAGAATTGGCTCACCGTGGAGAAGTGTCCCGGTTTTGGGTGGAATTTCAACTCGAAATCGAGCTTACGGAGGAGAAATGGCAGGGGGATTTCACTCTGGGATCAAGTGTTCTAAGAGTGGAGAAGGGTCTGGAACAATTTTGGCAGAGTTTTGGCAAGGTTTGTGCTTAGCTTCTCTCATGGCCGAGAGGGGTGGAGTTTAAATAGGAGAGGGTGGAAGGGCTCTCAGAGGGAGTTAGGGCTTGGGATCAGCTGCTCTGGTGAGGAGAAGATCAGCCATGGTGACCACTAGGCATGGGGCAGCTCGAGCAAGTGAGAATTTCAATGTCGGCTCACATGCGAGCTCTCGGCCATGGTGTTTTCCGGCGGCCCGGTGGCCGGCCGGCCAGGCAATGGTCACCATCTTGGTCGGGTGGGTCGGGGCTGGGGTTTAGTGTAGGCAATCGGCAAATGCCATGTGTAAAGGCTTTGATTCAAAGTGGAATGGGGGCATGGCTAAATTTGAACCTAAATGGGTCAACCCACCCATTTGGGCTAGGTGCACCACCCAAGGCCTGGTTTTGGCTGAGGGAAAAGTGATTTGGCTCAGCATAATCAGTAGGGTCAAGTCACCATCCAAGCACAATTAGAGCTTAAGCATGGTTTAGTGGAATCATGGAAGTGGTTAATCACCTTTAGGAATTAAGGAAAGAGCCTCCTCCTTTTGCCCAAAATGGCATGGTGACATGTAAAGAGGCTCTCATGGCTTGCATATGGCTTGTGCATGGCTCCATGGCTCCATTTGGCTTGGGAAAAGGTTTGGTCAATTTCATAAAAAAGGATTTTAAGGATTTTGGATAATTTGGTGGAAATTTGGATGAAGCTTCATTTAGAATTATTTGATGATTGGTTTAGGACTTAGGGATGATTTTAATTGAAAATATGATGAGGGGAAATGTCATATGGGCTTTTGGAAGAATTTTTGGGGTTTTGAATTTGGTGGAAGTGGGCTTATAAAATGGTTTAAGGAATGGGCCTTTTAAGTTTTGAAAATGAATTTATGGATGGGAATTTTGTAAAGAGTTTGGGCCAAATAATTGTTGGGTTTAGCTCATGGATGTGTCATGAGTGATTTGAAACAAATTGGGGGTGATTTGGATTTGAATTGGGTTGAATTTGGGTTAGGTTTGGGTTTAGGTCAAAAATGGGCCTTTTGACCTTGGATTGAGTTTGAGTGGGACTTGGGTTCAAATTTTGGGCAAATCATGTTAGGGTTTTGTTTGTGGGAATTTTAAGGAAGATTTAGAAAAGATTTGAGGTTAATTGGAGTTGAATTGGGTGAGTTTGGGTTAAGTTTGGGTCATGGGTCCAAATTGGGCTTTAAGGCCAAAAGTGAGATTGGATCCAAATGTCAATCAAATTGGACTTGGATTTGGTCTAAATTGGTATTGGGAATGTTGAATTGAAGTTTAGAATTGAATTGGACCAGAATTTGGGTCAATTGGATAGGTTTGGTTTAACATCGGGTCCACTTTGGGTTAAAATGGGTCAATTTGGGGGTTTTGACAAAAGTAGGGTAAATTGACAAAATTGGCCCATGGTGTAGTTGGACAAAATGAAATTGGGAATATTTAGGATTTTCTGGAATTTTCTGGGAATTTTCTGAATTTTTGGATTTTTAGGCCAAGAAGGGTATTTTTGGTATTTGGAGGGTATTGGGGGGTATTTTTGGAATCTTTGGTATTTTTGGGTATGGATGATCAATTTGAGTGATGTGGAGATGTTTGGGAATGATTTTGGAGAATTTTGGGTGATTTGGAAATTTTTGAGAAATTTGGGTAATTTTAAGGGTTTTGGGTAGGTTTAGTAGGTGTAGGGTCCCGGGGTTAAAAATTGAAAATTTGGGAAATTGAAGATTGGGTGAATTTGGGTGGAAAGAAGTCATTTTGGTTGAGCCATGAAGCCATATCAAGCCCACATGAGCCATGAAGGGACTCACTTGAGGCATTCACTATGTTGTTCCTAACCCTCTTACCAAGGGCTTGGGGTTAAGGACCATCCATGTGAATCACCTACATGAGTCGGGAGGTCAAGTTGGGTATGGGTGTGGTTTTAGGAAGTGTGTGGAAATGTAGTGTGTAAGTGTAGTGTAAGTCGGCCCCTTCACTGCGACCAGGCCACCTGTGGCGGTCCTAAGGCCAAAGAGTCCTATAGGAACTCATCCTTTAAACTTCCACATTCGATTTCAACCCTCTAGGTGATTAGGGGTCTATAGTCAAGTTTGTGGAGTTTGCAGGGAGTTTAGAAGTGGTTTGAATTTCTAAAAGGCGGGTCCCAATTCTAGTCCTCTAAGATAGTCAAAAGAAAAGCCTAAGGCTAGATCCTAAGCACTAAAAAGAAGAAGGGAAGACCTCATCAAAAATGAGGTCAACAAATGGACCCCCAATAGGTGTGGTGAGCTGACGGAGCACACCGCGCGTATTGGTGTTGACCGAAGCGATCAACAAAACCAACACAGATGTCCAAGTGACGAACTTAGGACGAAGTAGAAGAGTTTCTGCTGGGGAGTGTCAAGTATATCTCTGGAACCGGAGATTCTTGAACTCTCGCTGGGGAAAGGAAAAGGAGGTGAATCCCAAATCACATGACCTGGGGAATTTCGATTTAGATTTTATTTTGTTTCAATTTATGTTTTGAAGTGTGAGTTTAAATTTTAGTTTGGAGTTTCAATTTAGATTGAAGTTTTGTCAAAATTAATTTGAAGGATTTGATTTGAAATTAAAATTGGAGTTCTGAGGTTTTAGATGTAACATCTCCAACCTCGAAAGAAAATTGAATTGATTAGATTGAATCGTTGCAATGAGAAGATATCTCAGAGCAAAGTGGTGTTGGATATAAAATCCTTAACCTCAAGAGTTTGATTTTGATGTATTTCATTGCGATAGGGAAATGATCCTAAAGCAATGCAGTCTCGGATGTAAAATCCTCGACCCAAAAGAGTTTAATTTGATGTATTTCAGTGCAATAGGAAAAGAATCCTAAAGCAGTGCAGTCTTGGATGTAAAATCCTCGACCCAAAAGAGTTTGATTTGATGTATTTCAGTGCAATAGGAAAGAATCCTAAAGCAGTGCAGTCTTGGATGTAAAATCCTCGACCCAAAAGAGTTTGATTTTGATGTATTTCGGTGCAATAGGGAAAGAATCCTAAAGCGGTGCGAGTCTTGGATGTAAAATCCTCGACCCTAAAGTTTGAATTTTGCTGTATTTCAGTGCAATAGGGAAAGAATCCTAAAGCGAGTGCGGTCTTGGATGTAAAATCCTCGACCCAAAAGTTTGAATTTTGATGTACTTCGGTGCAATAAGAAAAGAATCCTAAAGCGGTGCGAGTCTTGGATGTAAAATCCTCGACCCAAAAGTTTGAATTTTGATGTACTTCGAGTGCAATAGGAAAAGAATCCTAAAGCGGTGCGGTCTTGGATGTAAAATCCTCGACCCAAAAGGTTTGAATTTGATGTATTTCGGTGCAATAGGAAAAGGATCCTAAAGCGATGCGGTCTTGGATGTAAAATCCTCGACCCAAAAGGTTTGATTTTGATGTATTTCGGTGCGATAGGAAAAGGATCCTAAAGCGGTGCGATCTTGGATGTAAAATCCTCGACCCAAAAGTTTGAATTCGATGTATTTCGGTGCGATAGGAAAAGAATCCTAAAGCGATGCGATCTTGGATGTAAAATCCTCGACCCAAAAGGTTTGATTTTGATGTATTTCGGTGCGATAGGAAAAGGATCCTAAAGCGGTGCGGTCTTGGATGTAAAATCCTCGACCCAAAAGTTTGAATTCGATGTATTTCGAGTGCGATAGGAAAAGAATCCTAAAGCGAGTGCAGTCTTGGATGTAAAATCCTCGACCCAAAAGGTTTGATTTTGATGTATTTCAGTGCGATAGGAAAAGGATCCTAAAGTAGTGCAGTCTTGGATGTAAAATCCTCGACCCAAGAGAGTTTGATTTGATTTGATTGATATTTGATTCGAGATCTGGAAGAAATTGAATTTGAATTTGATTGAGACTTGAAGCCTGGAAAGATTGAATTCGGAATTTTGGAAATTTGGAAGGATGAGTTTGAATTCGATTGAAATTTGATTTAAGATTTGATTTGAAATTTGGAAGATCAAGTTTGAAACTTGATCGAGATTGGATTTGGAATTTGATTGAGGATTTGATTTGAAATTTGTAAAGATGAAATTTGATTTTGAAGTTTGGAAGGATGGAATTTGAGATTTGTGTTGATTTCGTTTATCTTTTAATGATTTATTTTATTTTATCGTTTATTTAACGTTCATGTGAATTTGGTATTTGTCATTTTTCAGATTTTTTTTTAGAAAGTTTTCTTTTATTCTCTCTTTTTTTTTATTTCTTTTTTGTTCTTTGTTCGAAGTTCATTTAACTTTAATGGCGTTTCCCAATCAATTTGCACAAAAGAGGTGAAGGCCAAAAATGTGACATGGTCACCTTTCATTCCAATCATGTTGAAAATACGTCGTACAACTCGATCTGGAATATATTTCATACAATCCATGTAGCCTCAAAACGGACTGTATATGATCTTTGTTGATCCATCAAAAGAAGCATCTGTCAAAAATCCATGTCTGAATAGTGAGGTACATGGTCAATAACATCACCTTCCAAGCCATCCTTGGCAAGGATGCCGGCTGGATGTACGTTGGAGGTGTGATATTTCCCATGTAACTCGCGGCTCGTAAGGCCGGAGGTTCTCTAGCTCCGGGTCCGGTTGGAAATGGTAAGGTATTTTGTTGCCGTCCATCCTCTCGAAAGTAAGCGAGATTCGCTCCATCGGCACCACAGTATGCAATGCTTTGCGATATCCGCTCCGTTACCTTGCAGGTATCATGACGGAACCCACCGGTAAAGGTATCTTTGCGGCCCTCGGAACTCACCCGGGCCTGCTATCCGGAGGTCGGATCCGAACATGATGTTACACTCATTCAAGAAAGAGACCGTGCGAAAGGTCCGACGAAGTCGTGGTGATCAATATGTGGGGGTATGCGGTCACCCGTTTGTAGATGTTGATAATGCAGCTATTGGGTATGCAATCTGTCGGCAGTACCCTCCATGTTATCAATCTTTTTACCATTCTCTTGATAACCGATGGCATCGGATCTACTTGCCCATGACGGAGTATTCCGGTGGGTTTCCCTTCTCGTCTTCAAGAAAGTTGTAGCAGCATCCGCATTGTATTGTGATTCTTCCTTTCCTTGGCATCCATCTCCGGGGTTCCGAGTATGTGTTTTCCCTCAGGCGGCCTGCTCGGCCCATTCTTTTCAGATCCCGGATACAATCCACGATTGGGTTGAATTTGGGTTAGGTTTGGGTTTAGGTCAAAAATGGGCCTTTTGACCTTGGATTGAGTTTGAGTGGGACTTGGGTTCAAATTTTGGGCAAATCATGTTAGGTTTTTGTTTGTGGGAATGTTAAGGAAGATTTAGAAAAGATTTGAGGTTAATTGGAGTAGAATTGGGTGAGTTTGGGTTAAGTTTGGGTCATGGGTCCAAATTGGGCTTTAAGGCCAAAAGTGAGATTGGATCCAAATGTCAATCAAATTGGACTTGGATTTGGTCTAAATTGGTATTGGGAATGTTGAATTGAAGTTTAGAATTGAATTGGACCAGAATTTGGGTCAATTGGATAGGTTTGGTTTAACATTGGGTCCACTTTGGGTTAAAATGGGTCGATTTGGGGGTTTTGACAAAAGTAGGGTAAATTGACAAAATTGGCCCATGGTGTAGTTGGACAAAATGAAATTGGGAATATTTAGGATTTTCTGGAATTTTCTGGGAATTTTCTGAATTTTTGGATTTTTAGGCCAAGAAGGGTATTTTTGGTATTTGGAGGGTATTGGGGGGTATTTTTGGAATCTTTGGTATTTTTGGGTATGGATGATCAATTTGAGTGATGTGGAGATGTTTGGGAATGATTTTGGAGAATTTTGGGTGATTTGGAAATTTTTGAGAAATTTGGGTAATTTTAAGGGTTTTGGGTAGGTTTAGTAGGTGTAGGGTCCCAGGGGTCAAAAATTGAAAATTTGGGAAATTGAAGATTGGGTGAATTTGGGTGGAAAGAAGTCATTTTGGTTGAGCCATGAAGCCATATCAAGCCCACATGAGCCATGAAGGGACTCACTTGAGGCATTCACTATGTTGTTCCTAACCCTCTTGCTCGAGGGCTTAGGGGTTAAGGACCATCCATGTGAATCACCTACATGAGTCGGGAGGTCAAGTTGGGTATGGGTGTGGTTTTAGGAAGTGTGTGGAAATGTAGTGTGTAAGTGTAGTGTAAGTCGGCCCCTTCACCGGACCGGGCCACCCGAGGGCGGTCCCAAGGCCAAAGAGTCCTATAGGAACTCATCCTTTAAACTTCCACATTTGATTTCAACCCTCTAGGTGATTAGGGGTCTATAGTCAAGTTTGTGGAGTTTGCAGGGAGTTTAGAAGTGGTTTGAATTTCTAAAAGGCGGGTCCCAATTCTAGTCCTCTAAGATAGTCAAAAGAAAAGCCTAAGGCTAGATCTTAAGCACTAAAAAGAAGAAGGGAAGACCTCATCAAAAATGAGGTCAACACTCTCCCTGGGAGGCCCTTCACCCTCTCTTATTTAAACATCACCCCCTCTCGGCCATGGGAGGTGCTGAACCAGACCTTACTAAAACCCTGCCAAAATTGTTCCAGAACACTCTCCATACTTAGAGTAGTTGATCCCCAGTGACAATTTTCCCTAATCCCCACCAACGAGCCCGATTTCTCAGCCAAAATTCCACCCAAAATCAGGACACTTCTCCACAGTGGATCAATCCTCAAATTGATTGGTCCTACACCTTCACCAGACCAAGGGAAGGAGTCCACCAGCAGAAGCCCCCTCTCCAGGCCACCCAGTTGCTCCAGCCTCCAAGCTTTGTGATTGGCTGTGGTCGAAATCATACCTAAGCGATTCATCAGACCAGGAGACTTCATCTGGAGCTTGCTGGGATCCAATCGAAGGTGACACAACCCTCAGATTGAAGCCACACTTCTCTGAGCAAAGGTATGAGCTAATTCTTCATCCCGAGCTTCTGGAGATTCTCTATTTCAAATGCTTTAATTTCAATGCATGATCACCGTATAGATGTATTCGTCTCTTCAAGACGAATCCATAGAGCATAAGAACACGAAAATCCATTGAGTATTGAGTGAGATATTAGGGGTTTAGTGTGGATGGCTCTAGGGTGAGGACGCTTGGGGACGATGAACGGATGCCGTTCATTTAATACACGCGCGGACGGACGGCCAGGATCGCGTCGGATCGGGAGATGGAACGACACGGCGGGGCCCGGAGCGGCGAGTCAGATGGAGGCGTCGAACCAGAACGCGCCGCGTGGCCTTTCAGAGCTGCCGAGGTTGACGCGGCGCCTCGTGGATAAATAGAAAATTAGGGTATTTTTAATTTATTTAATTCCCCTAAACTTAAAAAATGCATAACTTTGTGTAGGAAAATCAGAAAAATAAAATAAAAATACACTCTTGCTCAGTGAACAGAGGAGAATAATGTGGAAAAGAAATTATTTAATTTCATCAAGTATTTTATTTTTAATAATTTATTTCCCTTCTGCATTGTTTTAATTCTCCATGCATATAGGAAATTCACCATGGCATGAGACCATATGGCTTTTGAAGCCTCTGAATTTGGGAACATTCCCTGAATTTTCCAAAGTCAGAGGCCATCCATATGAAAAGTTATTGATTTTTCAAATTCATGTTGCTGTTTTAAGTATTTTAATTCCAATAATTAGCATGTTGTGAAATAAATTCTAGGAAAATTTGGTGATGTCTCTTATGACCGAGAGGACCCTAGGAAAAATAGGTTTTGGATTAATTTATTTTAAATAACCCTAATTGGCTTAAACACTCAAAATAGCTCCTTAATTAATTAGAGTTAACCATATATCAAATTGACTTGAAATCAATTCTCCACTGACCTTTAGGATCAGAGGAACCCACTATAAAAATTTGAAGTCAATTGGACTTGGTTAGCCCTACTAAATGGGTTGATTAAGCCATTTAGCCATTTTAAACTTAAAAAATTCATAACTTTCAAAATACCTTTCAAAAATTCACTAAATTGGTTTTGGAGCCTCTCCGATATCGGGGAATTTAAGAAAATTAAAATTTCAATTTTCTAAAAAAGTTGATTTTTTGATATTATTTTAATATTTTAATAATTAAAAAATAATAAAAATCACAAAAATAATAAAATTCACCAAAATGTCATATTTTGAATTTTAATCATTTAGGAATAAATTCTATATTTTTCTTAGGTCTATTTAATGAGATATTAAATTTTAAAGCCCTAGGGTAATTTTAAAATTAAAAAAAATATATATTTTCTATCATTTTCACTAAAATAATTGTAATAAATCAAAGAAAAATTAGAAAATTGCAAAAATTGATTCTCTGATTTCCCTGATATCAAAAAGATTTTTGAAAAATATAAATTTCATTTTTCAACCTTTACTTTATTTTTAAATTAATTAATACTCCAAAACTTAAAATAATTATAATAAAAATAATATAATTCAAAAATCACCAAAATTGGTCCAAGTGGTCCTCTGGTCATCAGGAATGTCCCATAATTTTCTTAAGGATAGAAACTTTCCCTTGGTCATATTATTAAATTTTCCTTGGAAATCCCTATTTTCCACCAAAAATAATTACATAAATAAATTAAATACAGAAAAATCACATTTTCTCCTCTCATGTCTTTATTGGCATATGAGTGAAGTCACATAAAAATTTCAAGTTCCTTTAAGCTCAATTTAGTGAGTTATGAAATTATTAAGCTTGAAGAGCAAAATGGTAATTAAAATTTTAACCCTTAATTAAAACTTTAGGTTTAATAAAAAATTAACAAGTAAAATATTTGATCCTAATCTGATTTGGATGATTGAAACCTAAATAATTAAAGGGTAGAAACCTACTAAACAATTTAAAATAATTGAAATAAACCTTAATTAAATAATTGATTAAATTTGGAAGAATAATAAAATTGGAATTATTAAAATAGGGATATTATTAGGAAGAGATTTATTCTTTAATTTAAAAATCCCTAAATTAATCATCTCAATAATATTTAATTCTTAATTAAAATGATAATTCAAATTTAAGTTTTAAAATGTTAAAGGATTTAATCATTAAATTAAATTAAAAAAAAAAGTTAAATTATTAAACTCTTTTTAAATTTTCAATTAAATTAAAATTAAAAAATAAAATTAAATTAAAGATTAAATCAAATTAAATCAAACAAATTAAGTAAATTAAATTAAATTAAATTAAATAAATAAATTAAATTAAATTAAATTAAACTGAATTAAATTAAAAAATATTAAATTAAATTAAATTAAATTAAAACATATTAAATTAAATTAAATTAAATTAAAATTAAATCAAATTAAATTAAAGTAAAGGAAATTAAATTAAATTAAATTAAATCAAGTTAAATTAAATTAAATTAATTCATATCAAATCAAACTAAATTGAATTAAATTAAATTAAATAATAAAATCAAGTTAAAATTAAAATCAAGTTAAATTGAATCAAAATTAAAACTAAACCAAATTAAATTAAAGTTAAATTAAATTGAATTAAATAACATCACCTAAGACATAAAGAAATTAAATATGAAGTAACTTGAACACTATTCCAAATTTAAATCCGATAACTGAAATTAAATTAAATCACAAACCATTTGAACATCAATTTGCCCTCGAAAGCTTTGGTTACCATAACTCCTAAACAGAACATTAAATGAAATGTTACTTCACTTATAGGATATTCAAATGTCCTGGTTCACTGAGCAAGATAACAACAAAACTAAACTAAACCTCGGACGATTACTTCACCTGATTAATTAAATCCATTTGGACTTAAAACAATCCTAGCAGTATTGAAAAGATGTTTAAGATTCTTCTTAAACACTTTCTCAATATGATAGGATACTTATAAGAACAACTGAACTTAATTATTCTTTGATGAAGAAAATCATCCTCAAACCAAAACACAAGGACCTAGACGTCATAGGAAATGACTAGCTATAGGATTAGGAATTTGGTAGAAAACCATAACCCTTCCCTTAGTTTTACCTAGGAACTTGCTTAAATATTCTAATTGTATTTTAAGTGCAGCTTGGGATGACGGGAAGACCCTCCAGGTACGCTTTTATTTTATTAAAATTTACATTATTGCAATTTCTTTAATTGCACCGCACTTACTTTTTCTTGCATGATAAACAACTGTTGCATGAAAACCCACACCTTTAGGATAGTCCCTAAAACTGAAACCAAAACTAAGTAAAAAGTCATTGCAAGATAAAATTCACCGCCACAACATTTCAAAATATAAAACAACTCAAAATTTAATCACAAACAGAACACAAAACTACAATTACAACTAAATTAAAACGTCCTGTTGGATGATCGGGAATACCTCGGATGATGTAACCTACGTGTTGCTAACGGGATTTCCCACGGTCTAAATGAAAGTGTGGAACTCATTTAGTTGAGTTTAGCAAATTCATCTGGACTAAGTGAATCCGATAAAAATAACGATGCCGGAAGGATGGAACCGTGGGATCTTAACTGGTGTCGTTATAATTAACTTTAAGATTTGTTTTAATTAAAACACAAAAGCACTTGGAAATTAAGATTTTCTCTAAACCAAAACACTTTTCTAATCTCCTGATTTATGACTTCTAAAACTAAGCCTCTGCAACAATAAGGAGCTCGGAGCATAGTGGGCACCACGGCCATCGTCATCAGCAAAACCTGAGTCTACTTCAGCAAAACCTTCTTAGAATTAAACAACAAAGCCATAGGACTTCGAGGTAGTTTGCCTAGTGCAACATAAATCCTCAACCTTTTGTTAGGCATTTGCATTGCAAATTAAGCCCTGACCGGACTTAGGATTCCGAGGTAGTCGTTCGGTACGACATAAACCCTCATAACTTCAAGGCTATTTGTGTGATTCTAACATACAAATATAAGTCCTAATTAATTAAAATTGGAAAGATCAAAACATTAAATAGATATTAGGATCTTCCTAAATTCAAGCCAAACAATAGGATAGCCGGGAAATTACCGAAGTTCGCTTCGAATCCGTAATTTCTCCTACCTTTCTTCCTTTGAAATCCCAAAATAAAATCTTCCAAATTTGATCCATTCCATATTGAAATTCCAAAATTTAATCCTTTGAAAACTTAAACTTTGAAATTCTTGAGAGCAGAATTATTGATTATTATCGAGAATTTTCTTAGGTGATTCCCGTCACTTAAGATGTAATTAACTATAGGGGCTTGCCCTTATAGGGAATTTTAAAGAACCCGGGTAATATAAACCCTGTTTAATGCTTTCATATTAAGCGGGGAATTTGTCGGCTTATAAAATTGGTTCGCGAGACCAAACGGATGTCACAAACCTTTCTAGTTTATTTAACCGAGCCCCATTATCAAGCAGTGTGTCTATTCTTCGGGATAGATACACGGTTTGTGGTGCGGTGCTCGTTTATGTGAACTATTTGGGATGTGAAATCAGTTTGGTTTCATATCTTAAAATTTTCAAACTTAAAATTATTTTCAAAAATCAAATACTACTTTTCAAATTATTTATTTAAATTAAATTAAAAATTCGCCGCACAATTTTTGTAGGCGACCCCTTTCAAAATACAACACAACCTAAAAATAATGCCGACACCAAGGAAGAAGTTTTTTTTTTGAATGTTTTAATTTGTTCTCTAGGCCTAGGAAATGGAACTTAATAGGCAAGCCAAACTACACATAGCCATCCTGATTGACTTGAAAAGAGAACATACAAGGAAAAAACTCTATCAACCATGGAATCCCCTCTCAGTGGTAGTAAATAACATACCTCATAATGTCAACTATAGAGTTTGATAAAATCTAAGGGGAGAAGAATCCACAGTGATTGAAGATCACTCACAACTCCTAGCAAAATGATAGTTTCAATTCAAACCTAAAAGAATCTTATTAGAAAAATGATCCTCTACGAACAATTTTATCGCTCGTTCATACCCTCAAATGACTCAGAGTTATATGATGGAGTTAAGGAAACATGTAACTTACAACAAGGTCACCTCCCCTTGTGTCATATTAAACCTCTACATTGTGACCACCAACCTGATGGGTTATGAGAACTCTTTGGAGCTATCCAAACAAAGCATGAAGGGAAGAAGAGCATAAGGAAAAGGAAGTTAAGAGAAGCAAAAAGAGAGTAAAAAGCATGGTGTAAGAACCAATCCTTAGCCTCCATAGATTTGGCAATGAAAGAATCAGAACTGTCGCACAATGTTGTACATTAATTTTGAAAATGTGTCATCATGTTAACAAAAAATTTAATAAAGTAAAATAAAATTTTATCTTAAAAATATTACAAATTATACTCATTATTTATTTCTAGAAAAAGTATTTTATATGTGGTTTATCTGACACATTCAGGACATACGCCCTCACCGAAGTAGCCTTCGTATAGAACACCATGTTGACCTCATTTTTGATGAGGTCTTCCTTTCTTCTTTTGAGTGCTTAGGATCTAGCCTTAGGCTTTTCCTTTGACTATCTTAGAGGACTAGAATTGGGACCCGCCTTTTAGAAATTCAAACCACTTCTAAACTCCCTGCAAACTCCACAAACTTGACTATAGACCCCTAATCACCTAGAGGGTTGAAATCGAATATGGAAGTTTAAAGGATGAGTTCCTATAGGACTCTTTGGCCTTAGGACCGCCTACAGGTGGCTCAGTGCAGTGAAGGGGCTGACTTACACTACACTTACACACTACATTTCCACACACTTCCTAAAACCACACCCATACCCAACTTGACCTCCCGACTCATGTAGGTGATTCACATGGATGGTCCTTAACCCCTAAGCCCTTGGCTAAGAGGGTTAGGAACAACATAGTGAATGCCTCAAATGAGTCCTTTCATAGCTCATATGGGCTTGAAATGGCTTCATGGCTCAACCAAAATGATTTCACCCCACTCAAATTCACCCGATCTTCAATTTCCCAAATTTTCAATTTTTGACCCGGGACCCTACACCTACTAAACCTACCCAAAACCTCGAAATTACCCGAATTTTTGCAAAATTTCCAAATTACCCAAAATTTTCCAAAATCAATCCCAAACATCTCCAAATCACTCAAATTGATCATCTATATCCAAAAGTACCAAAAATTCCAAAAATACCCCCAATACCCTCCAAATACCCAAAATACCCTTCTTGGCCTAAAAATCCAAAAATTCAGAAAATTCCCAAAAAATTCCAGAAAATCCCAAATATTCCCAATTTCATTTTGTCCAACTATACCATGGGCCAATTTTGTCAATTTACCCTACTTTTGTCAAAACCCCCAATTTGACCCATTTTAACCCAAAGTGAACCCGATGTTAAACCAAACCTATCCAATTGACCCAAATTCTGGTCCAATTCAATTCTAAACTTCAATTCAACATTCCCAATACCAATTTAGACCAAATCCAAGTCCAATTTGATTGACATTTGGATCAATTTCACTTTGGGCCTTAAAGCCCAAATTTGGACCCATGACCCAAACTTAGCCCAAACTAACCCAATTCAACTCCAATTAACCCCAAATCTTTTCTAAACCTTCCTTAACATCCTCATAAACAAAACACTAACATGATTTGCCCAAGATTTTGACCCAAACCCCACTCAAATTCAACCCAAAATCAAAAAGCCCAATTTTGACCTAAACCCAAATCTAACCCAAATAGGCCCAAACCTCAAAATTAAAACCCAACCAAAGCCAAAACCTCTTTGAAACACTCCCATAAACATTTCTTAACATTTATTTTACATCAATTTCAACCCTAGCCCAACATTGGCCCAAGTAAGCCCAATTTTGACCTAAACCCAAATAAACCCAAATTCGACCCAATTCAAACCCAAACCACCTTAAATCTATTTCAAATTATTCATGAAACATCCCTAAACCAAAACCAACAACTATTTGGCCCAAACTTCTACAAAAATTCCCATCCATGAACACATCCTTAAACTTAAAAGCCCACTTCCCTTAAACCTTCTTAAAAGCCCATTTCCTTCAAAATTCAAAAGCCCAAATCTACCACTAAAGCCCACATGACATCTCCATTTGTCATCCATTTAATTAAATCCATTACCTAAGTCCTAAAATCATCATTGAATTATCCCAAATGAAGCTTCATCCAAATTCCCATCAAATTACCAAAAAATTTCTTAAAACCCTTTTCATGAAACAAATCGACCTTTTCCCAAGCCAAATGAAGCCATTCTCGAAGCCACATGAAGCCATGAGGGCTTTGACTTGTCATTAGTCCATTTATGGCAAGAAGAGGGGTTCTTTCTTAAACCTCCTTTAACCCTTTTTTACCTTAATCATGTCACACACTAAACCATGTTTAGCCACCTCATCATGGATGGAGACTTCACCACTCCTTCTAAGCTGACCTAAATGATTCCTCGGCTCAAAATCGGAGCTTGGAAGGGTGCACCAAGCCCAAAATGGTGGGTTGACCCAAACCAAGCCAAAGTGAGCCTTCTCCCATTCCATTTAAATCAAACTCCTTTACACATGTCAAACCTCGATTGCCTACACTAAACCCCGACCACGACCCACTGACCAAGATGGTGACCATTGCTCGGCCGGCCGGCCACCGAGCTGCCGGAAAACACCATGGCCGAGAGCTCGCATGTGAGCCAACATTGAAATTCTCACTTGCTGAGCTGCCCCATGCCTAGTGGTCACCATGGCCGATCTTCTCCTCACCGAGCAGAGCGATCCCGAGCCCTAACTCCCTACGAGAGGCCTTCCACCCTCTCTGATTTAAACTCCGCCCCTCTCGGCCATGAGGGGGCTAAAACAAAAACCTTAAGGAAACTCCGCCAAAATCACTCCGGATCACTCTCTACACATAGAGCACCCGATCCCCAGCTGAATTCCAGTCCCAATTCCTTCTAGGCGAGCCCGATTTTGAGCTCGAACTTTAGCCCAAAACCGGGACACTTCTCCACGGTGAGCCAATTCCCAAATTGATTGGCTCTACACCTTCACCGGACCAAGGGAAGGTGTCCACCATCAAAAGCCCCATCTCCGGGCCACCCGGTTGCTCCGGCCTCCAAGCTTTGTGATCGGGCTTGGTCGAAATCATATCCAGGACAATTCACTGAGACCGGGAGACTTCATGCGGAGCTTGCTAGGACCCGATCGAAGGTGCAACAACTCTCGGATTGAAGCCACACTTCTCCGAGCCAAGGTATGAGCTAACTCTTCATCCCGAGCTTCGAAGATTCTCATTTCAAATGCCTTAGTTCCAATGCATGTTAACCGTATAGATGTGTTCGTCTCTTCGAGACGAATCCATAGAGTATAAGAACATAAAAATCCATTGAGAATCGAGTGAGATCTTAGGGATTTAGTGTGGACGGCTCTCGGGTGAGAACACTTGGGGACGATGAACGGATGCCGTCCATTCAATACACGCGCGGACGAACGGCTCAGATGGCGTCGGACCGGGAAACGGTGCGAGAACCGCGGGGCCCGGACTGGCGACTCGGATGGCGGCGCCCGATCACGGCGCGACACGTACCCCTTCGGAGCTGCCAGATGTTTCGCTGGCGCCGCGTGGATAAATAGAAAATTAGGGTATTTTCTTATTTATTTAATTCCCTAAACTTCAAAAATCCATATCTTTGTGTAGAAAAATCACAAAAATAAAATAAAAATACCCTCTTGCTCGAGTGAACGAGAGGAGAATAATGTGAAAAAGAAATCACTTAATTTCATCGAAATATTTTATTTTTTATGATTTATTTACTCTCTGCATTGTTTTAATTCTCCATGCATGCATACAATTCACCATGGCATGAGACCATAGGGCTTTTGAAGCCTCCGAATTTGGGAACATTCCCTGAATTTTCCAAAGTCAGAGGCCATCCCTATGAAGAGTTCTTGATTTTTCAAGTTCGAGTCACTCGTTTTGAGTATTTTAATTCCAAAAATTAGCATGTTGTGAAATAAATTCTAGAAATATTTGGTGATGTTCCTTATGACCGAGAGAACTCTAGGAAAAATAGGACTTGAGTTAATTCACTCGGATTAACCCTAATTGGCTTAAACACCCAAAATAGGTCTTTAATTAATTAGAGTTAACCAGGTATCAAATTGACTTAAAATCAATTCTCCACTGACCTTTAGGATCAGAGGAATCTACCATAAAAATTTGAGGTCGATTGGACTTGGTTAGCCCCACTAATTGGGTTGATTAAGTCACTTAGCCATTTTAAACTTTAAAAATTCATAACTTTTAAAATACTTTTTAAAAATTCACCAAATTGGTTTTGGAGCCTCTCTGATATCAGGGAAACCTAAGAAAATTAAAATGTCAATTTTCTAAAAAGTTGATTTTTAATAATATTTTAATATTTTTAATAATTAAAAAAATAATAAAAATCACAAAAATAATAAAATTCACCAAAATGTCACATTTTGAATTTTAATCACTTAGGAACAAATCCCACATTTTTCCTAGGTCTATTTAGTGAGATATTGAATTTTAAAGCCCTAAGGTAATTTTAAAAATTAAAAAATGTATTTTCTAGCATTTTCACTAAAATAATTATAATAAATCATAGAAAAATCAGAAAATTGCAAAATTTATTTCTCTGGTTTCCTTGATATCAGAGAGATTTTTGAAAAATATAAAATTCATTTTTCAACATTTATTTTATTTTATTTTAAAATTAATTAACACTCCAAAACTTAAAATAATTATAATAAAAATAATATAATTCAAAAAATCACCAAAATTGGTCCAAGTGCTTCTCTGGTCATTAGGAATGTCCCCTAATTTTCTTAAGGACAGAAACTTTCCCTTGGTCATGTTATCAAATTTTCCTTGAAAATCTCTATTTTCCACCAAAAATAATTATATAAATAAATTAAATACGAGAAAAATCACATTTTCTCCTCTCATGTCTTTATTGACATATGAGTGAAGTCACATAAAAATTTCAAGTTCATTTAAGTTCAATTTAGTGAGTTATGAAATTATTAAGCTTAAAGGGTAAAATGGTAATTAAAATCTTTAATCCTTAATTAAAACTTTAGGTTTAATAAAAAGTCAACAAGTAAAATATTTGATCTTAATCTGATTTGGATGATTGAAATTTAAATAATTGAAGGGTAGAAACCCATTAAATAATTTTAAAATGATTAAACTTTAATTAAATAATGGATTAAATTTGGAAGAATAATAAAATTGGAATCATTAAAATAAGGGATATTTATTAGGAAGAGATTTATTCTTTAATTTAAAAATCCCTAAATTAATCATCTCATTAATATTCAACTCTTAATTAAAATGATAATTCAAATTCAAAAAATTAAAAGACTTAATCATTAAACTAAAGTCAAATTATTAAACTCTTTCAAAAATTTCAATTAAAATTAAAAATAAAGTAAATTAAAGATAAATTAAATTAAAATTAAATTAAATTTAATAATTAAATTAAATTAAGACAAATTAAATTAAATTAAATTAAATTAAAATTAAATTAAATTAAATTAAACAATTAAATTAAATTAAATTAAATTAAATTAAAATTAAATTAAATTAAATTAAACAATTAAATTAAATTAAATTAAATAATTAAAATTAAATTAAATTAAATTAAATAATTAAATTAAAGTTAAATCAAATCAAATTAATTAAACACCAAATCAAATTAAATTGAACTATGTTAAACTAAATTAAAACTCGATTAAATTAAGTTAAATTAAATATAACATCACCTAAGACATAAAAGAAATTAAATATAAAACAACTTGAACACTATTCCAAATTTAAACTCTTTAATTTAAACCAAATCATTTGAATACTAATTTACCCTTGAAAGCTTTGATTATTATAACTCCTAAATTAAACGTCGAATGAAATGTTACTTCACTCATAGGATATTCAAATGTCCTAGTTCACCGAGCAAGTTAACAAAACTTGAAAACCTCGGACGA
This sequence comes from Papilionanthe hookeriana x Papilionanthe teres, assembly GCA_022702705.1. Lineage (NCBI taxonomy): Eukaryota > Viridiplantae > Streptophyta > Magnoliopsida > Asparagales > Orchidaceae > Papilionanthe > Papilionanthe hookeriana x Papilionanthe teres. The sequence goes on from JAKZJZ010000257.1 coordinate 24,977, forward strand.
TTGATTCATTTATATAATTAAATTCATTTGTACTTAAAACAATCCGGAAATATTGAAAAGATGTTTAAGATTCTTCTTAAGCACTTCCTCGATATGATAGGATATTTATAAGAACAATTGGACTTAATTGTCCTTTGATGATGAAAATCGTCCTCAAACAACAAAAACCCGAAAGAACCTAGACGTCATAGGAGATGACTAGCTATAGGATTAGGAATTTGGTAGAAAACCATAACCTTTCCCTTAGCTTTACCTAGGAACTTGCTTAAATATTCTAATTGTGTTTTAAGTGCGGCTTGGGATGACGGGAAGACCCTCCGGGTACGCTTTTATTTTATTGCAATTTACTTTCTTGCAATTTACTTTCTTGCAATTTACTTTATTGCAAATGCACTTTACTTTTCTTGCATGATAAAACAACTGTTGCATGAAAACTCACACCTTTAGGATAGCCCCTAAAACTGAAACCAAAATTAAGTTAAAAGTCATTGTAAGATAAAATTCACCGCCACAACATTTCAAAATATAAAACAACTCAAAATTTAATCACAAACAGAACATAAAACTACAATTACAACTAAATTAAAACGTCTGTTGGATGATCGGGAATACCTCGGATGATGTAACCTACGTGTTGCTAACGGGATTTCCCACGGTCTAAATGAAAGTGTGGAACTCATTCAGTTGAGTTTAGCAAATTCATCCGGACTAAGTGAATCCGATAAAAATAATGATGCCGGAAGGATGGAGCCAGTGGGATCTTAGCCGGTGTCGTTATAATCAACTTTAAGATTTGTTTTAAATAAAACATAAAAAACACCTGGAAATTAAGATTTTCTCTAAACCAAAACACTTTTCTCAACTCCTGATTTATGATTTCTAAAACTAAACCTCTGCAACAACAAGGAGCTCGGAGCATGGTGGGCGGCACGACCATCGTCATCGGCAAAACACGAGTCTACTTCAGCAAAACTTTCCTAGAATTAAAACAACCAAGCCATAGGACTTCGAGGTAGCTTGCACTAGTGCAACATAAATCCTCAACTCTTCGTTAGGCATTTGCATTGCAAATTAAGCCCTAACCTAGGTCTTAGGATTCCGAGGTAGTCGTCAGATACGACAATAAACCCTCACATCTTCTAGATGTTATTTGTTTGATTTTATCATACAAATATAAGCCCTAATTAATTGAAATTGGCAAGATTGAAATATCAAATAAACATTAGGACTTTCCTAAATTCAAGCCAAACGATAGGATAGTCGGGAAATTATCGAAGTTCACTTCGAATCAGTGATTTCTCCTACCTTTCTTCCTTTGGATTCACAAAACAAAATGTTCCAAAAATTTGATCCATTCCCTATTGAAACTCCAAAATTCAATCTTTGAAAACCTTAAACTTTGAAATTCTTGAGAGCAGAATCATTGATTATTATCGAGAGTTTTCTTAGGTGATTCCAGTCACTTAAGATGTAATTAACTATAGGGGCTTGCCCTTATAGGGAATTTTAAAGAACCCGAGTAATATAAACCACTGTTTAATGTTTTCATATTAAGCGGGGAAACTTGTCGGCTTATAAAATTGGTTCGCGGACCAAACGGATGTCACTAATCTTCTAGTTTATTTAATCGAGCCCCACCATCGAGCGGTGTGTCATATCCTTAGGGATAGATACACGGTTTGTGGTGCGGTGCTCGTTTATATAAACTATTTGGGATGTGAGGTCGGTTTAATCTCATATCTTAAAACTTCCAAATTTAAAAATTATTTTCAAAATCAAATACTACTTTTCAAATTATTTATTTTAATTAAATTAAAAATTCGCCAACGATTTACGTTAGGCGACCCCTCTTCAAAATAAAACACGACCTAAAAATATGCCGACGGGATTTACGGCGACTCCGCTGAGGACTATTCCTCTCTCCATTATAATCGAAATAATTCCGCTTTCAAAAATCGGTAGTGTATCCATGTCCCTAATGGATCGAACTACCCTTCTTTCCGTTGGAATACTATGTTCATTTCTATCTTGAACAAGTATAGCCAACATTCTCTCGGATTTAGGAGCCACTTGTTTAGACACCCCTAAACGAGAGAGGTTCCGAGATCCTTTTACCTCATTTACGAGGTGGGGTGGACCCCGATAGGTGTTAGTTTAGGAATGATCCTTCGAGTCGGGAAGTCTTGCTTAAGACTTTCTTTTCCTTTCCGAATCGGATTCCTTACCTTCTCTACACCTTTGAACATTCCGTTCTAAATAAACAAACCCTCTAATAAGTGATTCTTTTAACAAATGATTCTTTTTTATAAATACATGAACAAAGAATGAGTTCGGACTCTTTTCGATTCCTTTTCGTCCTAAAGAAAAGAAGCATAACTTGGGACCGACAACCGGAATCTACCTTGCGAAATGGAAGCCCCGAGACCGATTTTCTCCTTCACCAACGGATCGGACTTCGCCGTCTATAAGGATGAACTTGCCCGACAATGGGATCATCCGATTTGGACGAGGATTTGAAAACTCGAACGTCGAAGTCACCGACGTCTCCCTCTTTGCAGCGACGAACAAGGTATCCGAAGCTAAGGAATCAGCTGCTTGAGTTCGACCTTAGGTCGACCCAAGAGTTTCCTCCCTGCAAAGGGTCCCGAGCTAGGAGAATGCTCGTCGTCCGCGGGAGGACCGTTCTCACTACCCCCACTGGTCTAGTTGTTTCGCACCTACCCCGACTTCGCCAAATCGAAGGGAAAGAAATCCGGAACTATGGTAAACTCATTACCGTGGAGGGTACGGATCTTCTCGTAAGACCTTCGTCTTCGAAATCGGGTCCGATTCGAAGATTCCTTCGGCGACAAAGACCCAAAGAAGAAATAGAAATAGAAGGATCGCCGGGGAAGCCGGAGCTGCTTGAGATTGCCTTCACGGAGGAAATTCCGGAGTTGCCGGAATATACACCGTTACCGAATATACACCACTGCCCGACTACATACCACTTTTGGGAGGAAGCAGGTTCCATCCCCTCTCCGCCGCAGAGGATGAGGAGAATGTTCGCAAGATTGCTGCCACATTACCTCGGCCCGCATACTACAACGATAGCCGCAAGAAAAGAATCAGAACTACGCCATTTGCTCGACTGCAAACTTTGGTAGAAAAGCTAGCGAAGAAGGAAAACTGCCCCGTGTCGGAAATTCTACGAAGGATAGGGCGGGTGCCGGTCAAATCCCGTCTTGGGCCTCGAGTAGAACCCGCCGTCATGATAGAAAAGCCAAGCAAGAGAATGAAGGCTAGCCCGCCTGTCGTAGTATCAGGGTTACGGATTAGGGAGGATACCACCTTCCGAGCATTTGGCCGATAGACCATGCGGTCATAGACCTTCTGCTGCTAGAAGGATGGTGTGGCGTCCCACTACGGGGCAGTTAAGACTGAACCAGCAGCCCAAGAAAGAAAGTCTCGCCAGGAGGCTGGAATCTGAAGAAAGTGCTACTGCGATGAAGGGAACTCATGGAAAAAGGACCCGGCAACCATCGCATGACAACCACAAAGATACACAGAAAGCTCCGCTAGAAGATGCCATGGAAAAGTTGAGAACTGACATCCGACGGTTGGCAAAAGAAAGAGAAGAAAAGTTCGGAGATGAGATCGACTCATCGGAATTCATGGACAACGAATATGCGAGAAATCAACATGGTTGAGACACGAGCTTCATCATCTTCTCGAGGTGCTCCTGCGGCCGCAGAAGAGAGGAGCCGGGCGATGAAGAGACGGCTTCGGGAAAAGGACGACACGATCGCTCGAATGGCGAAGAGGATGGAAGAGATGGCCATAGCTCCGGCCACTCTCCAAAGTCAAGTACAACCACATGAGAGACACCCCCGAAGTCATTCACATCGTAGACGGAGGAAAAGAGATTACATCCGATCGATGGGGATGACCAGGTGAAAAAGGATACAACACAAAGTATGATCCACGAAAAGGATATCAAGAACTTGGTAGAACGGCGAGTGCGAGAAGCCCTAGCACAATCGAAGAACGGGACATCTATTCGGACGGGTAGACCTTACCCGGAAGAATTCGACGCTGTCCGATACCCGAAGGGCTTCGTACCACCTCTGTTTAAGACCTTCGACGGAGCCGGGAACCCCGACGGCATGTTGCACACTTTCGTGCCGGTTGTTGCAATGCCGGCGGGAGCGATGCGCTACTCTTCCGACGAGTTCGTTAGCGGTCCGTCGGGAATCGCCTTCGGCCGGTATGCGAGAGTACCCAACGGATGCTGTAAAGACATTCTCGGAGCTAGAGAGCCTCTTCATTAAGCGATTTGCGGAGCTCGGCACCACATCACTATAGGTGATTTAGTGGTAGAGAAACAAAGGCCGAATGAAACTCTAGTGGATTACATACTTCGATGGAGAAATTTAAGTATGAAGTGTGAGCCACAAGCTGCAAGAACAACATGCGGTCGGCATCTTGCTTAAAAGCATTCACGGCCCGATAGCACTTCTCCTCGAGGGATTCACTATTAAGACTTTTGAGAAGTTGTTAAGCAAGGCCGGAAGCTTGCAAGAAGAGGCGAAGCAATTAAGTTTTGCCGACAAGACGGACAAGCGGAAGCCGGTGAAGACTTTCGAAAAGAAATGCGGGGTCGTTGCGGCGATTGACAAAGGCAAACAACCGATGCAAATACCACCGAACGGCCGCAGCAACCACAACAAAATTACCGGCAACCCGGTCCGGCTATCGGTCGTCTCCGCGGTATGAACAACCGTCTCGTCCGCGACGTACATTGAGGGAGCTTCGAGCGAGAGAATATCCGTTCAAGAATGAAGCGGTACCAAAGATGTTCCGTAGCTTAATGAAAACTCCGGATTTCCAGTGCCGCAGCCCGAAAGACCGAGAGGAATTCAACAAGAAAGGTGATCCCGACTTTTGCCCCTACCATCGGATGCTTGGGCACAAGATAGAAGACTGCATTACCTTCAAAAGTTGGCTCAACGACAACCTTCGGAAAGGAAATATAACAATCCCGAAGGAGTACATGAAGGAACCCCGAAAGGAGGTTCCGTCGATGTTATCTCAGCCGATCCCGTCATCCCGATAGATCCACTATGCAGCGACGATGGATGGACTACCGCACTGGACGAGATCTTCGAAGAAGATTTTAGACAACATCCGAACCGCTTCGGTGCGAGCTTCGATTCGAGTTCGAGACCCGTTGAGCCGGTACTTATCACTTGCGATAGAAGAGCCACCTCGACGGGAGAAAATCGAAGAGAAGAAGAAAATTGACGAAGAAGAGGGGCCCGAGACTCCTAAGGCTAGACTAGGGGCGCTTATCCTAGGATAGTTGTTTCCGATTCGGGGGAGAAATCCCTCGAACCTCTGATTTTGTATGATTATCCGCTCACTTCGGTGGGATCATATAATAATAAGGGTGATGGCGTTGGCTACGTTTTGATTGTTTCTAACGATTACGTAACTAGCGACAATCCGGGCGTCGATTTCGATACCAACAACAATTCTCGAATCATACAAGATCTCGACGATCAAAATGACGAAGAAGGCATCCATCGAGGAGGCTACGAGAGTTCAACAAGCAACGGATCTATCCGTGAGTTTCGAGGAGCTCCGGTTACAATAGAGTTAGAGCCTTCGATTTGGAAGATAATCCGGAAGAGCCGATCATTCCGATTCGGGAGGAGACACCGACAAACTCGATACTAGATTCGGAAGAAATTACGGAAGTCGACCTAAGAAGTGGAAAAGTTCTACCTCCAAGAATGGGTCCAAAAGACAAAGGAAAGCGGTGGTTGTTCAAGAAGAACCAACCCGGCGAGAAGACATACCCATTCGAGAAGAAGCCGAGACACGAGGAGAACAAAGTGGACTACAACGTGCTAGCCCATCTTAGGAAACTACCGGCTAAGGCGAGCATCTACGATGCTCTCATCTTATCAAAGGAGATGAGAGAAGCTCGATCGAGGCCTTACTTGATCCGGAAATTTGCTTAGCTCGAATGGCCGGAGATTCCTTGGATGAGGTTTGCTCGTTAAAGGAACGAGCGAGGTGTTACCTTCGCGGACAATGACCTACTACTTGGGACGGCGAGATCACAACCGACCGTTGTACATTTCGATTACAATTGGGAAGTTTACGCTCTCCGGAGTATTGGTGGATCCGGGAGCATCAATCAATATAATGAGTCTTCGAACACTAGCATACTTGGAAATTGATGCTCGTGAGCTCGAGGCCGACAAAATGTTATTAAGAGGATTCGACCGGAAAGGAGAAAGAGCCCTGGGGTCAATAACGCTACTTATGAAGACCGGTGATTTAGCAAAGAAAACCGCAAAATTTCATATAATCGATTCGAAACGTCGTTCAACGCTCTCTTGGGCCGACCATGGATACATGAAAACGGGATGGTACCATCATCTCTACACCGGTGCATCGAAGTACTACGATGGAGGGGAACGAGTGCATCGAAGGTGACTTACAACCATTCTCCGTACATGAGATTGGAGTCCATGAAGATGCGGCTTATTATGCACCGCCAAAGAAAACAATCTTCTCCGAGAGATACCATAACAAATGAAGCAAAGAAAGTTCGAGACAACGAAGAACCTGAAGTTCTAGTCCAACGAGTCACTCACCACTCCCTTCCGGCGAGATGGTGAAGGTTTCTCCACAACTCGCATCCGAGGTCGAGGCCGGGGACGAGGCCGTGGTAGAGACACTAGGACAATTGGACGGAAGAAACCGACCATCAATGTTGATTGGGAAGATAGTTCGAAGAGGAAAAAGAAATCAAGCAAGAAGCGACAACAATAAGTCGAAAGAAGCCGCAATACAAGATCTCCCTCGAAGATGAAAAGAACGAAGAATACAAATCAATGTACGAGAAGATTAACCACTACGTACATACTATGACCCTAACTCCGATCCATTCTAATAAGATCGAGGGTATAGAGGTCGAAGAGGTACGTAGTGACGGTGCAAAGCCGATCAAATTCTACCGTGGTGCTTCTTCCTCCAAGCGAAAATAATGTACAATTCGAAGATGTCACTTCATCAGAATTAATGGAATTACCTTTTGAGTGGTACTCTCACTGTGTTCAAAATTTAATTCAACGTGGTTTCTTACCTCGACAATGGACAAAAGGCCAATCACAACATTTTGAAAAGTTATGGAATAACTCCGGCCGTCCTCCCGATTCAAAGTATGGACTCGGATTCGGCACGGTAGGGTCGGTTGACGATGCTGAATTTTGCTTGGTTGTCACTTGCAAATCCAATGAAAGCTGCATGGAAACTACGGACAAACTCGAAGATTTACAAATTGGAGACGCTCCACGGAATTCGAAGAAGAAATCGAATCTACGATAGATGAGTTAACGGAAGTTAACTTGGGTACTAGCGAAGAGCCTAGACCTACCTTTGTTAGCTCCTTACTCGATAAAGAAGACTCCGAAGAAATAATCAAGTTATTAATGGAATTTAAAGACTGTTTTGCTTGGAGCTACGATGAAATGCCGGGATTAGCTCCGGAGGTTGCGGTCATAAGCTAGGAGTGGATCCTACTACGTTCCGGTCGGACAAGGTCCCGGAAGAATGCGTTTAGAAATCGAACAACAAGTTATAGCCGAAGTTAAAAAGCTAATAGACACTAAATTTGTCCGTGAAGAACAATACCCGACACTGGTTAGCCTGATGTGGTGCCGGTCGGAAAGAAGAATGGTCGGATCGGAATTTGTGTGGACTTCGGAGATTTAAACGAGGCATGTCCAAAAGATGAATTCCCTCTGCCAATTCCGAGGCGATGATCGATATTGCTTCGACACATGAAATATTCTCATTCATGGATGGATCTTCGAGGATACAACCGGATAAAAATGGCTCCGAGAAGATGAAAAGCTTACGACATTCGAACGCCGATCGGAGTATTTTGCTACACGGTGATGCCATTCGGACTGAAGAACGCAGGAGCAACTTACCAAAGAGCAATGACAAGAATTTTTGATGATCTCATCCACAATCAAGTCGAGTGCTACGTGGACGATGTCGTCATCAAAAACAAAGTAAAGGAAAACCACCTGTATGATTTGAGAATTGTTTTCGAACGATTAAGACAATTTAACCTTAAGATGAATCCCTTAAAATGCGCCTTCGGCGTCACCTCCGGGAAATTCTTAGGATTCGTTGTCCGACATCGTGGAATTGAAATCGACCGGAGAAGATTAAAGCCATCTTAGAAATGCCGCCTCCCAAAACCTTAAAACAACTACGATCTTTTCAAGGGAAGGCGGCATATCTTCGACGCTTTATCTCAGACACTGTCGAGTAGGTGTCGGCCTTTCTCGGCACTAGTTAAAAAGGACGCCAAATTTATTTGGGAAGAGAAATGCCAGAAGGCCTTCGAAGACATTAAACAATATTTAATGACACCTCTCGTCTTAGCGAGCTCCGATCTCGGGTAGACCGCTGATACTTTACACCGCGGCTTTAGACGACTCTCTCGGAGCCTGTTAGCCGGGTCGATGATGAGGGTAAAGAAAATGCTCTTTACTACTTAAGCCGTCGTTTACTCCCGACGGAAGTAAGGTATCCCGCAATTGAAAAGCATTGTTTGGCCCGATCTTCGCCGCTCAAAGCTCGGGCACTACATGCTTTCTCATAAGGTCAACTTGATTTCGAAGTTTAATCCATTGCAATACTTGATGACTCGTCCAACACTTTCCGCGGACTTGCCGGATGGTCGATGATATTATTGCAATTCGATATAACTTTCGTGCCTCTGCGTGCCGTAAAGGGACAAGTCTTAGCGAGACTTCCTCGCGGCACACCCTTCTGCGGCCGAATCTCCTCTCGATGACGATCCGCCGGATGAACAAATAATGAGCCTAGAAGACCACGATGATCGACGTTGGGAATTGTATTTCGACGGAGCATCTTCGACACACAAAGACGAAGAATCGCAAGTGATAGTGCCGGTAAGGCGGGAATCGGGCTAATCTTTATAACACCGGAGCGGGGGATGTTAAGATACTCCTACCACTTGACGGAACCGTGTACGAACAACGAAGCGAGAATACGAAGCCCTCATAACGGGATTGGAATTAACCATTCGAATGGGGATAACGGACATCAACATCTACGGGGATTCACAGTTAATCATTCAACGGATCGTCGGACGATACGGAATTCTAAAGCCGAGAGTCGAACGGTACTTCCGGTATGCCATACGAGTTGTTGGAACAGATTCCGAATGTGACAATCTACAAAATTCCTAGAAAAGAGAATGCTTTAGCGGATGCTTTAGCCCGTCTCGCAAAAGAATTTGCACTGTTTGCAAGATGAATCGGTGGAAGTGTCGGTTCACGGACGTCGAGTCCTATCACGGCTCGACATAGACACAATACACAAATCAACAAAGAAAAAGAATCGGTTGCGATGGTGACGGAAAACACGGAAGATTGGCGACAACCATTGATAGACTACACGCAAACGGGAAAGCTACCGGACGATAGGTCGGCGGCCCATCGGATCAAGAAAAGAACTGCGTCTTACGCATTAATAAACAACACATTATACGGAAGGTCTTTTGATCAAATGTGGCTAAGGTGCCTAAGCGGGTACGAGGCCCGTGAAATTGTTAAAGAGGTGCATTCGGGACTCGTGGCGCTCACCGGTCGGGTCCAAAGATGAAAATGAAAATTAAAAGACTAGGGTACTGCGGCCCTCGATGATGACCGACTACATGAAAATCGCCGAGAGGCGTCATCGATGCCGAGTGCACGGAGTGGTTCTACACCGACCTCCAAATGTGCTACACCGACAATTGCGTCGTGGCCATTTGAATGTTGGGGCACGGATATAGTGGGTCCGATAGAACCACCATCTTCAAAAGGACATCGTTTCATTCTTGCGGCTACGGATTACTTTTCCAGTGGGCGAAGCGGTTCCACTTAGAGAAGTGAAAGCACACCACGTGCTACGGTTTTCGAGAACCAAGTTGTCTACCGTTTCGGAGTGCCGCGCGGGATCATCTCGGATAATGGGTCGGCATTCGAAGCACACAAATCAACAATTTTGTCGGGAGACACGGAATCGGCGCGATACTCGACAATTTACTACCCAAGAGCAAACGGTCTCGGCGAGGCTTTTAATAAAACTCTCGTTCAAATCTTAAAGAAAACCACGGACGATAATAAGAGAAATTGGCACGAGAAATTGTTAGAAGCCTTATGGGCCTACCGGACAACCTTCGAACTCCTACTCGAAGCTACACCTTACGCTGCGGTGTATGGGTCCGAGGCGAGTGTTACCTTTAGAGGTTCAACTTCCTTCACTCGAATTGCGAGTTGCAAACGAGATCACTACGGAAGAAAATGCCGGACTACGACTCGAAGAATTAGAAAGCTTGGAAGGGAAAAGACTTGCGGCGCAACGAATTTAGAACTATACCGAGCTAAAATGGTTCGAGCCCATGACAAGCTGGTCCGCCGAGAACTTTCAAAGTTGGTGACTTAGTTCTCGTTCTCGAAGACCTATTCTTGCACACCGCAAGATAGGAGGAAAATTTGAACCCACTTGGGAAGGACCGTTTGTGGTTGAAGCGGTATACTCGGGAGGTTCCTACCGGCTAGTGAATTGCCGGGGAGAACGACATATGCTTCCGATCAACGGACGATACTTGAAAAAGTATTACGCTACCTGATGTTTCGAAGAAATGAATTCTTCATCCCTAAGAAACACGGGCGAAGTAATTACTTATGATTGGGTCCGAACAAAAAAAAAAAAAAAAAATCCGAAAAATGACAAATACCAAGTTCACATGAACATTAAATAAACAACAAAATAAAATTTGAACCATTAAAAGATAAACGAAATCAACACAAATCTCAAATTCAATCTTTCCAAATTCCAAATCAAATTCCATCCTTCCAAACTTCAAAATCAAATTCCATCCTTCCAAACTTCAAAATCAAATTCTCAATCAAATTCCAAATCCACTCTCGATCAAATTTCAAATTTGATCTTCCCAAATCTCAAGTCAAATCCTCAATCAAAATCCAAATCCAATCTCGATCAAGTTTCGAACTTAATCTTTCAAATTTCAAATCAAATCTTAAATCAAGTTTCGATCGAGTTCAAACTCATCCTTCCAAATTTCCAAATTTCCAAATTCAATCTTTCCAGGCTTCAAGTCTCAATCAAATTCAAATTCAATCTCTATCAAATCTCAAATCCGATCTTCTAGATCTCACATCAAATTCAAACATTTTGGGTCGAGGATTTTACATCCAAGACTGCACTGCTTTAGGATTCTTTCCCTATTGCCTTTGAAATACATCAAATCAAACTTTTGGGTCGAGGATTTTACATCCAAGGCTGCCTTGCTAGGATTCTCTTCTATTGCCTTTGAAATACATCAAAATTCAAACTTTTGGGTCGAGGATTTTACATCCAAGACTGCACTGCTAGGATTCTCTTCCTATTGCACTGAAATACATCAAAATTCAAACTTTTGGGTCGAGGATTTTACATCCAAGATCTGCCTTTTAGGATTCTCTTCCTATTGCACTGAAATACATCAAAATTCAAACTTTTGGGTCGAGGATTTTACATCCAAGGCTGCCTTGCTTTAGGATTCTCTTCCTATTGCCCTGAAATACATCAAAATTCAACTTTTGGGTCGAGGATTTTACATCCAGACTGCCTTGCTTTAGGATTCTTTCCCTATTGCCTTTGAAATACATCAAATTCGAACCTTTTGGGTCGAGGATTTTACATCCGAGACTGCATTGCTTTAGGATCATTTCCCTATCGCAATGAAATACATCAAAATCAAACTCTTGAGGTTAAGGATTTTACATCCAACACCACTTTGCTACGAGATATCTTCTCATTGCGACGATTCAATCTAATCGATTCAATTTTCTTTCGAGGTTGAAGATGTTACATCTAAAACCTCGAATCCTAATTTTCATTTCAAATCGAATCCCTCGAATTAATTTTGACAAAACTTGAATCTAAATTGAAACTCCAAACTAAAATTTAAACTCACACATCAAAACATAAATTGAAACAAAATAAAATCTAAATCGAAATTCCCTCGGATCATGTGATTTGGGATTTACCTCCTTTTCCTTTCCCGGCGAGAGTTCGAGAATCTCCGGTTCCGGAGATATACTTGACACTCCCCGGCAGAAACTCTTCTACTTCGTCCTAAGTTCGTCACTTGGACATCCGTGTTGGTTTTGTTGATCGCTTCGGTCAACACCAATACGCGCGGTGTGCTCCGTCGGCTCACCACACCTATTGGGGTCCATTTGTTGACCTCATTTTTGATGAGGTCTTCCTTTCTTCTTTTGAGTGCTTAGGATCTAGCCTTAGGCTTTTCCTTTGACTATCTTAGAGGACTAGAATTGGGACCCGCCTTTTAGAAATTCAAACCACTTCTAAACTCCCTGCAAACTCCACAAACTTGACTATAGACCCCTAATCACCTAGAGGGTTGAAATCGAATATGGAAGTTTAAAGGATGAGTTCTATGGGACTCTTTGGCCTTAGGAGCGCCACAGGTGGCACAGTGCAGTGAAGGGGCTGACTTACACTACACTTACACACTACATTTCCACACACTTCCTAAAACCACACCCATACCCAACTTGACCTCGACTCATGTAGGTGATTCACATGGATGGTCCTTAACCCCTAAGCCCTTGCTAAGAGGTTAGGAACAACATAGTGAATGCCTCGAATGAGTCCTTTCATGGCTCATATGGGCTTGAAATGGCTTCATGGCTCAACCAAAATGATTTCACCCCACTCAAATTCACCCAATCTTCAATTTCCCAAATTTTCAATTTTTGACCCGGGACCCTACACTACTAAACCTACCCAAAACCACTCGAAATTACCCAAATTTTTGCAAAATTTCCAAATTACCCAAAATTTTCCAAAATCAATCCCAAACATCTCCAAATCACTCAAATTGATCATCTATATCCAAAAGTACCAAAAATTCCAAAAATACCCCCCAATACCCTCCAAATACCCAAAATACCCTTCTTGGCCTAAAAATCCAAAAATTCAGAAAATTCCCAAAACATTCCAGAAAATCCCAAATATTCCCAATTTCATTTTGTCCAACTACACCATGGGCCAATTTTGTCAATTTACCCTACTTTTGTCAAAACCCCCAAATTGACCCATTTTAACCCAAAGTGAACCCGATGTTAAACCAAACCTATCAATTGACCCAAATTCTGGTCCAATTCAATTCTAAACTTCAATTCAACATTCCCAATACCAATTTAGACCAAATCCAAGTCCAATTTGATTGACATTTGGATCTAATTTCACTTTGGGCCTTAAAGCCCAAATTTGGACCCATGACCCAAACTTAGCCCAAACTAACCCAATTCAACTCCAATTAACCCCAAATCTTTTCTAAACCTTCCTTAACATCCTCATAAACAAAACACTAACATGATTTGCCCAAGATTTTGACCCAAACCCCACTCAAATTCAACCCAAAATCAAAAAGCCCAATTTTGACCTAAACCCAAATCTAACCCGAATAGGCCCGAACCTCGAAATTAAAACCCAACCAAAGCCAAAACCTCTTTGAAACACTCCCATAAACATTTCTTAACATTTATTTTACATCAATTTCAACCCTAGCCCAACATTGGCCCAAGTAAGCCCAATTTTGACCTAAACCCAAATAAACCCAGAATTCGACCCAATTCGAACCCAAACCACCTTAAATCTATTTCAAATTATTCATGAAACATCCCTAAACCAAAACCAACAACTATTTGGCCCAAACTTCTACAAAAATTCCCATCCATGAACACATCCTTAAACTTAAAAGCCCACTTCCCTTAAACCTTCTTAAAAGCCCATTTCCTTCAAAATTCAAAAGCCCAAATCTACCACTAAAGCCCACATGACATCTCCATTTGTCATCCATTTAATTAAATCCATTACCTAAGTCCTAAAATCATCATTGAATTATCCCAAATGAAGCTTCATCCAAATTCCCATCAAATTACCAAAAAATTTCTTAAAACCCTTTTCATGAAACAAATCAACCTTTTCCCAAGCCAAATGAAGCCATTCTCGAAGCCACATGAAGCCATGAGGGCTTTGACTTGTCATTAGTCCATTTATGGCAAGAAGAGGGGGTTCTTTCTTAAACCTCCTTTAACCCTTTTTACCTTAATCATGTCGCACACTAAACCATGTTTAGCCACCTCATCATGGATGGAGACTTCACCACTCCTTCTAAGCTGACCTAAATGATTCCCTCAGCTCAAAATCGGAGCTTGGAAGGGTGCACCAAGCCCAAAATGGTGGGTTGACCCAAACCAAGCCAAAGTGAGCCTTCTCCCATTCCATTTAAATCAAACTCCTTTACACATGTCAAACCTCGATTGCCTACACTAAACCCCAGCCACGACCCACCTGACCAAGATGGTGACCATTGCACGGCCGGCCGGCCACCGGGCCGCCGGAAAACACCATGGCCGAGAGCTCGCATGTGAGCCAACATTGAAATTCTCACTTGCTGAGCTGCCCCATGCCTAGTGGTCACCATGGGCTGATCTTCTCCTCACCGGAGCAGCTGATCCCGAGCCCTAACTCCCTGCGAGAGGCCTTCCACCCTCTCTTATTTAAACTCCACCCCTCTCGGCCATGAGGGGGCTAAAACAAAAACCTTAAGGAAACTCGCGCAAAATCACTCCGGATCACTCTCTACACATAGAGCACCCGATCCCCACTGAATTCCGGCCCCAATTCCTTCTAGCTGAGCCCGATTTTGAGCTCGAACTTTAGCCCAAAACCAGGACACTTCTCCACGGTGAGCCAATTCCCAAATTGATTGGCTCTACACCTTCACCGGACGAGGGAAGGTGTCCACCATCAAAAGCCCCATCTCCGAGCCACCCGGTTGCTCCGGCCTCCAAGCTTTGTGATCGGGCTTGGTCGAAATCATATCCGGACAATTCACTGGACCGGGAGACTTCATCGCGGAGCTTGCTTAGGACCCGATCGAAGGTGCAACAACTCTCGGATTGAAGCCACACTTCTGCGAGCCAAGGTATGAGCTAACTCTTCATCCCGAGCTTCTGAAGATTCTCTATTTCAAATGCCTTAGTTCCAATGCATGTTAACCGTATAGATGTGTTCGTCTCTTCGAGACGAATCCATAGAGTATAAGAACATAAAAATCCATTGAGAATCGAGTGAGATCTTAGGGATTTAGTGTGGACGGCTCTCGGGTGAGAACACTTGGGGACGATGAACGGATGCGCGTCCATTCAATACACGCGCGGACGAACGGCTCGGATGGCGTCGGACCGAGGAAACGGTGCGAGAACCGCGGGGCCGGACTGCCGACTCGGATGGCGGCGCCCAATCACGGCGCGACACGTACCCCTTCGGAGCTGCCGATGTTTCGGCGGCGCCGCGTGGATAAATAGAAAATTAGGGTATTTTCTTATTTATTTAATTCCCTAAACTTCAAAAATCCATATCTTTGTGTAGAAAAATCACAAAAATAAAATAAAAATACCCTCTTGCTCGAGTGAACGAGAGGAGAATAATGTGAAAAAGAAATCACTTAATTTCATCAAATATTTTATTTTTTATGATTTATTTACTCTCTGCATTGTTTTAATTCTCCATGCATGCATACAATTCACCATGGCATGAGACCATAGGGCTTTTGAAGCCTCTGAATTTGGGAACATTCCCTGAATTTTCCAAAGTCGAGGCCATCCCTATGAAGAGTTCTTGATTTTTCAAGTTCAGAGTCACTTGTTTTGAGTATTTTAATTCCAAAAATTAGCATGTTGTGAAATAAATTCTAGAAATATTTGGTGATGTTCCTTATGACCAGAGAACTCTAGGAAAAATAGGACTTGAGTTAATTCACTCAGATTAACCCTAATTGGCTTAAACACCCAAAATAGGTCTTTAATTAATTAGAGTTAACCAGGTATCAAATTGACTTGAAATCAATTCTCCACTGACCTTTAGGATCAGAGGAATCTACCATAAAAATTTGAGGTCAATTGGACTTGGTTAGCCCACTAATTGGGTTGATTAAGTCACTTAGCCATTTTAAACTTTAAAAATTCATAACTTTTAAAATACTTTTTAAAAATTCACCAAATTGGTTTTGGAGCCTCTCCGATATCAGGGAAACCTAAGAAAATTAAAATGTCGATTTTCTAAAAAAGTTGATTTTTAATAATATTTTAATATTTTTAATAATTAAAAAAATAATAAAAATCACAAAAATAATAAAATTCACCAAAATGTCACATTTTGAATTTTAATCACTTAGGAACAAATCCCACATTTTTCCTAGGTCTATTTAGTGAGATATTGAATTTTAAAGCCCTAAGGTAATTTTAAAAATTAAAAAATGTATTTTCTAGCATTTTCACTAAAATAATTATAATAAATCATAGAAAAATCAGAAAATTGCAAAATTTGTTTCTCTGGTTTCCTTGATATCAGAGAGATTTTTGAAAAATATAAAATTCATTTTTCAACATTTATTTTATTTTATTTTAAAATTAATTAACACTCCAAAACTTAAAATAATTATAATAAAAATAATATAATTCAAAAAATCACCAAAATTGGTCCAAGTGCTTCTCTGGTCATTAGGAATGTCCCCTAATTTTCTTAAGGACAGAAACTTTCCCTTGGTCATGTTATCAAATTTTCCTTGAAAATCTCTATTTTCCACCAAAAATAATTATATAAATAAATTAAATACAGAAAAATCACATTTTCTCCTCTCATGTCTTTATTGACATATGAGTGAAGTCACATAAAAATTTCAAGTTCATTTAAGTTCAATTTAGTGAGTTATGAAATTATTAAGCTTAAAGGGTAAAATGGTAATTAAAATCTTTAATCCTTAATTAAAACTTTAGGTTTAATAAAAAGTCAACAAGTAAAATATTTGATCTTAATTTGATTTGGATGATTGAAATTTAAATAATTAAAGGGTAGAAACCCATTAAATAATTTTAAAATGATTAAACTTTAATTAAATAATGGATTAAATTTGGAAGAATAATAAAATTGGAATCATTAAAATAAGGGATATTTATTAGGAAGAGATTTATTATTTAATTTAAAAATCCCTAAATTAATCATCTCATTAATATTCAACTCTTAATTAAAATGATAATTCAAATTCAAAATATTAAAAGACTTAATCATTAAACTAAAGTCAAATTATTAAACTCTTTCAAAAATTTCAATTAAAATTAAAAATAAAGTAAATTAAAGATAAATTAAATTAAAATTAAATTAAATTTAATAATTAAATTAAATTAAGACAAATTAAATTAAATTAAATTAAATTAAAATTAAATTAAATTAAATTAAACAATTAAATTAAATTAAATTAAATTAAATTAAAATTAAATTAAATTAAATTAAACAATTAAATTAAATTAAATTAAATAATTAAAATTAAATTAAATTAAATTAAATAATTAAATTAAAGTTAAATCAAATCAAATTAATTAAACACCAAATCAAATTAAATTGAACTATGTTAAACTAAATTAAAACTCGATTAAATTAAGTTAAATTAAATATAACATCACCTAAGACATAAAAGAAATTAAATATAAAACAACTTGAACAACTATTCCAAATTTAAACTCTTTAATTTAAACCAAATCATTTGAATACTAATTTACCCTTGAAAGCTTTGATTATTATAACTCCTAAATTAAACGTCGAATGAAATGTTACTTCACTCATAGGATATTCGAAATGTCCTAGTTCATCGAGCGAGTTAACAAAACTTGAAAACCTCGGACGATTGATTCATTTATATAATTAAATTCATTTGTACTTAAAACAATCCTGGAAATATTGAAAAGATATTTAAGATTCTTCTTAAGCACTTCCTCGATATGATAGGATATTTATAAGAACAATTGGACTTAATTGTCCTTTGATGATGAAAATCGTCCTCAAACAACAAAAAACCCAAAGAACACTAGACGTCATAGGAGATGACTAGCTATAGGATTAGGAATTTGGTAGAAAACCATAACCTTTCCCTTAGCTTTACCTAGGAACTTGCTTAAATATTCTAATTGTGTTTTAAGTGCGGCTTGGGATGACGGGAAGACCCTCGAGTACGCTTTTATTTTATTGCAATTTACTTTCTTGCAATTTACTTTCTTGCGATTTACTTTATTGCAAATGCACTTTACTTTTCTTGCATGATAAAACAAGCTGTTGCATGAAAACTCACACCTTTAGGATAGCCCCTAAAGCCGAAACCAAAATTAAGTTAAAAGTCATTGTAAGATAAAATTCACCGCCACGACATTTCAAAATATAAAACAACTCAAAATTTAATCACAAACGGAACATAAAACTACGATTACAACTAAATTAAAACGTCTCGTTGGATGATCGGGAATACCTCGGATGATGTAACCTACGTGTTGCTAACGGGATTTCCACGGTCTAAATGAAAGTGTGGAACTCATTCGGTTGAGTTTAGCAAATTCATACGGACTAAGTGAATCCGATAAAAATAATGATGCGGAAGGATGGAACCGTGGGATCTTAACCGGTGTCGTTATAATCAACTTTAAGATTTGTTTTAAATAAAACATAAAAAACACCTGGAAATTAAGATTTTCTCTAAACCAAAACACTTTTCTCAACTCCCGATTTATGATTTCTAAAACTAAACCTCTGCAACGACAAGGAGCTCGGAGCATGGTGGGCGGCACGACCATCGTCATCAGCAAAACCACGAGTCTACTTCGACAAAACTTTCCTAGAATTAAAACAACCAAGCCATAGGACTTCGAGGTAGCTTGCCTAGTGCGACATAAATCCTCGACTCTTCGTTAGGCATTTGCATTGCAAATTAAGCCCTAACCGGTCTTAGGATTCCGAGGTAGTCGTCCGATACGACAATAAACCCTCACATCTTCTAGAGCTATTTGTTTGATTTTATCATACAAATATAAGCCCTAATTAATTGAAATTGGCAAGATTGAAATATCGAATAAACATTAGGACTTTCTTAAATTCGAAGCGAAACGATAGGATAGTCGGGAAATTATCGAAGTTCACTTCGAATCAGTGATTTCTCCTACCTTTCTTCCTTTGGATTCACAAAACAAAATGTTCCAAAAATTTGATCCATTCCCTATTGAAACTCCAAAATTCAATCTTTGAAAACCTTAAACTTTGAAATTCTTGAGAGCGAGAATCATTGATTATTATCGAGAGTTTTCTTAGGTGATTCCCGTCACTTAAGATGTAATTAACTATAGGGGCTTGCCCTTATAGGGAATTTTAAAGAACCCGGGTAATATAAACCACTGTTTAATGTTTTCATATTAAGCGGGGAAACTTGTCGGCTTATAAAATTGGTTCGCGGACCAAACGGATGTCACTAATCTTCTAGTTTATTTAATCGAAGCCCCACCATCAAGCGGTGTGTCTATCCTTAGGGATAGATACACGGTTTGTGGTGCGGTGCTCGTTTATATAAACTATTTGGGATGTGAGGTCGGTTTAATCTCATATCTTAAAACTTCCAAATTTAAAAATTATTTTCAAAATCAAATACTACTTTTCAAATTATTTATTTTAATTAAATTAAAAATTCGCCGACAGATTTCTGTTAGGCGACCCCTCTTCAAAATAAAACACGACCTAAAAATATGCCGACACACCACCCCCAAATTTGAAACAATTCTCCTAGTCCATCTCGAACAAGATCTAAAGCATGAAGAAAGACTCCCAAAAGTCAAACAATTCCAGGTGACGGGCCACCAATTCCTCCCATAGTACCTTCATCTCTTCCTTCTCTACATCCTATCCTCCCAAAAGAAGGATCCCTCCATCTCATCCAGAAAACAAATGATTTTCATCCACACAGCAAATTAATGAACAAAGGGACATCCTACTGGTAGCGTTCAGACTTGTCGTCGCCTTCTCTACCAGTTGTACAGGCTATTTTTGTAAGGAGAGGATGTATTATCGGTTTGACTAGTTGCCATTCTATTTATCTATCTTTTCGCCTTAATTCTTGAGTAACTTGTTCTATTTGGATAATGTAAAGAATCCTTAGAAACTAATAGACTCAAAAAATGAAGTGCAAGGGCTAAGAATGATAGAAAACAGAGAAAAGAGTATATCAAATGATACACTTATAGAGGAAAACTTTAGCATATGTCATTACTGAAGTTTTCATATAGGGAGAATCATGTAGAAAATTTTATAACTAGAGATCTATTTTGAGTCCTTTAATTCTCCTATAGGAGAAATCCTATAGTTAATTACATCATAGATACTTAAACTTACCTAAGAAAACTCCATATTAACGTTAAACATTCATTTTCTGAGGAATTCTACAATCAAGGAAAGAAATGTCAATGTTCAATCCTTGGGGTAACATGTTTCTAAGTGTCGCGTGCTACCCTAAAAGTTTGATTTTTTCAATGTCGTTATTGTTATGTCAGTTTTATTTTATTTTAGTTTTTTAATTATTTTGATTTTGTCTTGTAATTTGTCGTATGTTGTATTGAAATTTTGGTCTTATTTTTTTTGGTTTCGTGGTTATCCTAAAATTTTAGGTTTTGTAGCTATCCTAAAAGTTTAGATTTTGTGTTGTTTTTATTTTTTTATTTTATCATTAATTTATTTTAATGTTATTTTAGTTTTTTTATTTGTCTCGTCTTCAAAATGTCGCCCTACAAAACAGAGTTAGCACACTCTAATAACATGCAAAGTATTTACAAAATGGAACCTGTCTTCAACCTATAAGAAAAATAGCGGCAGAGTTATTCTTACAAAATAAATAATGTCAAATTTTTTTTTAAATTTTTTTATGTAGTTGGTTAAGTTTTAATTTATAGACAACCTACTCAAGATGTCCATGGCTCCATCTTCCCAGGGTTATCAGAGGCCTTAATCTACGTAGTCCGAAAGGTGTTTAAACCAGGACTGGAAGATTTCTGTCAACAACCAAGATTTCATTATCCAGGAAATCATCGTGGATCAAAAACACTGGGGTTCAAGTTGCATTTGGTGATCTTTGTTGATTAACATTTATTTTAAGTTTTAATGTCTTTTTTGATTTTAGGTTGGAAAATTTTAAGTTATTTATGATTTATTAACCAATTAAAATTTTTCATGTTTCATTTTGACTAATTTTTATATGTTGTTTTTTATTTGTTTATTTAATTATAATGTAATTTAGACCTAGAGAAAGGAGTTAAATTTATTTAGATCTGTTATCTGTAAGATGTAATTGAACTTGAGCTTTTTAGATTCAGTGTCATTTGAATCTAATGATTTCGAGTTAACTCTAACTTGAATTAGATTTAGGAATTTAGATTGAATGTCTTTTGAATCTAAAGGTTTTAAGTCTAATATTGATTAGACTTAAATTGAGCAAAATCTAACATAGGTTAGACTTTAGGATTTTTTTAAATTTGATGTCATTTGAATCTAAAAAATTAAGTCTAATGTAGATTAGACTTAGATTTCTAAAGTTTAGATTGACTTTAGTTTAAGTTAATCCTAAATTTTGATTGAGTTAGGTTCAATTTAAATTGAACCTAATGGTTTATTAGGATCAATTTGGGTTGAATCTGAAATTTGGTTGAGTTAGGTTCAATGTAAGTTGAACCTAGAGGTTTGGTTGACTTTGGTTCAATGTAGAATGAACCTACGGGTTTATTATAACTTAGGTTCAAGTTAGGTTGAGCTTAAGAATGTAAGTTTGACTTAAGTTGAATTTACGTTTGGGTTGTTTGGGCTCAACTTAGTTTGAATCTAGGTTGTAGGTTTGACTTAAGTTTGGGTTAACTTGCGTTCAAGCTAAGTTGAACCTAAGTTAGAGGTAGTTCAATATGGGATAAATTTAAGCTTGGGTTCAAGTTTTGTTGAACTTAAGTTATAAGTTTGACTTAAGTTTAATATGGGTTGAACTTAAGTTTAGGTTAACTTGGGTTCAAGTTAGGTTGATCCTAAGTTATAGGTTTGAGTTAAGTTCAATATGGGTTGAACTTAAGTTTAGGTTAACTTCGGTTCAAGTTAGGTTGAACCTAAGTTATAGGTTTAACTTAAGTTCAATATGGGTTGAATTTAAGTTTAGGTTAACTTAGGTTCAAGTTAGGTTGAACTTAAGTTATAGGATTGACGTAAGTCCAATATGGGTTGAACTTAAGCATGTAGATTTGACTTAAGTTCAATATGAGTTGAACTTTAGTTTAGGTTAACTTGGGTTCAAATTAGGTTGAACCTAAGTTATAGGTTTGACTTAAGTTCAATATGGGTTAAACATAAGTTTAGGTTAACTTGTGTTCAAGGGTTTAAGGGTTAAGTCTAATACCAATAAGGATTTAAGGGTTAAGTAAGTCTAATTGGTATTAGACTTAATTAGCATTTAAAGTTGATTAAGCCTAATTTAGGGAAGTCTTAAGTGTTAATTAAGTCTAACTAAGGTTAGACTTAATTACTGTTTAAGGTTTAAGATTGATTAAGCCTTATTTAAGTAAGGCTTAAGGATTAATTATGTCTAATTAGGGTTGGACATGATTATGGTTTAAGGTTATTTAAGCCTTATTCAAGTAAGGCATAAGGGTTTATTAAGTTTAATTGGAGTTAGACTTAATTAGAGCTTAAAGTTGATCAAGCCCAATTTAAGTAATTTTTAAGGATTAATTAAGACTAATGAAGGTTATACTTAATTATGGTTTATAATTGATTAAGCCTAATTTAAGGCTTAAGGATTAATTGAGCCTAATTAAGTTTAGCCTTAATTATGGTTTAAGGTTGTTTAAGCCTAATTCAAGTAAGGCTTAAGCAGTAATTAAGTCTAATTAGGGTTTAACATAATGAGGGTTTAAAGTTGATTAAGCCTAATTTAAGTAAGGCTTAATTGATTAATTAGACTTAATTAGGGATAAGTTTAATTATGGTTTAAGGTTAATTAAACCTAATGTTAGTAAGGTTTAATTAGGTTAATTAGGTCTATTTAGGGGTTATACCTAATTTTAGTTTAAGTTTAATTAAACCTAATGTAAGTAAGGTTTAATTAAATTAATTAGGTCTAATTAGGGGTTATACCTAATGGTGTTTATAGTGTTAAGCCTAATGTGGTTAAGGCTTAATAAGGTTTAATTAAGTCCAATTGGTGTCTTAGATGTAATTAGGGTTTATGATGTTAAATCTAATTTGATTAAGGCTTAACATGGTTTAATTAGGTCTAATTGGTGTCTTAGACCAAATTAGGGTTTATGATGTTAAACCTAATTTGATTAAGGCTTAACATGGTTTAATTAGTTCTAATTGGTGTCTTAGACCTAATTACGGATTATGATGTTAAACCTAATTTGAAAGCTTAACATGGTTTAATTAGGTCTAAGTGGTGTCTTAGACCAAATTAGGGATTAATTTCTATTCTAACTAATTTGATTAAGGACTAATTTAGGGTTAATTAGATCTAATAATGGGTTAGACCTAATTAAGGGTTGATTTGTATTAAACCTAATTTGATTAAGGTTTAATGAGGTTAATTAGGTCTAATGATGGGTTAGACCTAATTAGGGTTTGATTTGTATCTAATTTGATTAAGCTTTAATGAGGTTAATTAAGTCTAATGATGGGTTAGACCTAATTAGGGTTTGATTTGTATTAAACCTAATTTGATTATGGTTTAATTAGGGTTAATTAGGTCTAATAATGAGTTAGAACTAATTTGGTTTTAAATATAGGTTCATATGGTTGAGATTTGTTTTGGATCCATTTGGGTATGGACCCAAAGATGAAAGTTTTGAATTAGTCCAATGTAGAGTGAACTTAGTATAATAATTTAAGGCAAACACTTAAATCCAAGGGTTCTAGGTTTTAAATGTAAATTTGGAATTTATAATTTTAATCCTAAATGATACAAATGTCATTTTCAAGTGCTAAAAATTTTTCATTCTAGAGTTTCGAAGCGTCACCCTAAATTTTCTAACCATTTTTAAGTTTATTTCCAATTTCTTTAATCTTTATAATTATTTTTGGAAATAATTACAAAGTTTCATAGAAATTAGGAAATTGGACCCTAGGGAATTTTCCTAGTCTTGGAAAAATCAGCGAATGTCTCTATGGATGAGAATATCAATCTATGAAAATTTGAGAATTTTTGGATTTATAAATAATTTTAAATAATTAAATTACTATAGAGAGTAATTATTTTATTAAACAATCAAATATAAATCATTAATTCCAGATTTTGATTTCATAATTTTCTCGTCTCTCTGAGTCTGAGGGTATTTTTGGTTTATTTTTATGAATTTTCTTTTTCAAGATATAAATTTTTTAAGATTTCTGAATTTAATTAAATAAAAAAATTCAGATTTTCTTATTTAAGTGAGTTAGCGCTAGCTCAAACCTCGGAGGCGTCGAAACCAATGCGGCGTCGCTTGATTGGACGAGAAGTCCATGCAAGCGGCCACGTGGCTTGCAGTTTCATCTGTTTTCTATGGATGAAGCTACGGTCCTATGAGATTGCGGCCATCCATTTTTAATACATAAAAATGGACATCATCCCATCATCTTCCTCCTTCTTTCATAATTCACGCACTATCCATGATCAGAGCGTATGATCTTGCTCGTATCTTAATGAAAGTTCATGGGGATTGTTCCATAAGCTTCATCGTGGCAAGACGAACACGTCAATATAGATTTATGGATGTTTTGAATCAGTTTGTTTCACAAAAGTACAAACCCAAGCACAAATTGAGTTAAAATGGCCATACCTGGTCTTGATGAAGTGAAGATCTTCAATCAAGTTTGATAGCGATGATCACCAGGTCCTTGCGAAGCTCCTCGTATGCTCAATTGGAAGTGAAATTGAGTCCAAGTATGAATTCACCAAAATGGGCTCACGACTTGTTGTTGTACTGGGTTAGAACTCACGGGAAGACCCAATTTCGATTGGAAACTTTTTCATACACCTTAGTGAAGGTGTAGGAATGGTCAATTTGGGATTTCAAATGGGTTTACGTCAAACTTGAAATCTGTCTTATTTTGGGGTGGTGAAATTGGAAGAGGGTGATGGGTTTTAGAGCTTGATTTTATGGAAAATCAATTGCTCAAGTCCTGTGGAGGAAGATAGATGTTCAAATTTTTTGAAATTAAGGATATTGGATGGGTCATCTCTCTTCTTGGTTCCTCTTGGTTTAACCAATTTATAGGCCTATGGAAGCCATGGGTCACCTTAGGTTTACTTGGGGGAGGTGGTAGCAGCTCAATGGTGTCCTAGAGATAAGATTTGAGCTGAGAGATAAGTATAATTGAACCTTCCAATACTAAACCATGTTAGGTCCAACCATCTTGAAAGCTTGGTTCATAATTTGGATTGTTTTCATTGGCTCATTCATGAGGTGGTTAAGGCTTCTCAAGGTAATCTAAATTAGCCTCCCCATATGAGCTTCATGACTCATTCAATAGGTTGGAGATGAGATGACACATAAGCACTCTTTCTCCCATTTCCATGATATGTCATGATGAAACTAATTATGGTGAAGAATATGACTTGGCTAAGTTTTCTTTTCCATTGGATTAGGAGGGAGGTGAGTGATGACTCTAAAAAAACCTTCCTTAAAAAATTCACGAGGAAGTGACACCTCACTATTCCTTTCATGATGATTCCATGATGGGTTTTTAATCTTGGTTAAGAATGGTGAGTCATGGGTTCGTTAATGTGTTAACCATGTTATGATGAGTTTCATGAGTCATGAGTGACCCATGGGTGACCCCCCATAAGTTAATTTTGATTATAAAAATTAATTATGGGTTTTTGATGTCATGTATGATGTCAAGAGTTAAAATTTAGTTTAGGGTTATTTAATCATGATTCCATTTTTAATTAATTATGTAATTAATTAAAAATGTATGAAATTATATTATTAACCCATAAATTAAAATGATTTTGAAAGTTAATCATTTGATTAATTTTATTAATTTGGTTCAAAATTAAGTATTTTGACCAAAGTAGACCAAAATTGACCATGGTTAACCAATTCAAGTCCAAGGTTGACCAATGTGATTTACCTGACTTTTTCATGGTTAAGTTAGTCATGGAGTTCATTAGGCTTGGTGATAGGACTTAATTTGGTCTTATTTGACCAATGCTGACTGATTTTCATATTTGGTTTGATGGTGGTTAATGTAATAGTCATTAGGTCTTAGATTGACCATTTTGACCAAGTTTGACCATTTAGGTCATTAGGTTGACCATAGAGTCAAACGTAGTGGTCATTGGGTCATGGATTGACCATTTTAACCAAATTTGACCATTTAGGTCATTGGGTTGACCTTTGGGTCAATGTAGTAGTCATTAGGTCATGGATTGATCATTTTGAGCAAATTTGACCATTTATGTCAAAGATTGACTGGTGTGGTCAATGTGGAGGTCATTAGGTCATGGATTGACTATTTTGACCAAGTTTGACCATTTTAGGACATTGGGTTGACCAGTATGGTCAATGTGGTGATCATTAGGTTATGGATTGACCATTTTGACTAATTTTGACCATTTAGGTCAAGGGATGACCAATGTGGTCAATGTGGTGGTCATTAGGTCATGGATTGACCATTTTGACAAAGTTTGATCATTTAGGTCAAAGGTTAACTAGTGCGGTCAATGTGGTGGTTATTAGGTCTTGAATTGACCATTTTGACCAAGTTTGACCATTTAGGTCAAGGGTTAACTAGATCAAGGTTTGTCATAGCTGATCTGGTCATTTTTAGGATGTCATAAAGATTTGGGCTAAAAAGGCTTCATTAGGAGTTTTACCCTAGACATTAAGGTTTAGTGACCATTGGTAAGATTTAGGAGGTCAATATTGTTAGACTTCCTTTCTCAAAATGATTTATAAATGATCCTAAAAAAAGTGAGGTCAACACCTCCATCATCTGTTCATGCTCTACCTCCATCATCTGTTCATTCCTGATTCAGCCTAGAACTGCAGAGCGAGTTAAATGATCCCACCTGGTCCTTTTGTTTATCTATTTTCTTCTTAGTGACATCTAATTCTTTTCTCCTCTTTCCCATAAGACGATGACATCCTAAACGATGCAAGCAGTACCTGTCAATTAGGGAACCCAAAAGGAGTGTCTGATGTCTTCTCCATATCCGAGATTGGAAACATACCGACTAAAAAAATGATGCAGGGCAAATGTTGAATATCAGAAGGGTTCCATCAAGTCACATGGACTCATAAAACTTAGAAGTTCAATTATTTAAGTTTTTATTATGAAATAAATGATATGTATTTTGTATTCAATTCACTTATTCTTTTGACAAAGCTCACTTTCAAAAAGTAAAAGTTTGGAAACTAAATTATGTACATCAGGAATGTGTCAGCACAAATCCCAATGAGATCTATTAACCAAATAGAAAGGTAGTACAATAAAGGAGGGCCCACTGACAAGACAAAAAGACCCACTAACTTGACCAGATGCAACCCCATGAACCGGGGCTGGAAGCCGACCGGGTGTAGACCACTCGAACCATGGAGTAAAGTTCATCAAGTTGAGCAAAGGCATTGACGTACTTAGAAACTCAGGGAATGATTTTAGTATCACCAGCAGTCTCATGGATGCCCTTCAAGTTCCTCAATCAAGGGCTAAGAATTGGCAATAACATAGACCATAAATATCTTTAAGGATCCCCTAAAGAATTAACTATCTGTCAGGTTATAATAATTCACCCTTTACTCTGTAGCATAGTCTTGTTCTACTAATAAGAGATCCTCATATAGGGATTAAGGATTGATAGTCAGGCTAGGTCGGTCAGTTGGAAACATATGGTCGACAATTACAGCCTTAACAAACAAAAGTTAGATAAGATTAACAGACTCACTATGCTTCCTTCGCATCGCTGACTAAGCAAGCCTTACCGAATTAAAGGCAACCAAGCTTGACTACCTAAGACATAATATAGATATGATACGGGTTTCATATGTAAAATACCTAAAGTACGCTAAAATGTCCCCCATTAAAACATGGACAAACATGTAATTTTACATATTGCACCATCGCTTCCATAAATAGTTTGGCTAATCAATAAGACTTATTATTATTCATTACTTTTAATTTATATATCTCTCTCTTTTGTCTTCAACTCTAACCCTTGATATGTGTTTCACAGACAAATCAAGATTCAACACGTACAGAAGCACACATAAATTTAATTAATGCACATTTACAGAGGACTTGTAAATTTAAATCTGGTGTATGCAACACCTAAAATTAATTAGTGCACATTTACATATTCAACACATAACCTTTACAATCAAGTTTTTTCAATTCATATGAATTTACATGTGTAACATTGAAAATTTAATATCCATTCCTGCTAAACATTATTATTGTAATCCTAACATTTAAAGCAAACAAAAAATCCTTACATACGTTTCACACAAGTTCCTTGTGTTTAATAAACTTATCTCTCTCTCTCTCTCTCTCTCTCTATATATATATATATATATATATATATATATATATATATATTAAAAGGAGTCTATAGCTCCCAATTCATTAATAAAAAATAAAAAGTACAAAATCGGGAGAGAGTTCCTATCTAAACCCACACTACAACTTACACAAGAAAAAAGGAATATAAGGATCTCTCTCCAAATAAAAGAAAACAAATACAACTCACGCACCCAACAAAACCAAAACACAGACAAGACACAAAAACTAAAACAAGAGAAAAAAAACCAATGACAAAACAAAATAAAAGACCAAGAGTTAAGAAATTGAATCCTGACAAAAAAACGGTATAAGAGCTCCAGGTAAAAGATTCGAGATCACCGGATTTGTCAATCGCATTCCAGGTTTGCCATCCAATCAGCGAGCCATATTAGCTTCTCTTCTAGTAAAAGTCCATGTAACATTGAGATCAACTATAAGTTGCTTAATCTTTTTAACCTGTATTAAAATACTCCAATGGCAAACAAGATTATTGCAACATATATTATATAAACATAAAGAATCCATTTCCATAATGATATTATTACATCCCTTTCTTTTAGCTATAAGCGGAGCAAAAATAATTGCCTCGGCCTGCGCCTATATGGGGATCGAACAACCGTAGGTGCTGTAAACCAAATTAAAACAACTCCATTCCAATCTCTACATAAACCACCTATACCAGCTCTCAAAACTAAGTAAGCCCCATCCGTATTAAATTTAATAAAAGGAATGGATGGCTTAATCCATTTAATCCTTTCACTATATTTTACCTGCGATACGATATTTAAACTCGAAAACAATCGAGCGAGATAAAATAATTAAAACTGAGCTTAAAATAATTAAAAGTTAAGCTTCTAACAATATAATGATAAATTTGATAAGTCATCTTCATACTTGTTAAATATCCTATCATTTAATTTAGCATCATTTCTAGCTAACCAGATATACCACAAAGTTATAGATGGAATAATACTTAAAAAAGGGTGACCTTTATTATTCCAATCTCTATAAATATCAAATACAGAAGTAACTTCCATTAAAGTCATTCCTACCCCATAAGATATAAATATTCTTCCAAACTTTCGAAACCAAACTACAATTCCAAAAAGTATGCATCATGGATTCCTCATTACTCTTACATAAACAAAAAATAGAAACAATTTTCAAACCCTTGAGTTTGAGAATATCATCAACTGGGATACAATTATGCAATAACCTCCATGTAAAAAACGAGATTGAAGGTTTAAGCCAAGAATTCCAGGACCAAGACAAATCCAACCCAACAGAATAAGTTTGCTTAGCAGCAAAAGTTTTGGTAATAGACTCACCAATATTAGTTTTAATTTTTGGAAAATCTTTACGACTAGCTAAAATAGGCACATGGGATATAAAAGCAACATCATGATACTTAACCATCTCCCGTAATTTAAAAACATTCCAATCCAAATTATCCCACATATCATTTACCTTAAGATTTATATCACGAGGGTCTCCATAAATATTTGCAAGAGGACCAAAAGTAGTCCAATCATCATACCAAAAAGAAATGTCCCCATACCCAATGTCCCAACACATCATAGTTTCAACACTATGAGAAGCTTTAATCATCTCCTTCCAAATGAAGGAATCATTTCTATTAGCAGTCATTGTCATAGGATGATTATGGCCAAAATATTTAGCTTTAAGAAGATCAGCCCAAATAGAATTATTCTGCCTGAAATGATACTAAAGCTTCATAAAAGTAAAATGAATCGAATCATCTAAACTACGAAAACCCAAACCTCCACAAGAGGTCGGTTTACAAAGTTTCTTCCAACTTTTCCAATGAATTTTCTTTTTACCACAACCATCCCACAAAAAGCTATTAAAAATAGTCTCAAGTTTTTTAACAATTGAATTCGGCATATTCATGACTTGCATAGAATAAAGAGGTAAAGAGGTAAGAACACTCTTCAGAAGAGTAATACGACCACCAAAAGAGAGGAATTTATTTTCCCAAGAATGCGACTTACTCCTAATTTTATCCAATAATTCTTCAAATAAAATGACTCTTTTAGGTTTCTTATCAAGAATGAAACCCAAATATTTGATTGGCAAATTAGCTTTGTTACAATCCGTATATTTAGAAATCCATTGAGCTTTCTCATTGGACATATGTTTAGAACCATAAAAATAACATTTTCTTTTATTAAATACTAAACCAGAAACTTTCTGAAAATGACAAATAATGCTCCAAACATTTTAAGCTTTTCTCCCCCCACTTTTAGATATTTAAACATGTGGTCTGGTCACCAGTCTTTCTTACACGCTGTTACCTCCTTGTGGGTCTCTACTCATCCTGATCCTTGGATCAATTTGCATTTACTCCATCTCAAGGTCAGCAAGGGTTTGAGGAAATGGGGCTGGGAAACTTTTTGCATTGTGGCTGTCACTGTGGAGTCTGCTAAAAGAGAAGTCAAGTTGCTAGAAGCTGAGGTTCAGAGGGGCACTAGACAAGAGAGGGATCTTCTTCAAGATCAAAATAATCAGCTCACTGCCTTTGAAAGACAGGAGCAATTTCCTAAACAAAAAGCAGCTGTGAATATTTTTGTCCAGGGGGATAGGAACACTAAATTCTACCATGCCTATATCAAATATAGGAAAAGATGCAATACCATCCACTCCATTCATACTGAAGAAGGAACTTGGCTGAAGGATAACACTAGCATTACTAAGAGTGTTGTGAAGTATTTCCAAGACTTGTTAAATCAACCTGTAGACGACACACTATTGATACATCCCATTTTACTGTTGAAATCAAGTACACAAGTTCACTTGCACTTACTAATCCCCCTACAGATATGGAAGTATGGACTACATTGAACTCCATTGACAGTTCTAAAGCAGCTGGTTCTGATGGATTCACAACAGATTTCTATAAAAAGACCTGGAGTATGTTGACCTCATTTTTGATGAGGTCTTCTCTTCTTCTCTTTAGTACTTAGGATCTAGCCTTAGGCTTTTCCTTTGACTATCTTAGAGGACTAGAATTGGGACCCACCCTCTAGAATTTCAAACCATTTCTTAACTCCCTGTAAACTCCACAAACTTGATCGTAGACCCCTAATCACCTAGAGGGTTGAAATCGAATGTGGAAGTTTAAAGGATGGGTTCCTATAGGACTCTTTGGCCTTAGGACTACCACCGAGTGGCCCTGGTGCAGTGAAGGGGCTGACTTACACACACACTACACTTATACACTACACTTTCACACACTTCCTAAAACACACACATACCCAACTTGACCTCCTGACTCATGTAGGTGATTCACATGGATGGTCCTTAACCCCTAAGCCCTTGGCTAAGAGGTTAGGAACAACATAGTGAATGCCTCAAATGGGTCCCTTCATGGCTCATGTGGACTTGATGTGGCTTCATGGCTCAACCAAAATGATTTCACTCCACTTACATCCACCCAATCTTCGATTTTCCAAATTTTCAATTTTTGACCCCCGGGACCCTACACCCGCCTAGCCTACCCAAAACCCTTGAAATCCTCCAAAATTTCCTAAATCACCCAAAATTCCTCAAAATTGATCTTAAACATTTCCACATTACTCAAATTGATCATCCATACCCAAAAATACCAAAAATTCCAAAAATACCTCCCAATACCCTCCAAATACCCAAAATACCCCTCTTGGCCAAAAAATCCAAAAATTCAGAAAATTCCCAGAAAATTCCAGAAAATCCCAAATATTCCCAATTTCATTTTGTCTAACTACACCATGGGCCAATTTTGTCAATTTACCCTACTTTTGTCAAAACCCCCAATTTGACCCATTTTAACCCTAAGTGAACCCAATGTCAAACCAAACCTACCCAATTGACCCAAATTCTGGTCCAATTCAGTTCTAAACTTCAATTCAACATTCCCAACACCAATCTATACCAAATTCAAGTCCAATTTGATTGACATTTGGATCCAATTTCACTTTTGGCCTTAAAGCCCAATTTGGACCCATGACCCAAACCTAACCCAAACTCACCCAATTCAAACTCCAATTAACCCCAAATCTTTTCTAAATCTTCCTTAACATTCCCACAAATAAAACACTAACATGATTTGCCCAAAATTTAGACCCAAACCCCACTCAAATTCAACCCAAAGCTAAAAGGCCCATTTTTGACCTAAACCCAAACCTAACCCAAATGAGTCCAAACCCCAAAATCAAAGCCCAACCAAAGTCAAAACCTCTTTGAAACACTCCCATAAATATTTCTCAACATTAATTTTACATCAATTTCAACCCTAGCCCAACATTGGCCCAAGTTAGCCCAATTTGACCTACATAGGCCCACTTACCAAATAAATCCAAATTCAAACCAATTCAACCCCAAATCACACCAAATTGACTCCAAGCCCTTCATGGAACATCCCTAAACCAATTATAACACTTATTTGACAAGGTCCTTCACAAAATCTTCACCCAAATGCCCATCCTAAAATCAAAAAGCCCATTCCCCTTAAACTTTCCTAAAAGCCCACTTCCTTGAATTCAAAAGCCCAAATTCATCTAAAGCCCACATGGCACTTCCCCTCATCATCCATTTAATCAAAATTGCCCCTAAGTTTCAAAATCATCAATTAAACAATTCCAAATCAAGCCCCATACAAATTCCCATCAAAATATCAAAATTTTCTTAAATCCTTTTTTATGAAATTGACCCAAGCTTTTCCCAAGCCAAATGGAGCCAAGGATGAGCCATTCACAAGCCATATGGAGCCATGAAAGTTTGGCATGTGACCATGCCATTAATGGCAAAAGGAGGAGGTCCTTTAACCATCTCCTAAAAGTCATTAGCCTTAAGCTTGTTTCCCCTTAACCAAGATTTAATCCAAATATTCTTGGATAAGGACATCACCACCTCTTGACCGGCTAGCCTAACCGATCTTCTCAGCCCAAGACCGGCCATGGGGAGGTGCACCCAACCCAAACCAATGGGTTGACCAAATTGAAGCCAAAATGACCCCTTCTCCATTCCATTTTAATTCAAAGCCTTTACACATGTCAAACTCCAATTGACTTCACCAACTTCAAGCCCTGGACTCCCTGACCATGAAGGTGACCCATGCCTGTCGGCCAGCCGCCTGGATCGCCGGAAAACACCATGGACGAGACCTTGGGAGGAGCCAAAATTTGGAATTCCACCTTCGTCGAGCCGCCCCATGCCCGATGGCCACCATGGTTGTTCTTCCCATGACCGAGCAGCTGATCCCGACCCTTGGCCATCCCCGGGAGGCTTTCCGGCCACCTCTATTTAAGCCCGACCCCCTCACGACCATGAGAAGAGAGTTGCACAAACCTTGCCGAAACTCGCCAAAATTGTTCCAAACCTTCTCCACCCTTAGAGCGGTTGATCCCCGAGTGTCGATTTGCCCTAATCCCCATCGACAAAACCCGATTTCTCAGCTGAAATTCCACCCAAAACCGGGACACTTCTCCACGGTGAGCCAATCCCCAAATTGATTGGTTCTACGGCTTCACTGAGACCGGGGAAGGTATCCACCAAGCAAAAGCCCCATCTCCAGGCCTCCCGGTTGCTCCGGCCTCCAAGCTTTGTGATCGGGCGTGGTCGAAATCCAACCTAGACAATTCACCGGACCAAGAGACTTCATGCGGAGCTTGCTAGGATCCGATCGAAGGTGCAACAACTCTCGGATTGAAGCCACACTTCTGCGAGCAAAGGTATGAGCTAATTCTTCATCCCGAGCTTCTAGAGATTCTCCATTTCAAATGCTTTAATTTCAATGCATGATAGCCATATAGATGTGTTCGTCTCTTCGAGACGAATCCATAGAGCATAAGAACATGAAAATCCATTGAGTATCGAGTGAGATATTAGGGATTTAGTGTGGACGGCTCTCGGGTGAGGACACTTGGGGACGATGAACGGATGCCGTTCATTTAATACACGCGCGGACGGACGGCCGGGGATCGCGTCGGATCGAAGACGGAATGATACGGCGGGCCCCGGGAGCGCCGAGTCGGATGGCGGCGTCGAATGGGAGCGCGCCACTCGGCGTTTCGGAGGCTGCCGAGGTTGACGCGGCGCCGCGTGGATAAATAGAAAATTAGGGTATTTTTTGATTTATTTAATTCCCTAAACTTCAAAAATTCATAACTTTGTGTAGAAAAATCAGAAAAATAAAATAAAAATACCCTCTTGCTCGGTGAACGAGAGGAGAATAATGTGGAAAAGAAATCATTTAATTTCATCAAGTATTTTATTTTTTATAATTTATTTACTCTCTGCATACTTTTAATTCTCCATGCATGTATACAATTCACCATGGCATGAGACCATAGGGCTTTTGAAGCCTCTGAATTTGGGAACATTCC
>JAKZJZ010002570.1:0-15408 GCA_022702705.1 Papilionanthe hookeriana x Papilionanthe teres
CGATGACGATGGCCGTGCTTTGCCCACCATGCACCGAGCTCCTTGTTGTTGCAGAGGTTTAGTTTTAGAAATCATAAATCAGGGGTTGAGAAAAGTGTTTTGGTTTAGAGAAAATCTTAATTTCCAAGTGTTTTCAATATTTTAATTAAAACAAATCTTAAAGTTGATTCTAACGACACCGGTTAAGATCCCACGGTTCCATCCTCCCGGCATCATTATTTTTATCAGATTCAATTAGTCCGGATGAATTTGCTAAACTCAGCTTGAATGAGTTCCACACTTTCATTTAGACCGTGGGAAATCCCGTTAGCAACACGTAGGTTACATCATCCGAGGTATTCCCGATCATCCAACATGACATTTTAATTTAGTTGTAATTATAGTTTTGTGTTCTGTTTGTGATTAAATTTTGAGTTGTTTTATATTTTGAAATGTTGTGGCGGTGAATTTTATCTTGCAATAACTTTTAACTTAGTTTTGGTTTCAGTTTTAGGGACTATCCTAAAGGTGTGGGTTTTCATGCAACAATTGTTTATCATGCGGGAAAAGTAAGTGCGATGCGGTTAAATAAATTGCAATAATGTAAATTGCAATAAAATAAAAGCGTACCCGGAGGGTCTTCCCGTCATCCCAAGTTGCACTTAAAACACAATTAGAATATTTAAGCAAGTTCCTAGGTAAAGCTAAGGGAGGGGTTATGGTTTTCTACCAAGTTCCTAATCCTATAGCTAGTCATTTCCTATGACGTCTAGGTTCCTTGTGTTTTTGTTTGAAGACGATTTTCTTCATCAAAGAATAATTAAGTTCAATTGTTCTTATAAACATCCTATCATATTGAGAAAGTGTTTAAGAAGAATCTTAAACATCTTTTCAATATTACTAGAGTTGTTTTAAGTCCAAATGAATTTAATTATACAAATGAATTAATCGTCCGAGAATTACAAGTGAACTAGGATGTTTGAATGTCCTATAAGTGAAGTAACATTTCATTTAATATTCTGTTTAGGAGTTATGATAACTAAAGCTTTCGAGGGTAAATTGGTGTTCAAATGGTTTGTGATTTAGTTTAATTTCAATTAATGGGTTTAAATTTGGAATAGTGTTCAAGTTATTTTAGATTTATTTTGAATTCTTTATGTCTTTGGTGATGTTATATTTAATTCAACTTAATTTAGTTTAATTTAATTTAATTTAATTTAATTCTATTCAATTTAGTTTGGTTTGATGTTAACTTAATTTAGTTTGATTTGATTTAATTTTAATTTAATTTGATTTAATTTAATTTAATTTAATTTAATTTAATTTAATTTAATTTAATTTATTCATTTAATTTAATCTTTAATTTGATTTAACTTAATTTAATTTGATTTTATTTATTTAATTTAATTTAATTTAATTTAATTCATTTAATTTAATTTAATTTGTTTATTTAATTTAATTTAATTTAATCTTTAATTTAATTCAACTTTTAATTTTAATTTAATTTAATTTAATTTAATTCAATTTAATTTACTTAATTTAATTTAATTTTTAATTTAATTTTATTTTTAATTTTAATTGAAATTTTAAAAGAGTTTATATAATTATTTTTGGTAGAAAATAGAGATCTCCAAGGAAAATTTAATAACATGACCAAGGGAAAATTTCTTTCCTTAAGAAAAATAAAAGATATTCCTAATGACCAGAGGACTACTTGGACCAATTTTGGTGATTTTTTGAATTATATTATTTTTATTATAATTTTTTTAAGTTTTGGAGTGTTAATTAATTTAAAAATAAAATAAATGTTGAAAAATGAATTTTATATTTTTCAAAAATCTCTCTAATATCAAGAAAATCAGAGAACCAATTTTTACAATTTTCTGGTTTTTCTATGATTTATTATAATTATTTTGGTAAAAATGCTAGAAAATACTTTTTTTTAATTTTAAAATTGCCCTAGAGCTTTAAAATTTAATATCTCATTAAATAGACCTAAGAAAAATATGGGGTTTGTTCCTAAGTGATTAAAATTCAAAATGTCATATTTTGGTGAATTTTATTATTTTTGTGATTTTTATTATTTTTTAATTATTAAAAATATTAAAATAATATTAAAAATCAACTTTTTTAGAAAATTGAAATTTTAATTTTCTTAAATTCCCCTAATATCAGAGAGGCTCCAAAACCAATTTGGTGAATTTTTTAATGATATTTTGAAAGTTATGAATTTTTAAAGTTCAAATTGACTAAATGGCTTAATCAACCCATTTAGTAGGGCTAACCAAGTCCAATTGACCTCAAATTTTTATGGTGGGTTCCTCTGATCCTAAATGTCAGTGGAGAATTGATTTCAAGTCAATTTGATGTATGGTTAGCTCTAATTAATTAGAGATCCATTTTGGGTGTTTAAGCCAATTAGGGTTGTTTTAAATGAACTAACTCAAAACCTATTTTTCCTAGGGTCCTCTGGTCATAAGGAACATCACCAAATTTTCCTAGAATTTATTTCACAACATGCTATTTATTGGAATTAAAATACTCAAAACAGTAACATGAATTTGAAAAATCAATAACTTTTCATAGGGATGGCCTCTGACTTTGGAAAATTCAGGGAGTGTTCCCAAATTCAGAGGCTTCAAAAGCCCTATGGTCTCATGCCATGTTGAATTGTATACATGCATGGAGAATTAAAAATATGCAGAGAGTAAATAAATTATTAAAAATAAAATACTTGATGAAATTAAATGATTTCTTTTCCACATTATTCTCCTCTGTTCACTGAGCAAGAGGGTATTTTTATTTTATTTTTATGATTTTCCTACACAAAGTTATGAATTTTCCAAGTTTAGGGAATTAAATAAATAGAAAATATCCCTAATTTTCTTTTTATCCGAGTCGGCGCCGCGTCATCCTCGGCATCTCCGAACGCACACGCGTCGCGCTCCCATTCGACGCTGCCGCTTGAGTCAGCAGCCCGGGCCCCGCGGTTCACGTACCA
Source organism: Papilionanthe hookeriana x Papilionanthe teres (assembly GCA_022702705.1). NCBI lineage: Eukaryota > Viridiplantae > Streptophyta > Magnoliopsida > Asparagales > Orchidaceae > Papilionanthe > Papilionanthe hookeriana x Papilionanthe teres. The sequence continues at coordinate 2,981 of JAKZJZ010002570.1, forward strand.
TCTCCTGGTCCGACGAAATCTGAGCCGTCCGTCCCCGCGTGTATTGAATGGACGGCATCCGTTCATCGTCCCCGAGCATCCTCACCCGAGAGCCGTCCACACTAAATCCCTAATATCTCACTCGATACTCGATGGATTTTCGTGTTCTTATGCTCTATGGATTCGTCTTGAGAAGACGAACACATCCATACGGTTTATGTGGGATGAAATTTACGCAATAGAAATGGAGAATGTTCAAAGCTCGGGAAGAAGAGTGAGGCCATACCTTTGCTCGAAGAAGTGTGGCTTCGATGCGAGGTTTGTTTCACCTTCGATTGGATCCCGGCAAGCTCCGAGATGAAGTCTCACGGTGCAGTGAATTGCCTAGGTAGGATTTCGACCACGGCCGATCACAAAGCTTGGAGGCTGGAGCAAGCTGGGTGGCTCGGAGATGGGGCTTTTGTTGGTGGACACCTTCCCTTGGTCCGGTGAAGGTGTAGAACCAATCAATTTGGGGATTGGCTTCTTGTGGAGAAGTGTCCTGGTTTTGAGCTTGGATTTCAACTACGAAATTGAGCTCGTAGAGAAGAAATGGCGAGGAGATTTCGGTGGGGATCAAGTGCTCGCGTGTATGGGGAGTAGTACGGAACAATTTTGGCGAGTTTCCTTAAGGTTTGTTTCGGCACCTCAAATGGCCGAGAGGGGTGGTGTTTAAATAGGAGAGGGTGGAGGGCCTCCCGGGGAGAGTTAGGGCTTGGGATCGAGCTGCTCTTGGCAAGAGAAGAACGGCTACAATGGCCGCTGGGGATGGGGCGACTCGGCGAGGAGAATTCCAAAGTTGGCTCACATGTGAGCTCTCGGCCATGGTGTTTTCCGGCGGCTCGGTGGCCGGCCGGCCGAGCATGGGTCACCCTCGAGGTCGGGTGGGTCGGGGTGGGACTTGGTGCAAGCAATTGGCAATTGCCATGTGTAAAGAGCTTGGATTGAAATGGAATGGGGGAAGACCATTTTGGGTTCAAATGAGTCGACCCATGATTTTGGGCTAGGTTCACCACCCAAGGCCTGGTCTTGGGCTGAAAAGGATCACTTGGGTCAGCCAAGAGAGAATGGTGTGGTCTCCATCCATGATGAGGTGGCTAAGCATGGTTTAGTGTGTGACATGCTTAAGGTAAAAAGGGGTTTAAGAAGGATTAGGAAAGGGGGCCCTCCTTTTGCCATTAATGGCTTGATCACATGTCAAGCCTTCCATGGCTTCATGTGGCTTGTCCATGGCTTGCATGGCTCACCTTTGGCTTGGGAAAAGTGGAGTCAATTTCATGGAAATAGATTTAAGAAAAATTTTGGTATTTAGGGGTGATTTGGCATGAGGCTTGATTTGGAATTATTTGATGATGGGATTAGAACTTAGGGAATGGCTTTTATTAAGTGGATGTCAAGTGGAGATGTCATGTGGGCTTTAGGGTAGATTTTGGGCTTTTTGAAATGGTTTTAGATGGGCTTTTAAGATGGTTTAGGAAAGTGGGCTTTTGAATTTTAAAATGGATTTTGGGATGAAATTTTGGTAAAGGCTTGGGCCAAATAATTGTTTGGTTTAGCTCATGGATGTGTCATGAGTGACTTGAAGCAAATTGGGGGTGATTTGGGTTTGAATTGGGTTGAATTTGGGTTCTTTTGGTGAATGGGCCAATATAGGTCCAAGTGGGCCAAGTTGGGCCAATGTTGGGCTAGGGTTGAAATTGATGTAAAATTAATGTTTAGAAATGTTTATGGGAGTGTTTCAAAGAGGTTTTGACTTTGATTGGGCTTTGATTTTGGGGTTTGGGCTCATTTGGGTTAGGTTTGGGTTTAGGTCGAAAATTGGGCCTTTTAGCTTTGGGTTGAATTTGAGTGGGGTTTGGGTCCAAATTTTGGGCAAATCATGTTAGTGTTTTGCTTGTGGGGATGCTAAGGAAGATTTAGAAAAGATTTGGGGTTAATTGGAGTTGAATTGGGTGAGTTTGGGTTAGGTTTGGGTCATGGGTCCAAATTGGGCTTTAAGGCCAAAAGTGAAATTGGATCCAAATGTCAATCAAATTGGACTTGGATTTGATCTAGATTGGTGTTGAGAATGTTGAATTGAAGTTTATAATTGAATTGGATCAGAATTTGGGTCAATTGGATAGGTTTGGTTTGACATTGGGTTCACTTAGGGTTAAAATGGGTCAAATTGGGGGTTTTGACAAAACTAGGGTAAATTGACAAAATTGGCCCATGGTGTAGTTGAACAAAATGAAATTGGAAATATTTGGGATTTTGTGGAATTTTCTGGGAAATTTCTGAATTTTTGGATTTTTGGGTCAAGTGGAGTATTTTGGGTATTTGGAGGGTATTGGGAGGTATTTTTGGTATTTTTGGGTATGGATGATCAATTTGAGTGATGTGGAAATGTTTAGGATTGATTTTGGGGAATTTTGGGTAATTTAGGTGATTTTGAAAAATTTGGGTAATTTCATGGGCTTTGGGTAAGTTAGGCGGGTGTAGGGTCCAGGGGTCGAAAATTGAAAATTTGGAAAATTGAAGATTGGATAAATTTGAGTGGAATGAAATCATTTTGGTTGAGCCATGAAGCCACATCAAGCCCATATGAGCCATGAAGGGACTCATTTGAGGCATTCAACTATGTTGTTCCTAACCCTCTTAACCGAGGGCTTAGGGGTTAAGGACCATCCATGTGAATCACCTACATGAGTCGGGAGGTCGAGTTAGGTATGGGTGTGGTTTTAGGAGGTGTGTGAAAGTGTAGTGTATGAGTGTAGTGTGTGTGTAAGTCGGCCCTTCACTGAGACCGAGGCCACCAGAGGCGATCCTAAGGCCGAAGAGTCCTATAGGAACTCATCCTTTAAACTTCCGCATTTGATTTCGACCCTCTAGGTGATTAGGGGTCTACGGTCGAAGTTTGTGGAGTTTGCGGGGAGTTAAGAAGTGGTTTGAAATTCTAGATGGTGGATCCCGATTCTAGTTCTCTAAGATAGTCGAAGGAAAAGCCTAAGGCTAGATCCTAAGTAATAAAAAGTAGAAGAGAAGACCTCATCGAAAATGAGGTCGACAAATGGACCTCGATAGGTGTGGTGAGTGACGGAGCACACGCGCGTATTGGCGTTGGCCGAAGCGATCAGCAAAACCAACACGGATGTCCAAGTGACAAACTTAGGACGAAGTGGAAAAGTTTCCGATTGGGGAGTGTCAAGCATATCTACTGAAGCTGGAGATTCTGAACTCTCGGCTGGGGAAAGGAAAAGGAGGTGAATTCCAAATCACATGATCTGGGGAAATTTCAATTTAGATTTTATTTTGTTTCAATTTAAGTTTTGATGTGTGAGTTTAGATTTCAATTTGGAGTTTCAATTTAGATTGAAGTTTTTGTTAAAATTAATTTGATGGGATTTGGACTTGAAATGAAAATTGGAATTTTGTGGTTTTAGATGTAACATCTTCAACCACAAAAGAAAATTGAATTGATCGGATTGAACCATTACAATGAGGAGAGATCTCGGAGTAATGCGGTATCGGATGTAAAATCCTTAACCTCGAGAGTTTGATTTTGGTGTATTTCATTGCGGTAGGGAGAGAATCCTAAAGCGATGCGGTCTCGGATGTAAAATCCTTGACCCAAGAATTTGATTTTGATGTATTTCATTGTGATAGGGAAAGAATCCTAAAGCGATGCGATCTCGGATATAAAATCCTCAGCCCCGAGAATTTGATTTTTGATGTATTTCATTGCGATAGGGAAAGAATCCTAAAGCGATGCGGTCTCGGATGTAAAATCCTCGACCCCAAGAATTTGATTTTTGATGTATTTCATTGCGATAGGGAAAGAATCCTAAAGCAATGCGGTCTCGGATGTAAAATCCTCAACCCCAAGAATTTGATTTTGATGTATTTCATTGCGATAGGGAAAGAACCTAAAGCGATGCGGTCTCGGATGTAAAATCCTCGGCCCCAGAAATTTGATTTTGATGTATTTCATTGCGATAGGGAAAGAACCTAAAGCAATGCGGTCTCGAATGTAAAATCCTCGACCCAAGAATTTGATTTTGATGTATTTCATTGCGATAGGGAAAGAACCTAAAGCGATACGATCTCGAATGTAAAATCCTCGACCCCGAGAATTTGATTTTGATGTATTTCATTGCGATAGGGAAAGAACCTAAAGCGATGCGATCTCGGATGTAAAATCCTCAACCCCGAGAATTTGATTTTGATGTATTTCATTGCGATAGGGAAAGAACCTAAAGCAATGCGATCTCGGATGTAAAATCCTCGACCTCAAGAATTTGAATTTGATGTATTTCATTGCGATAGGGAAAAAATCCTAAAGCGATGCGATCTCGGATGTAAAATCCTCGACCTCGAAAATTTGATTTTGATGTATTTCATTGCGATAGGAAAGGATCCTAAAGCGATGCGGTCTCGGATGTAAAATCCTCAACTCCAAAAGTTTGATTTTGATGTTGATGTATTTCATTGCGAAAGGGAAAGGATCCTAAAGCAATGCAGTCTTGGATGTAAAATCCTCGACCCAAAAATTTGATTTTGATGTATTTCATTGCGATAGGGAAAGGATCCTAAAGCAATGCAGTCTTGGATGTAAAATCCTCGACCCATAAGTTTGATTTTTGATGTATTTCATTGCGATAGGGAAAGGATCCTAAAGCAATGCAGTCTTGGATGTAAAATCCTCGACCCAAAAGTTTGATTTTTGATGTATTTGATTTTGCGAAGATTTGTAGTGTTGATTTGAGAAGTGTGAAATTTTGGAGTTTCGAGAATTTCATGAAAGTTGTAAGAGACTTTCATGGAAGGAAATAGATTAGGAGGGAATATGTAGATGCTACATATCCCGTCCAAAAGAGTTGATCGAAAGTTCTTTGGTTTGGATTAGATACAATTCCTCGCCATCGGATTCGATCCAGTGTCGATGGAATCAGCCGCTTCCATCCCGGACGAGGAGAGAGTAGAACGGATTGGATTTCGGATTTGGAAGATTGAATTTGAAATCGATTGAAATTTGATTTGAAATTTGATTTGAAATTTGGAAAGCTTGAATTCGAAATTTGATTTAGATTTGATTTGAAATTTGGAAGTGATTGAATTTGAAATTTGGAAGGATGAGTTTGAACTTCGATTGAGATTTGATTTAAGATTTGGAAATGATTGGATATTGAAATTTGATTTAAAATTTGATTTGAGATCCGTGTTCATTTTGTTTGTCTTTTAATGATTCAAATTTTATTTTATCGTTTATTTAATGTTCATGTGAATTTGGTGTTCGTCATTTTTAGATTTTTAAGGAAAGTTTTCTTTTATTCTCTTTTTTATTTCTTTTACGTTCTTTGTTCGAAGTTCATTTAACTTTAATGGCGTTTCCCGATCAATTTGCACTGAAAAGAGGTGAAGGCGAAAAATGTGACATGGTCACTTTCATTCCAATCATGTCGAAGATACATCATACAACTTGATGCGGCATACATCTCATACAATCCATGTAGACTCAAAACGGACTATGTATGATCTTCGTCGATCCATCAAAGAAGCATCTGTCAAAAATCCATGTACGAATAATGGGGTACATGGTTAATAACATCACCTTCCAAGCCATCCTTGGCAAGGATGCCGCATGGATGTACATTGGAGGTGTGATATTTTCCATGTAGCTCGCGGCTCATAGGCGGAGGCTCTCTAGCTCGGGTGCAGTTGGAAATGGTAAGGTGTCTTCTCGTCGTCCATCCTTCGAAAGTAGCGAGATCAGCTTCACTTGGTACTCCTGGTATGCGATGCTTAGCGATATACGCTCCGTTGCCCTTCGGTATCATGACGGAACCTACGGTAAAGGTATCTTCAACGGCCCTCGGAACTCACTGGGCCTGTATCACGGAGGTCGGATCCGAACATGATGTTACACTCGTTCGGGAAAGAGGCTATGCGAAAGGTCGACAAAGTCGTGGTGATGCTATGTGTGGGGGTATGCGATCACTACGCTTGTAGATGTTGATAATGCGGCTATTGGGTATGCGATCTGGCGGCGAGTACCCTCCATGTTATCAATCTCTTTACCATTCTCTTGATGACTAATGGCATCGGATCCACTTGCCCATGACGGAGTATTCCGGTGGGTTTCCCTTCTGTCCTCCACAAAGTTGTAACGGCATCCACATTGTATTGTGATTCTTCCCTTCCACGGCATCCATCTCGGGGTTACGAGTATGTGTTTTCCCTTAGGCGGCTCGCTCGGCCCATTCTTTTCAAATCCGGATGCGATCCACGATTTCTTGTTGTTCATACTGCGAGAATACGTACGTATGTAGCTCGAGGCCCTCTAGTATATTGATTCTTCGCCTCCAATTCTCTCGAAGTATTCGAAGGTTTTCTTTTCGACATTCGCATTCTCTCCGGCTCGTATTCGGAATGATGCCGAGATGGCGAGGCACAGTGACATATTGTGGGATATACGGTTCAATCCCTTCACGTTCTCCTGCATACCTCGGCTCCTCGGGGATGATGTACGTCGGGACATCCCCGGGGTTGCTTCTGCAACAAGGTCATGCATTGCTTGGTGGTTCTATCCGGTGGCGTGGTAGCCTTCTTTCTTCGGTCTTTGTGAGATTTCCATGGTCCTTTACGTTATCCTAGGAGTGGCCTCCTTTCTTCGGGTTCTAGTGAACCGGTGTCCTTGAAGTGTATGTGCTGGCATTAGCAAGCTGTCTCGTCGCGGCTGGTCGCGGCTAGTTTTGTTAACATCTTACGGATACGGCGATTCTTATTTCTTCGTTGCGTTCTGTGTGAGAGTAGCTCTTCGAACTTCTTGAATGTACGTGGGCGCGGCGGCGACAAGCTGCCCTCTGTTGTAGTGACTACGGACTTCATTTTCTTGTCTTCTTCGGTGTTTGCCTTTCTTTTCTTCTTCTTTGGATTGGTGGCTTGGGCCACCCACTTTCATCCTTGTCTGCCGGGCGGTTCTTCTCGGTCGGTGGGACCCGGTCACTTTCCTCGTCTTGTAGGCTCTGCGGTGCGAAATCCGAGTCAATCTCGATTATCGCTCCATCTTTCACCCTCTTTTCATCGAGTGCGAGGCTTACGCCATTCTTAAAGTTCGGGACCAACCGCCCGTTCGACATTTCCCTGCGAAAAGACAAGGAAAAGGATCGGGGACATCTTAGGGACAAGAACATTAAGAAAATGTTTATTAAAGACACATTTTTTTATATATTTTTTTGTATTTTCAAATTTAACGAGAATGAAATGGGATAAGATCGGGGAAGAGATTTTGATTTGGAAAAGAAAACAAGGAAAACTTTATTATCATGATTTTATTTATTTTAGCACATTTTATTATTTTTGGGTTCGGACCCGATCATAAGTAATTACTTCGCCGCGTTTCTTAGGGATGAAGAATTCATTCCTTCGAAACATCGGGTAGCGTAATACTTTTTCAAGTATCGTCCGTTGATCGGAAGCATATGTCGTTCTCCGGCAATTCACTAGGCGGTAGGAACCTCCCGAGTATCTTGCTTCGACCACGAAACGGTCCTTCCCGAGTGGGTTCAAATTTTCCTCCTATCTTGCGGTGTGCGAGAATAGGTCTCTTGAGAACGAGGACTAAGTCCCCAACTTTGAAGGTTCTTGGGAGGACCCGGTTTGTCATGGGCTTGAACCATCTTAGCTTGGTATAGTTCTAAATTCTAGCTGCATTGCAAGTCTTTTCCCTTCCGGGCTTTCTAATTCTTCTAGTCGTAATTTGGCGTTCTCTTCTGTCGTGATCTTGTTTGCAGTTGCAGTTCGAGTGAAGGAAGGCTGAACCTCTAAAGGTAACAACGCCTCGGACCCATACACCGGAGCGTAAGGTGTAGCTTGAGTAGGAGTTCTGAAGGTTGTCCGATAGGCCCATAAGGCTTCTAACAACTTCTCGTGCCAATTTCTCTTATTATCATTCAAAGTTTTCTTTAAAATTTGAACGAGGGTTTTATTAAAAGCCTCAGCGAGGCCGTTTGCTCTTGGGTAGTAAATTGTTGAGTATCGCCAGTCGATTCCGTGTCTCCTGACAAAATTGTTGATTTGTGTGCTTCGAATGCGACCCATTATCCGAGATGATCCTGCGCGGCACTCCGAAACGGTAGACAACTTGGTTCTTGAAAAGCGCTAGCACGTGGTGTGCTTTCACTTCTCTGAGCGGAGCTGCCTCGCCCACTTAGGAAAAGTAATATGTAGCCGCAAGAATGAAACGATGTCCTTTTGAAGATGGTGGTTCGATCGGACCCACTATATACGTGCCCCGACATTCGAATGGCCACGACGCGATTGTCGGATGTAGCACATTTGGAGGTTGGTGTAGAACCACTCCGTGCACTTAGCATTGGTGACGGCTCTTGGCGATTTTCATGCGGTCGGTCATCATCGAGGGCCGGTAGTACCCTAGTCTTTTAATTTTCATTTTCATCTTCGGACCCGACTAGTGAGCGCCACGAGTCCGAATGCACCTCTTTAACAATTTCGCGGGCCTCGGACCCGCTTAGGCACCTTAGCCGCATTTGATCAAAAGACCTTCTGTACAATGTGTTGTTTATTAATGCGTAAGATAGAGTTCTTTTCTTGATCCGATGGGCTAGTGACCTATCGTCACAGTAGCTTTCTGTTTGCGGAGTAGTCTACTAATGGTTGTCGCCGATCTTCATGTTTTTACATCCTTTGTTACTGTTGATTCTTTTTCTTTTTCGATTTTGTGTATTGTGTCTATGTCGAAGTTGTGATAGGACCGATGTCCAGTGAGCGACACTTCAACTGATTCATCTTGCAAACGAGGCAAATTCTTTTGCGAGACGGGCTAAAGCATCTGTTAAAGCATTTTCTTTTACGAGAATTTTGTAGATCGTCACATTTGGAATTTGTTCCAACAACTTGTATGGCATACTTGGAAGTATTGCTCGAGTCTTGGCTTTAAAATTCTGTACTGTCCGGCTATCTGTTGAATGATTAACTGCGAGTTCCCATAGATGTTGATATCTGTTATCCCCATTTGAATGGTTAATTCCAGTCCTGTTATGAGGGCTTCGTATTCTGCTTCGTTGTTTGTACATGGTTCTGTTAAGTGGTAGGAGTATCTTAACATCCCCCGCTCCGGTGTTATAAAGATTAGCCCGATTCTACCTTACACAGGCACTTATCACTTGCGATTCTTCGTCTTTGTGTCTTGAAGATGCTCCGTCGAAATATAATTCCCAACGTCGATCATCGGGGTCTTCTAGGCTCATTATTTGTTCATGCGGGAAAATCGTCATTGAGAGGAGATTCGCATGCAAAGGGTGTCTTTGCGAGAAAGTCGCTAAGACTTGTCCCTTTACGGCACGAAGAGGCACGAAAGTTATATCGAATTGCGATAATATCATTGACCATACTGGCGAGTACTGCTAGGAAAGTGTTGGACGAGTCATCGAAGTATTGCGATGGATTAAATTTCGAGATCGGGTTGACCTTATGAGAAAGCATGTAGTGCTCGAGCTTTTGAGCGGCGAAGATCGGGGACGAAACAATGCTTTTCAATTGCGGGATACCTTACTTCCGTCGGAAGTAAACAACGGCTTAGGTAATAAAGAGCATTTTCTTTACCCTCATCATTGACCTGGGCTAACAGGGCTCTGTTGACCTCATTTTTGATGAGGTCTTCCCTTCTTCTTTTTAGTGCTTAGGATCTAGCCTTAGGCTTTTCCTTTGACTATCTTAGAGGACTAGAATTGGGACCCACATTTTAGAAATTTAAACCACTTCTAAACTCCCATGCAAACTCCACGAAACTTGACTATAGACCCCTAATCACCTAGAGGGTTGAAATCGAATGTAGAAGTTTAAAGGATGAGTTCTATAGGACTCTTTGGCCTTAGAGGCCCTTACAGGTGGCACTGAGTGCAGTGAAGGGGTGACTTACACATACACTTACATACACACTACACTTACACACTACATTTCCACACACTTCCTAAAACCACACCCATACCCAACTTAACCTCCGACTCGTGTAGGTGATTCGCATGGATGGTCCTTAACCCTAAGCCCTTGGCTCAGAGGGTTAGGAACAACATAGTGAATGCCTCGAAATGAGTCCTTTCATGGCTCATATGGGCTTGAAATGGCTTCATGGCTCAACCAAAATGATTTCTTTCCACCTAGATTCACCCGATCTTTAATTTCCCAAATTTTCGATTTTTGACCCCAGGGACCCTACACTCTTAAACTACTGCAAAACCACTTGAAATTACCCGAATTTTTGCAAAATTTCCAAATTACCCAAAATTTTCCAAAATCACTCTCAAACATCTCCACATCACTCAAATTGATCATCCATACCCAAAAATACCAAAAATTCCAAAAAATACCTCCGATACCCTCGAAATACCCAAAATACCCTTCTTGGCCTAAAAATCCAAAAATTCAGAAAATTCCCAGAAAATTCCAGAAAATCCCAAATATTCCCGATTTCATTTTGTCCAACTACACCATGGGCCAATTTTGTCAATTTACCTTACTTTTGTCAAAACCCCAATTTCACTCATTTTAACCTCGAAGTGAACCCGATGTCAAACTAAACCTATCCGATTGACTCAGATTCTGGTCAATTCAATTCTAAACTTCAATTCAACATTCCCGATACCAATCTAGACCAAATCCAAGTCGATTTGATTGACATTTGGATCGATCTCACTTTTGGCCTTAAAGCCCGATTTGGACCCATGACCCGAACTTAACCCGAACTCACCCGATTCAACTCCAATTAACCTCGAATCTTTTCTAAATCTTCCTTAACATTCCCACAAACAAAACCCTAACATGATTTGCCCAAAATTTGAACCCAAACCCCACTCGAACTCAACCCGAGGTTAAAAGGCCCATTTTTGACCTAAGCCCAAACCTAACCCGAATTCAACCCGATTCAAATCCAAATCACCCCCGATTTGTTTCAAATCACTCATGACACATCCATGAGCTAAACCCAACAATTATTTGGCCCAACCTCTTTACAAAATTCCCATCCATAAATTCATTTTTAAACTTAAGGGCCCGTTCCTTAAACCATTTTAAAAGCAGCTTCCACCGAATCCAAAACCCCAAAAATTCTTCCAAAGCCCATATGACATTTCCCCTCATCATACTTTCAATTAAAATCATCCCTAAGTCCTAAACCAATGATCAAATATTTCTAAATGAAGCTTCATCCAAATTTCCGCCAAATTATCCAAAATCCTTAAAATCCTTTTTTATGAAATTGACGAAACTTTTTGCCGAAGCGAAGGTGAGCCATGAAGCCATGCATGAGCCACATGTGAGCCATGAGAGCTTTGGACACTCCACCATGCCATATTGGGTAAGAAGAGGGGGGCTTTCCTTAATCCCTAAAGCTCATTAGCCTTAATCATGTTTCACACTAAACTTAAATTTAATCCAGAATATATTTGGATGGAGACTTCTCCATGCAGACCAATTTGATCCCTTTGATCCCCCACGGCATCCAAAGCCACCTTGAAGGGTGCACCAAGCCCAAATGGGTGGATTGACCCATTTAGACTCAAAACTAGCCATGCCCGATTCTACTTTGATTAAACCACTTTACACATGGCATTTGCCGATTGCTACACTAAACCAACCACGGCCACACTGACGAGATGGTGACCATTGCTAGCCATGAGCACCGCGGGCCGTGGGAAAACACCATGGCCGAGAGCTCACATGTGAGCCGACATTGAAATTCTCACTTGCTGGGCTGCCCAGTGCCTAGTGGTCACCATGGCTGTTCTTCTCCTCACTCGGAGCAGTGATCCTGACCCTAACTCCCCGCAGGAGGCCCCGAGCCGCTACTGTTTCAAGCTCCACCCCTCTCGGCCATGAAAAGGAGAGAAGCATAAACCTTGCCGAAAACTGCGCGAAATTGTTCCGAGACCCTCCTCCACCCTTAGAGCACTTGATCCCAGGAGAAATCCCCCTACCATTTCTCCTGCAGCAAGCTCGATTTCGGAGTTGAAATTCCACTTAAAGCCGAGGACACTTCTCCACGAGTGAGCCAATTCCCAGATTGATTGGCTCTACACCTTCACCGAGACCGAGGAGGGTGTCCTGCATCAAAAGCCCCATCTCCGGGCCACCCGGTTGCTCCGGCCTCCGAAGCTTTGTGATCGGGCTTGGTCGAAATCATATCCGGACAATTCACGGACCGGGAGACTTCATGCTGGGCTTGCCGGGACCCGATCGAAGGTGCAACGGCTCTCGGATTGAAGCCACACTTCTACGAGCCAAGGTATGAGCTAACTCTTCATCCCGAGCTTACGGAGATTCTCGTTTCAAATGCTTTAGTTTCGATGCATGTGCTTAGTATAGATGTATTCGTCTCTTGGGGCGAATCGCGTAGAGTATAGCAATACGTAATA
>JAKZJZ010002571.1:0-15401 GCA_022702705.1 Papilionanthe hookeriana x Papilionanthe teres
ACCTACCCAATTGACCCAAATTCTGGTCCAATTCAATTCTAAACTTCAATTCAACATCCCCAATACCAATCTAGACCAAATCCAAGCCCAATTTGATTGAAATTTGGATCCAATTTCACTTTTGGCCTTAAAGCCCAATTTGGACCCATGACCCAAACTTAGCCCAAACTCACCCAATTCAACTCCAATTAACCCCAAATCTTTTCTAAACCTTCCTTAACATCCCCATAAACAAAACACTAACATGATTTGCCCAAGATTTTGATCCAAACCCCACTCAAATTCAACCCAAAGCTAAAAGGCCCATTTTTGACCTAAACCCAAACCTAACCCAAATGAGCCCAAATCCCAAAATCAAAACCCAACCAAAGCCAAAACCTCTTTGAAACACTCCCATAAACATTTCCCAACATTAATTTTACATCAATTTCAACTCTAGCCCAACACTGGCCCAAGTTAGCCCAATTTGACCTACATAGGCCCACTTACCAATTAAACCCAAACTCAAACCAATTCAAGTCCAAATCACACCAAATTGACTCCAAACCACTCATGACACATCCCTAAACCAAACTCAACAATTATTTGGCCCAACCTCTTTACAAAATTTCTATCCATAAATTCATTTTCAAACTTAAAAGCCCACTTCCCTAAACCTTCCTAAAAGCCCATTTCCACCAAATACAAAAGCCCAAATTTGGCCCTAAAGCCCACATGACATTTCCATTTGTCATCCATTTAATCAAAGCCATTCCCTAAGTTATAATTCCATCATCAAACAATTCCAAATCAAGCCCCATACAAATTCACATCAAAATATCAAAATTTTTCTTAAATCCATTTACATGAAATCGACTCGACTTCTCCCAAGCCAAAGGTGAGCCATGAAGCCATGCATGAGCCACATGGAAGCCATGAGAGCCTCTTTACATGTCACCATACCATATCGGGTAGGAAGGAGGGCCCCTTTCCTTAATCCCTAAAGCTCATTAGCCTTAATCATGATTCACCTAAACCTAAATTTAATCCAAATATATTTGGATGGAGACTTCTCCATGCCAAACCAGCTGATCCCTTTGATCCCCCACAGCACCCAAAGCCACCTTGAAGGGTGCACCAAGCCCAAATGGGTGAGTTGACCCATTTAGACCCAAAACTAGCCATGCCCCATTCTATTTTGGATCAAGGCCTTTACACTCGGCCATTGCCAATCGCTCGCACAAACACCCGCCCTCGACCCACCCGACCCCGAGGGTGACCCTGCCCGCCGGCCAGCCACCCCAGCCGCCGGAAACTCCATGGCCGAGAAGTCCAAGTCAATCCAAGCTTGGAATTCTCACCGCCGAGCCGCCCCATGCCCAGCGGCCATCGAAGCCGTTCTTCACTTGCCATGAGCAGCCGATCCCACCTCAACTCCCCCGGAGGCCCTCCACCCCCGCCTATTTAAACTCCCCACCTCTCGGCCATGAAAGTGTGTCTGAAACAAACCTTAAGGAAACTCGCCAAAATTGTTCCGTACTACTCCCCATACACAAAGCACTTGATCCCCACTCGAAATCCCCTCGCCATTTCTTCTCTCGTAAGCTCAATTTCGCAGTCGAAATCCAAGCCCAAAACCAGGACACTTCTCCACAATGGATCAATTCTCAAATTGATTGGTCCTACACCTTCACCGCACCAAGAGAAGGTGTCTACCAAGCAAAAGCCCCATCTCCAGTGCCACCCAGCTTGTTCCGGACTCCAAATGTTGTGATCACCTTGGTGGAAATCACACCTAGTGCAATTCACCACATCCCCAGTGCTTCATCCCTAGCCTCCTGCAGCTCCAACGAACGTGCCGAGCATCTCCGATCGAGGCTTCACCTCTCGCAGCTAAGGTATGGCCTCACTCTTCCTCCCGAGCTTCCGAACATTCTCCATTTTTATTGCGTAAATTTCATCCCACATAAACCGTATGGATGTGTTCGTCTTTTCAAGACGAATCCATAGAAGCATAAGAACATGAAAATCCATCGAGTATCGAGCGAGATATTAAGGATTTAGTGTGGACGCGCTCTCGTGCGAGGACGCTCGGGGACGATGAATGGATGCCGTCCATTTAATACACGCGCGGACGGACGGCTCGGGATTAGGTCGGATCGGCAGATGATACGCGGAAGGCGGGACCCGGGCTGCTGACTCAAGCGGCGGCGTCGAATGGGAGCGCGCCACGCGGCACTTCGGAGATGTTAAGGATGACGCGGCGCCGCGTGGATAAGTAGAAAATTAGGGGTATTTTCTATTTATTTAATTCCCTAAACTTCAAAAATTCATAACTTTGTGTAGGAAAATCATAAAAATAAAATAAAAATACCCTCTTGCTCAAGTGAATCGCAGGAGAATAATGTGGAAAAGAAATCATTTAATTTCATCAAGTATCTTATTTTTTATAATTTATTTACTCTCTGCATACATTTAATTCTCCATGCATGTATACAATTCACCATGGCATGAGACCATAGGGCTTTTGAAGCCTCTAAACTTGGGAACATTCCCTGAATTTTCCAAGGTCAGAGGCCACCTCTGTGAAGAGTTATTGATTTTTCAAATTCATGTCACTATTTTGAGTATTTTAATTCCAATAAATAGCATGTTGTGAAATAAATTCTAGGAAAATTTGGTAATGTTCCTTATGACCAGAGAACCCTAGCAAAAATAAGACTTGGGTTTGTCCACTCAAAACAACCCTAATTGGCTTAAACACTCAAAATAGGTCTCTAATTAATTAGAGTTAACCATAGATCAAATTGACTTGAAATCAATTCTCCACTGACCTTTAGGATCAGAGGAACCTACCATAAAAATTTGAAGTCAATTGGACTTGGTTAGCCCTACTAAATGGGTTGATTAAGCCATTTAGTCATTTTAAACTTTAAAAATTCATAACTTTCAAAATACCTTTCAAAAATTCACCAAATTGGTTTTGGAGCCTCTCTGATATCAGGGGAATTTAAGAAAATTAATATTTCAATTTTCTAAAAAAAGTTGATTTTTAATATTATTTTAATATTTTTAATAATTAAAAAATAATAAAAATCACAAAAATAATAAAATTCACCAAAATGTCACATTTTGAATTTTAATCACTTAGGAACAAACCCCATGTTTTTCTTAGGCCTATTTGGTGAGATATTAATTTTTAAAGTTCTAGGGTAATTTTAAAATTAAAAAATGTATTTTCTAGCATTTTCACTAAAATAATTGTAATAAATCATAGAAAAATCAGAAAATTGCAAAATTTGCTTCTCTAGTTTCCTTGATATCAGAGAGATTTTTGAAAAGCATAAAATTCATTTTTCAACATTTATTTTATTTTTAAATTAATTAATACTCCAGAACTTAAAATAATTCTAATAAATAAAAAATAATTCAAAAAATCACAAAATTTGGTCCAAGTGGTCCTCTGGTCATTAGGAATGTCCCATAATTTTCTTAAGGACAGAAACTTTCCCTTGGTCATGTTATTAAATTTTCCTTGGAAATCTCTATTTTCTACCAAAAATAATTATATAAATAAATTAAATACAGAAAAATCACATTTTCTCCTCTCATATCTTTAGTGACATATGAGTGAAGTCACATAAAAATTTCAAGTTCATTTGAGTTCAATTTAGTGAGTTTTGAAATTATTAAGCTTGAAGGGCAAAATGGTAATTAAAATTTTAACCCTTAATTAAAACTTTAGGTTTAATAAAAAAATTAACAAGTAAAATATTTGATCCTAACCTGATTTGGATGATTGAAATTTAATAATCGAAGGGTAGAAACCCATTAAACAATTTAAAATGATTAAACTTTAATTAAATAATCGATTAAATTTGGAAGAATAATAAAATTAGAATTATTAAAATAGGGATATTATTAGGAAGAGATTTATTCTTTAATTTAAAAATCCCTAAATTAATCATTTCATTAATGTTTAATTCTTAATTAAAATGATAATTCAAATTTAAAATATTAAAAGACTTAATCATTAAACTAAAATTAAATAATCGAACTCTTTAATTAAAATTAAATTAAATTAAATTAAATTAAATTAAATTAAATCGAATTAAAAATTAAATTAAAAATTAAATTAAATTAAATTAAATTAAAAAATTAAATTAAATTAAATAAATTAAATTAAATTAAATTAAATTAAATAAATTAAATTAAATTAAATTAAATTAAATTAAATCAAATTAAATTAAAAATTAAATTAAATCAAATTAATTTAATGTAACATCAAACCAAATTAAATTAAATTAAATTAAATTAAATTAAATTAAACTAAATTATATTACATTAAATTAACTTAAGTTAAATTAAATTAAATTAAACCACATTACATTAAATTAAGTTAAATTAAATTAAATTAAATTAAATATAAAGACATGAAGAATTCAAAAATAAATCTAAGATAACTTGAACACTATTCCAAACTTAAATCATTAATTTGAACTTAAATTTGAATCACAAATCATTAAATATCATTTTGCCCTTAGGAGCTTTTACTATCATAACTCCTAAACGTAATATTAAATGAAATGTTACTTCACTTATAGGACATTCAAATATCCTAGTTCACTCGAGCAAGTTAACAAAACTCGAAAACCTCGGACGATCGATTCATTTACATAATTAAATTCTCTCGGACTTAAAACAATCCTAGAAATATTGAAAAGATGTTTAGGATTCTTCCTAAGCACTTCCTCAATATGATGGGATATTTATAAGAACAATCGAACTTAATTTTTCTTTGATGAAGAAAATCGTCTTCAAACTAAAAACACAAGGAACCTAGACGTCATAGGAAATGACTAGCTATAGGATTAGGAACTTGGTAGAAAACCATAACCCTTCCCTTAGCTTTACCTAGGAAATTGCTATGAATGCTTAAATGCTCTAAATTGTATTTTAAGTGCAGCTTGGGATGACGGGAAGACCCTCCGTGTACGCTTTTATTTTATTGCAATTTATTTTATCGCAATTTATTTAATCGCATCGCACTTATTTTTCTTGCATGATAAACAACAGTTGCATGAAAACCTACACCTTTAGGACATAAACCAAAACTCGAAACCCATAACTAAATTAAAAGACACTACAAGATAAAATTCACCTCCACAACATTTCAAAATATAAGACAACTCAAAATTTAATCACAAACGAACACAAAACTACAATTACAACTAAATTAAAACGTCCTCGTTGGATGATCGGAATACCTCGGATGATGTAACCTACGTGTTGCTAACGGGATTTCCCACGGTCTAAATGAAAGTGTGGAACTCATTCGATTGAGTTTAGCAAATTCATCCGGACTAAGTGAATCCGATAAAAATAATGATGCCGGAAGGATGGAACCGTGGGATCTTAACCGGTGTTGTTATAATCAACTTTAAGATTTGTTTTAATTAAAACACAAAAAACACTTGGAAATTAAGACTTCTCTAAACCAAAACACTTTTCTCATCCCCTGATTTATGATTTCTAAAACTAAACCTCTGCAACAACAAGGAGCTCGGAGCATGGTGGCCAGCACGGCCATCGTCGTTAGCAAAATTTGAATCTACTTCAGCAAAACTTTCCTAGAATTAAACAACCAAGCCATAGGACTTCGAGGTAGTTTGCCTAGTGCAACATAAATCCTCAACTCTTCGTTAGGCGTTTGCATTGCAAATTAAGCCCTAACCGGTCTTAGGACTCCGAGGTAGTCGTCCGATACGATATAAACCCTCACATCTTCCAGGCTATTTGTATGATTCTATCATATAAATATAAGCCCTAATTAACTAAAATTGGCAAGATTAAAACATTAGATAAACATTAGGATTTTCCTAAATCCAAGCCAAACAATAGGATAGTCGGGAAATTACCGAAGTTCGCTTCGAATCCGTAATTTCTCCTACTTTTCTTCCTTTGAAATTCCCAAAATAAAATGTTCCAAACTTGATCCATTCCCTATCGAGATTCAAAAGTTCAATCCTTTGAAAACTTAAACTTTGAAATTCTTGAGAGCAGAATTATCGATTATTATCGAGAGTTTTCTTAGGTGATTCCCGTCACTTAAGATGTAATTAACTATAGGGGCTTGCCCTTATAGGGAATTTTAAAGAACCTAGGTAATATAAACCCCGTTTAATGTTTTCATATTAAGCAGGGAATTTGTCGGCTTATAAAATTGGTTCGCAGACCAAACGGATGTCACAAATCTCCTAGTTTATTTAATCGAGCCCCATCATCAAGCAGTGTGTCTATTCTTCGGGATAGATAAACGGTTTGTGGTGCGGTGCTCGTTTATATAAACTATTTGAGATGTGAGATCAGTTTGACTTCATATCTTAAAATTCTTTAAAATTATTTTCAAAATCAAAACACTACTTTTCAAATTATATATATATGTAAATTAAATTAAAAAATTCGCCGACAACTTCTGTAGGCGACCCCTTTTCAAAATAAAACACATAACCTAAAAATATGCCGACACTTTCCTCTAACCAAATCTTGATATCGACACTTTGAGAAAAATAGAAAATGACATCTATTTTCTCTCTTCGGTTATTGGATATAAGTCCTTTCCTGACACGGAAATCATGGCTTTCCTCTAACCAAATCTTGATATCGACACTTTGAGAAAAATAGAAAATGACATCTATTTTCTCTCTTCGGTTATTGGATATAAGTCCTTTCCTGACACGGAAATCATGGCTTCCTCTAACCAAATCTTGATATCGACACTTTGAGAAAAATAGAAAATGACATATATTTTCTCTCTTCGGTTATTGGATATAAGTCCTTTCCTGACACGGAAATCACGGCTTTCCTCTAACCAAATCTTGACATTGACACTTTGAGAAAAATAGAAAATGACATCTATTTTCTCTCTTCGGTTATTGGATATAAGTCCTTTCCTGACACGGAAATCATGGCTTTCCTCTAACCAAATCTTGATATCGACACTTTGAGGAAAATAGAAAATGACATCTATTTTCTCTCTTCGGTTATTGGATATAAGTCTTTTCCTGACACGGAAATCATGGCTTTCCTCTAACCAAATCTTGATATCGACACTTTCGAGGAAAATAGAAAATGATATCTATTTTCTCTCTAAGGTTATTGGATATAAGTCCTTTCCTGACACGGAAATCATGGCTTTCCTCTAACCAAATCTTGATATCGACATTTTGAGGAAAATAGAAAATGACATCTATTTTCTCTCTTCGGTTATTGGATATAAGTCCTTTCCTGATGTGAAAATCACGGCTTTCCTTTAACCAAATCTTGACATCGACACTTTGAGGGAAATAGAAAATGACATCTATTTTCTCTCTCTGGTTATTGGATGTAAGTCATTTCCTTCCACGGAAATCATGGCTTTCCTCTAACCAAGTCTTAACATTGACATTTTGAGAAATGGAAAATGACATCCATTTTCTCTCTCCTATTATAGGGTATTCGTCCTTTCCTGACACAGAAATCACGACATTTCTTTAGCAAAATATCGACATCGACATTTTGAGAAATGAAATATGACATCCATTTTTCCCTCCCAATAAATCTCTTTTCAAATACAAGAAGAAAATCTTAAACCAACATAAAAGACATTTGACATCCTCTGGGGGCGGTATGATATCCCCTCCTTTCCTGATCATTATGAGACATCACTTGGATCACTTCGGTCAACGCCAATATGTGCAGAATACTTATATAGTATTCTACACATATTGGGGGCCCTTTTGTTGACCTCATTTTACAATGGGTCAATACTTTATGACCTAAAAAGTCAACATTGGTCAAAATGGTCAAACCAGACCTAATGACCTACACTGTTGACCCCATAGGTCAACCTTATGACCTAAAAAGTCAACATTGGTCAAAATGGTCAAACCAGACCCAGTGACCAACCCTGTTGACCCCATAGGTCACCCTTTTGACCTAAAAAGTCAACATTGGTCAAAATGGTCAAACCAGACCCAGTGACCAACCCCGTTGACCCCATAAGTCACCCTTATGACCTAAAAGTCAACTTTGGTCAAATCGGTCAAACCGCACCCAATGACCTACATCGTTGACCCCATAGGTCACCCTTTTGACCTAAAAAGTCAACTTTGGTCAAATTGGTCAAACCAGCACCTAATGACCTACACCGTTGACCCCATAGGTCACCCTTTCGACCTAAAAGTCAACTTTGGTCAAATTGGTCAAACCGTACCTAATGACCTACATCGTTGACCCCATAGGTCAACCCTATGACATAAAAAGTCAACATTGGTCAAATTGGTCAAACCAGACCCATCGACCAAACCCTGTTGACCCCATAGGTCAACCCTATGACCTAAAAAGTCAACATTGGTCAAATTGGTCAAACCAGACCCACTGACCAACCCTTTTGACTCCATAGGTCAACCCTATGACCTAAAAGTCAACATTGGTCAAATTGGTCAAACTGCACGCCACCGACCAACCCTGTTGACCCCATAGGTCAACCCTATGACCTAAAAAGTCAACATTGGTCAAATTGGTCAAACCAGACCCACTGACCAACCCTGTTGACCCCATAAATCAACCTTTTTGACCTAAAAAGTCAACTTTGGTCAAATTGGTCAAACTAGACCCATCGACCAACCCTGTCGACCCCATAGTCAACCCTATGACCTAAAAAGTCAACATTGGTCAAATTGGTCAAACCAGACCCACTGACCAACCCTGTTGACCCCATAGGTCAACCCTATGACCTAAAAAGTCAACATTGGCCAAATTGGTCAAACCAGACCCACTGACCAACCCTGTTGACCCCATAAATCAACCTTTTGACCTAAAAAGTCAACTTTGGTCAAATTGGTCAAACCAGACCCACTGACCAACACTGTTGAATAAAAATTAAACTCTTTTAATTAAGTTTAAGGACACAATAAACTTAATTAATCCATTAAACCTTACCTAAATTAGGTTTAATAAAAACTAAACTCTCTTAATTAAGTTTAAGGACACACTAAACTTAATTAATCTATTAAACCTTACCTAAATTAGGTTTAATAAAAACTAAACTCTCTTAATTAAGTTTAAGGACACACTAAACTTAATTAATCCATTAAACCTTACCTAAATTAGGTTTAATAAAAACTAAACTCTCTTAATTAAGTTTAAGGACACACTAAACTTAATTAACCCATTAAACCTTACCTAAATTAGGTTTAATAAAAATTAAACTTCTTTAATTAAGTTTAAAGACATAATAAACTTAATTAACCCATTAAATGTTACCTAAAATAGGTTTAATAAAAATTAAACTTCTTTAATTAAGTTTAAAGACACACTAAACTTAATTAACCCATTAAACCTTACCTAAATTAGGTTTAATAAAAATTAAACTCTTTTTAATTAAGTTTAAGGACATATTAAACTTAATTAACACAAAACCAAACTCCCTTAATTAGGTTTAAAGACATACTAAACTTAATTAACCTCCTTAAACATAAGGTTTAATCCAACTTAAACCCTAATTAGGTCTAACCCTTAGACCTAATTAAACCATTAAGCCTTAACTAACTAAGGTTTAATCAAACTTAAACCCTAATTAGGTCTAACCCTTAGACCTAATTAAACCATTAAGCCTTAACTAACTAAGGTTTAATCAAACCAAACCCTAATTAGGTCTAACCCTTAAACGTAATTAAACCATTAAGCCTTAACTAACTAAGGTTTAATGAAACTTAAAATTTAATTAGGTCTAACCCTTAGACCTAATTAAACCATTAAACCTTAACTAACTAAGGTTTAATAAAACCTAAACCCTAATTAGGTCTAACCCATTAGACCTAATTTAAACCATTAGACCTTAACTAACTAAGGTTTAATCAAACTTAAACCCTAATTAGGTCTAACCCTTAGACCTAACCATTAAGCCTAAACTAACTAAGGTTTAATCAAACTTAAACCCTAATTAGGTCTAACCCTTAGAACTAATTAAACCATAAAGCCTTAACTAACTAAGGTTTAATCAAACTTAAACCCTAATTAGGTCTAACCCTTAGACCTAATTAAACCATTAAGCCTTAACTAACCAAGGTTTAATCAAACCTAAACCCTAATTAGATCTAACCATTAGATCTAATTAAACCATTAAGCCTTAACTAACTAAGGCTTAACTGAATTCAAATCCTAATTAGGTCTAAACCTTAGACTTAATAAGACCATTAAGCCTTAATTAACCATGGTTTAAAAAAATCAAACCCGACTTAAGTCTAACCCATTTAGACTTATGTCAAACCAAACTTAGTTAGATCTAAGTCAAACTTAAATCCAATCTACACTGAACCTAAATCAAACCTAAATCTAACTTAAGTCTAATCTACATTAGACTTAAGTCAAACAAAACTTAGGTTCAACCCACACTGAACCTAAATTAAACCTAAACCTAACTTAAGTCTAACCTACATTAGACTTAAGTCAAACCAAACTTAAGTTCAACCTGACATGAACCTAAATCAAAAATCAAACCAAACTTAAGTCTAACCCATATTAGACTCAAGTTAAACCAAACTTAGGCAAACATAACCTAACTTGAGTCCAATCCAACTTGAACTCAATTTAACCTAAACCTTAGGTTCAACCCACATTGAACCTAACCTAAACCTAATCTTACTTGAGTCCAACCTAACTTGAACCCAAGTTAACCTAAACCTTAGGTTCAACCCGCATTGAACCTAACCTAAACCTAATCTAACTTGAGTCCAACCTAACTTGAACCCAAGTTAACCTAAACCTTAGGTTCAACCCACATTGAACCTAACCTAAACCTAACCTAACTTGAGTCCAATCCAACTTGAACTCAAGTTAACCTAAACCTTAGGTTCAACCCACATTGAACCTAACCTAAACCTAATCTAACTTGAGTCCAACCTAACTTGAACCCAAGTTAACCTAAACCTTAGGTTCAACCCACATAGAACCTAACCTAAACCTAATCTAACTTGAGTCCAACCTAACTTGATCCTAAGTTAACCTAAACCTTAGGTTCAACCCACATTGAACCTAACCTAAACCTAACCTAACTTGAGTCCAAACTAACTTGAACTCAAGTTAACCTAAACCTTAGGTTAAACCCACATTGAACCTAACCTAAACCCAACCCAACTTAAACTCAAGTTAACCTAAACTTTAGGTTCAATCCACATTGAACCTAACTCAAACATAACCCAACTTGAACTCAAGTTAACCCAAATCTTAGGTTCAATCCACATTGAACCTAACTTAAACTCAAACATAACCTAACTCGAGTTCAATCCAACTTGAACTCAAGTTAACCCAAATCTTAGGTCCAATCCATATTGAACCTAACTTAAACTCAAACATGACCTAATTTGAATTCAATCCAACTTGAACTCAAGTTAATCTAAATCTTAGGTCCAATCCACATTGAACCTAAATTCAACCCAAACCAAAGTTAAGTCTAATCTACATTAGACTTAAATCAAACCGAACTTGAGTTCAACCCCTAATGAACTTAAGACAATCTTAAATCTAGGTCCAACAAAATAGACTTGATTAAGACTTAAACCTTACCTAAAATGGATTCGAATGGTCTATAATTCTAATTAAGTCTAATTTATTAGGCTTGATTAACCTTTAAATCCTATTTAAACAAGGTTTAAAATTTAATTAAGTTCATCCAAAACCAAACCTATTAACTTAAGTTCAAACGGACATGAACTCGAGTTAATCAAATTCAATCAACATTGAATTTAACTTAGATTCAATCAGACATGAATCCAAGTTAATTCAATCAATATTGAATTTAAACCTTTTAACTTAAGTTCAGACAGACATGAACTCGAGTTAATCAAATTGAATCAACATTGAATTTAACTAAGATTCAATCAGAGATGAATCCAAGTTAATTCAATCAATATTGAATTTAACTTTAAACCTTTTAACTTAAGTTCAGACAGACATGAACTCGAGTTAATCAAATTCAATCAACATTGAATTTAACTAAGATTCAATCAGACATGAATCCAAGTTAATTCAATCAATATTGAATTTAACTTTAAACCTTTTAACTTAAGTTCAAACAAACATGAACTCGAGTTAATTAAATTCAATCAACATTGAATTTAACTTAGGTTCAACCAGACATGAACCCAAGTTAGTTCAATTAGTATTGAATTTAACTTTAAATCTTTTGATAGACAGGAACCTGGAATTTAATCTCAAACTCAAGATCAATTCAACATAATTCGACATTCTAAAATTGACATAACCAACATAAATCTGATGTTGACATAATCAACGAAAATTTGACATTTTAAAAACAACATGATTAGCATGAAGTTGACATTTCAAAATAACTTAACATTCAAAAAAAAATATTCTGTGATATTATTTCTGACGATATTTTCTTCGCAGGATGAAGACAAGAAATTCCGTTTAGATTTTCTTTGCATGTTATAGGGTGTGCTAACTCTGTTTTGCAGGACGCCGACAACCGAATATTAGCAACAAAACAAAACAAAACTTTTAGGTTAGACATATAACCTGAAACTTTTCAACAAGACAACAACGACATGACAACAAAACCAAAACCTTTAGGTTAGACATAATACCTAAAGTATTCAATAACATGATATAACAACATTTGGGAGTGATAGTGGGTACATCTCTCCTTAAAATAAATCTTTTAGAAAACAAATGATTAACATTAATCAAAAGTTTTCTTAAACAATCAAGAATTGTTTAAGATGTAATTAACTATAGAGGCTTACCTCTATAGGAGATCTAAAAGAACCCAAAACAGAAATCTCTGGTTTACCATGATTTTCTTAACATGAAAATTCTAGAATACGTTATTCTAGAATATCCTCATATAAGAATTATCATAAACACCTTTTTCTACTATTAGTCTTAAAAATTCTCTAAATCCTTCATAGGATTTATACGAATAAAACTAGGCTAATATTAGATGGCGACTCCTTGACATTGATATGATATATTGGATGGCGATGACATGATGACATCATCATCATCACGCCATGATATTTTTCCATCGCCACCAAGAGAGTGGCGACTCCGCTGGGGAGAATCTTTCTTCTCATCTTTTGTTATCATTTGTTTTCATTTCAATATTTTGAAAGTAAAAGTTCCCAGTTTATAAATAAGTCGATAATATTCGGTTTTCTTGAAATTACAGAAAAATCGCAATGGATTCTCTGAATTCGATCTTTTCTTACTTTCAAGACTTTGACATACCGATAGAGGAAAATCCTCCCTTTTATCATAATGATTATGGATTATTTAGTGAAACGGAATTCATATTAGATAATCCATATCAAACTGATTCTCTATATTTTCAAGAATTTGGCTAGATAGGAGGGTATTCCTTCAGAAAAAAACGCCCATATACCCTTCCCTATCTAGAGTCCTATCTAGAGAGAGAATTAGAGAGATCATATTAGGGCCACGTTTTTACTTTCCTTCATAAATTAGTGAGTTTATTTTAGAGTTTGTATTCAGAGTTTGAAAGAGTTGGTGCATCCGTAGTTCATTACGTTGTGGAGTCAGTAGGAATCAGAAGTTCAGTAGGAGAAACATCTAAGATAAGTATTTCTATTTTGATTCAAAGTTTATTTATTATGTTTTGTTATTTAATTTCAATGTGTTCTGTGTAGTTACTTTATTTTCTCCTTTCAATTATGAAAAGATAGATAAGATAATACAAAATTCGTCGGAGAATTAAAAATCATATATTTTCAAAACATTGTGATGATATTAATACTGGTTCTTAATTTATTATTTAAATTAGCCATTTAAATTGTTAAAACTCGTTGAAGAGTTTTGAGACCTAGAAGGAGATGAATTCTTAACTTGTAGATATCACATGAATCCTTGGGTAGTCGAAGGCCTTGTGCGGGTTATTCAAGGTGAAGTGCAAATAAATAGGAAGATATTATATAATGGGCGTAAAATTGATAAGTTTTTAGAGTGACAGACTAAATTCTTGTGATTTGGTTTATAGAAAAGGAAAGGGTCACTAGTAGGGCCGACCATAGCCACCCTTGGACATCTAGTAGTGTAAGCCTAGATTAACTCATTCTACTAACAATACATTCGGACCTGATCTATAGCTAGCCAATGTTCTTTGCACCTGGATCAAAGGGTAAAGAATATGAATGCTTCTATTTGGCACAATACCATAAATTTATATTCTCCATGAATATTATCATTATCTTAGAAAATCTTGGATTAATTGAAAGGGAGAAAGTTGCTTTCTTATTGCTATTTACATCAATTATTTTTTGCATGCTTTATTATTACATCTAGTAAATTAAAGATTATAAAATAAATACTTTAAAATAAAAATATTTATAAATCTATAACTCTCTCCTCGTGGGATCGATACTGGGGTCTTTGTTTCAAAGCCCTATATTACTTGAAACGATATGTATACTTGCGTAGAACCCCTAGTGTGTAAAGTATTTTCCATAAAATTATATTTATATACACTAGTCGCTATTATTAATTATAACATATATTTTTGAAATCATTAATTAGTACGTTGATCTTCAGAGGACTTCGGGTCAAGTTTTTGGCACCGTTGCCAGGGAAGAAGAATTTAGTACGCATATATTTATATCGGGTCAAGTTCCATTTAGAGAGATTAGGGAAATATTTTAAGGGCCTTATTTATAGTTTCTTAGTGAGTTTATTTAGAGTTTGTATTGAGAGTATTTGAAGAGTCATTGCTTTTGAAGTCTATTTACTTTGGAGTTAGAAGGATTTAGAGGTTCAGTTGGAGAAACACTTGAGATAATTATTTGTATTTTGATTCAAAGTTTTATTTATATGTTTTCTTATTTAAATTCAATGTGTTCTGAGTAATTACTTTACTTTCTCCCTTCAATTATGAAAATGTAATTAATATAATATAACATTTGTTGGAGAATTAAAAACTATATATATTTTTTAAACATTGTGATGATATTAATATCGGATCTTAATTTACTATTTAAATTGGTCATTTAAATTGTTAAAATCTGTTGAAGAGTTTTGAGACCTAGAAGGAGATGAATTCTTAACTAGTAGATATCACATAAATCCTTGGGTAGTCGAAGGCCTTGCGCGTTCAAGGTGAAGTGCAAATAAATAGGAAGATAATATTTATTGGGCATAGAATTGATTTGTTTTTAGAGTGACAGGCTAAATTCTTGTAATTTGGTTTATAGAGAAGGAAAGGGTCATAAGTAGGGCCGACCATAGCCACCCTTGGACATCTAGTAGTGTGAGCCTAGATTAACCCATTCTACTAACAATACATCCAGTAGCCAATGTTTTTTAAACTATCGAGCGAAGGTAAAGAATAGGAATACTTCTATTTGGTACAT
>JAKZJZ010002572.1:0-15397 GCA_022702705.1 Papilionanthe hookeriana x Papilionanthe teres
ATATAATGAATAGCGATCTCAAGTATATTTGCTTTGTGTAAACATTTTTTACTACGAGGTAAACATTTCTATTAGAGGTTATTTGGTTGCAAGTATGATTTAATTTTAATAGGATTTAGTAATAAGTTTTGAAAATTATTTAGCATGATAAATTTTAAATCTAGTTAAATCTATTTGGCAACTTAATTAGGATATTAGTTGAAATATAAATTTAATATTATATATTAATGATATAATTATTGAGTATAATTAAAATTGATCTAAAATTATATTTCTAATTGTGCTAAGAAATAATTGAATATCTACCAAACTAATTAGTTATTAATAAAAATTTATTAAACTAATTATTTGTCAAGGCATATTATTAATTAATTAATTATTGATGAGCTATTTCTTAGACTTTAATTAATAAAATTTAATTAATTTTAAAATAATGACACATAAATTTATTTAACTACAATTAGCTTTATATTGAATTAATTAGAACAAACTATAATAATTAATTTGATAATACAATTAATGATATTAATTAATTAAAATTAAGCTTAAATAAATTTATATTAAATCCCGAATCCTATTTCTCATTCCTGTCTCTTGCCCGCAGCCTCGCCAAGCTTGCTTTGTTCTCTTTCCTGGTTTAGCGCGAAACCGCTGACTACCTTCGACCTCATCCTCCGCTCGCGTCTGAAAACCTCGCGGCACAGTCGTGACTGGAGCTAGCTGGGAAGGCAACGACCGGATCGCGGCGTGCGTAGATTTCTGAAACTCTCATAAAACTCACCTTTCCAGATCCTACCCGAACAACCCGAGTCTTTCTCTTCCTTCCTCCCAACCCCCTTTGCGCACTTCACTTCCCGTTAAATCCCGTAAATCCACCTTCCAACGGGAAGTGGTAAATCAGGGATTTAAGGTAAAAGAGAGTACATACGGGATTGTAAATGATGTAGGATTTAAATTTGTCTTTTTTCGCTGTTTGGCAGGACTTATATCGAGGGGGAAATTCGGATCAAACTTTCCGTTCTCCAGCGATCGGCGGCTATGGCAGCGGAAACCGAAGGCATAGCCCTCCTATCCATGTACGGAGACGACGAGGAAGAGGAAGAAGCCGCTGTCACCGCGGGGGAGGAAGAAACTGCAGCCACTGCGTCGGCGGAATACGGCGACGGCGAAGACAACGACGGGATCTTGAACGATAACCTCAACAAAAGCAACAACGCGCCGCAGCCCGTTACCGAAAAATCTCCTCAACTCTTTTTTTCTCCCTCTCCTCTTCACACTCTCGATGGCACCGAAATGAAAGCCCTAAAAAGTCCATTTCTGCATCAGACTCCCACACCGCAGCCGCCAGCGTCTCGGTCGCAGCTTTCTTCGCCATTTAACTTGACGTCTCCTCCTTCTCCCCCTCCTCTAGTACCTCCGCCTTCTATGCAAGAATATCCTGCCAGAAGAAGTGCGCTGGCTATAGTTGACTACGCTCAAGATGAAATGACCATGTCTCCTGAAGCAGAGGTAGGTTCCTTTTCAATATATTTGCTAATTTAGTTGGCAAATTCTGTTTGGATCTGGTAGGTTCTCTTATCATGGTATCATTGTGATAGTCTCGATTCTTTGTCCAGAATTACTGTTTCTGAAATCTGCTTTATTGTTTTGGTGTTTTTTAGGTGACGGAGATTGAGGTTTATGGACGTGTTATATTTGGGGCAGAACTTCATGTTTCTGACGGTGAGTAGTGATCATGGAATTGTCAATCTATTTGAACTTTCTCTTTTCCTCCTAGTTCGATTCAGAAAAAGATTTTTAGTTTTTATAGGATTATTAAGGATCTGAATGAACTATTTTTACCAAGCACTCATACGATAATTGGGCAGCATTAATATTTGTTGGTCATGTGGGCATGCCATGCAAATTAAGAAAAAAAAAAAAAAAAAAAAAACACATAAGCTCATTTTATTTGAACTGATCATTGTGGAGAATGAATGCAGAACATTAGCATCTGCTGGCATTGTGATTCTGGACTGAATTATTTTTGCGGGTACTCAATTTTTTCATGCTAAATCTTATTTGATTACAAAATTGACTGTGCAAGTGTTGGTTATGGCCCAGTTAAAAGCAGCAGGAAAGTTTTGGTGTTAGAATGAAAAACTACTAGATGGCGATGAAGAAACTATTATGTGCTGATGCATATCTTATTGAAATTGTACGTTCATAAATTTATGGGTTAAATTAATCAAGTCATGATTCATATGTGAATCTGACACCAAGAATCTTTTTATTGCGAACCAATTTAAATATCTCACAACGTGGAGCTCACTTAGTTTGGACTTGCCAAAGGAATTGAAATTGGCTGGCCTCCCAACTGTCACCATGCTGACTAAAGAGCTAGCCTTAACTTGATCCTCAGCGCCAAGTGATCTATAAAAAAAACCTATTTCTTTATGTCTTAATTCTTATTAATTTCTAAGGATATTATGCTTTAATGAAAGGTATTTTTGTGTTTTTAGATGTAGGTAATGTAAAAAGGTCTAAGAAGGAAAAAAAGCAAAAAGAGCGAAAATGGAGCGAAATACCAAAAGCGTAAAAAAATATGGCACAGCGCTAGCGCGCGGACTCGATCTGAACATCGAGTTTTGATCACGTTTGATCGGTTATTTTGACGGAGTGAGCGGTTATTGGATATTCTAGAAAGTGCGACGATTGTTCATCGATAATAGGACATGTGATACGTTGCATTTGAACGCTCCAAAACGGTTTTAATCGCGAAGAGGTGCGAGCGAAGTGAAGAGGTGCGAAGACCTGGACGCGGTGCTGGGCGCTGAGTGCCGGATTCGGCGCTAGGCGCCGAATCAGACCTTCTAGAAGATTCATTGAATGTGGACGTGTTTTGAAGAGGTCCTCGAAGCGACCTTGAAGTCTATAAATAGTGGTCGATTTCTTCGAAAACGTGCCCTCCCATTGTACCCCTTTCTCTTATCTACTTTAGGATCTCTCATCCTTAGAGAGAGAATTAGAGAGAAAAATTTAGGGCCACTTTTGTTTAGTTTAGTGAGTTTATTTTCGAGTTATTGCGTTTGGAGTTCATTCTGCTTGTGGAGTCGGTAGGAATCGAGAAGATGCTGTAGAAGAAATATTTGAGATAAGTATATTTATACATTTGATTCGAAGTTTAATTATCGTATTTCTTTATTTATTTTCGATGTTTTCGAGTAGTTAATTCACTTTCTTTCTTGATTATGAAGAGATTGATAAGATAATATAAAGATTCGATGGAGAATTAAAATTCAAAATATTTTAAAACATTGTGATGACATTAATACGATCTTACTTTACTTTTAAATTGATCGTTTGAATTGTTAAAATATGTTGAAGAGTTTTGAGATCTCGAAGGAGAAGAACTCTTAACTTGTAAATGTCACATGAATCCTTGGGTAGTCGAAGACAATAAGCGAAAGTTATTCGAGGTGTAGTGTAAATAAATAGGAAGATAAGATTTAACGGGCGTAGAATTGATAAGTTTTAAGGTAATGATTAAATTCTTATAATTTGATTTATAGAGTAGGAAAGAGGTCGCTAAGTAGAGCCGACCATAACTAGCAGTTGGACATCTAGAAGTGTGGCCTGGATTAACTCGATTCTACTAACAATACATCCGGACCTATTACGTAAATTAGCCTGATGTTATCATACCTGGATCAAATGATAAAGAATATGAATCTTCATTTAGCGCAATACTATAAATCAAATTCTCCAACGAATATTAAATTATCTTAAAAATCTTAGATTAATTGAAGAAAAGAAAGTTATTTATTTTATATAGAATTCATAAAATTATTTTCTTATTATTGTTGTCTTTATTTGCATCTAGTAAATTAATAGTAATTTATAATCGAATTAAAAGATAAAATATAAATATTTTTACTATTTTATTTTATTTTTATCGTCTTCATAGAAAATTTATTTCATAAATCTTAAAATTGGGATCGATACTTGAGTCTTTGTTTAAAAACGCTATATTATTTGAAATGATACGTATACTTGCGTAGATACTCTAGTGTGTAAAAATATTTTTAAATTATATAAATTTTATATATTAGCTGCATTATTTATAAATTGAGTCGAAAATTTTCATTATCTTTTGGAAGAAACATTCTTGTGTTATTTGCGGTCGAATTGAGTTTTAGCTATTCTTGAGGGAAGGAAGTAAGGAAGTAAGGAAGGAAGGGAAGGAATAGTTTAAATTTTATTGCTTGTTTTATGCGAAGATTTGTTTCTGAAGGATTAATACCTTTAGATTCTGAATTGGAAAGAACAATTAGAAAAATTAAAAAGGGAAAACAAATTCAAAAATTTCAAAAAATGTCTACTTTACAAAATCCAATTGAAGCTTAATGATCGAAATGTTTATAAACGCATTAAGAGATTATCGCTAACTCTACTGATTGATAAAACATCATAGTAGTATTCAAATACGCATGTAGATGCTTAATTCTTTTGAACTTAAACCGTCTATTATTCGAATGGTGCAAAACAATCAATTTAGTGGATCACGAAATGAGGATCCAAATTTACGTATTGTTAGTTTTTTGAAGCTTTGTCTTACCGTTAAATATAATGATAGTTTCGATGATCTTTATTAGATTTGACTTTTCCTTTTTCTTTAAGAGATAAAGCAAAGATGTGGTTAAACTCATTAATGACTAGTTCTATTTAAACGTAGGTTGAAATGATACAAAAATTACGCTTAAATATTTTCCTCCTTCTAAAAGCTGCTAAATTAAAAAATGATATTACTTCATTTAGTCGATTTGACGGAGAGACAATATATGAAACTTGGGAAAGATTTAAAGAATTTATTAAGAAAATGTCATCAGTACATGCTTTCACTCGATTGGTTGATTATTCGAAACATTTTATAATGGATTAATTGAATCTTTAAAATCGATTATTGATCTTCATCTGTGAAGTTCTTTAATGTCTAAATCGTTTGAAGAACTTACACTTTAATTGAAGAAATGACTAATAACGATTTTCAATTGCTTCGAAAGGATTAATCACTAAAAGATGGTCGGTATTCGAGATAATGGCGCTTCTATCTTAGTTTCACAAGTTGCGATAATGTCAAGAAATTAGATAGTTTTGCAATTAATATTTCGCATAATAACTCTGCTAATATCGAAGATTCTCAAACTATCGAAACTTTACTGCGTATTGCGAAGTAAAAATAATCCTTATTCAAATTATTATAATCTTAGGTGGAAAAATCATCCTAATTTTAAGCTCGAATAATTCATAACAACAATAGGTAATAATCAATCTCATCCCAATTGGAAATTGGAATAATCAAGTTAATTTAAATTATAAACCTCCTGGATTTAATAATCAACAAGAAAAGTTATCAATAGAGGAATTATTATTACAAATGAATAATCAATTACAAAATCAAAATACTGCTATTCGTAATATTGAAAATCAAATGGGGCAAATTGCTACTTTAATTAATAACAGACCTGTAAGAATACTTCCTAAGTAATGTTGAAATCAATCCAAAAGCGAAACTAAGAACATAAACAAGTTAAATGCATACGTAACTTAGAAGTGAAAAGAAATTAAAAGAAAGATTGTAGAATGAAATTGAAAAAGAGATTGAGGTTGAAGAGATTGAAAAGCCTAATGAAACTCTCTCTCCTATCAAGATCATACTTGTTATCACTGTTAATGTGGAAGTTGAAAAACCACCACCACCTTTTCCTCAAAGACTTAAACAACAAAAACTTGATCATCAATTTTCTAAGTTCTTTGAAATTTTAATAAACTTACTATTAACATACATTTCTTTGAAACTTTCGAACAAATGCCAATTTACGCAAAATTTATAAAAGATATTTTAAGCAAAAAATGAAAATTTAAATCTTTTAAGCATTGCATTAAGTGAAGAATGCGGTACGATAATTCAAAGAATTACCCGAAAAGCTAGGATCACTGGAAGTTTCACTTATCACCTCGTCTTTATTGGAGAAAAATTTTGCGGAAAAGCTTTATGTGATTTAGGAGCGAAGTATTAATCTCATGTCATTTTCTATCTTTCGAAGATTGGATTTAGGAGATATTACTCCACCACCGTAACTCTTCGATTAGTCGATAGATCTATCACTTATCTTAAATGAGTTATGGAGGATGTCGCTTGTTAAAGTGGATAAATTTATCTTCCCTGCTAGATTTCATAAGATACGATATGGAAGAAAATAAAGAGATATCTATTATTTTAGGAAGACCTTTCTAAAGCTACTGGACATTTATGATTGATGTCTGAAAAGGAGAACTAACCATGAGAGTCGATGATCGAAATTAAATTCGATGTTCTTAAATCAATGAAGTACTCGTGATAAAGAGAAATGTTATCGAATGGATATAATTGATTATTTAATTGAAAAACATTATCGAAAAATGTAAAGTTATTTCGAAGAAAAATTTGAATTTTTAACCGATGAAGATAAAGTAGTAGTAGAAGAAGATACTCATTTTATTAAAGATAATTGGAAGCTTTAGACATAACTCAAAATGATATACTTTTACCCTCAATTAAAAAGCACTTGAACTTGGAATTAAAAATGTTACATTCCCATTTAAAATATGCGTTCTTGAAATTCGTTAACTTTACTGTTATTATTTCTTCAGGCGAGTAAAGATCGAAGAAAAATTATTGCGTGTGTTAATGCGTTATAAGAAAGCTTTTGGTTGAATTATTGCGATATAAGAGGAATAAGCCCTTCCATTTGCATGTATATGAATTTTAATGGAAGAAAATTTTAAACCTATTATAGAATCTCAAAGAAGATTAAATCACTATCATGAAAGAGGTTGTTAAAAAGAAATTATTAAGTGGTTAGATCTGTGGTATTATTTATCCTATTTCGGATAGTCGATAGTTAAGTCACTATTCATTGTGTTAGAAGAAAGGAGTGTCAGAATCATTTGTTAATGATAAAAATGAACTTATACCTACAAGATGAAGTTATTGGATGACGAATTTGTATTGACTATGATAAACTAAATAAAGCCTACTAGAAAGGATCATTTTCCTTTATCTTTCTTGGATCAAATCGCTCGATAAATTAATTTGGACACTCATATTTACGTTTTACGGATGGATATTCCAGTTATCATCAATTACTTATCTTTCTCGAGGCCAAGAAAAGACAACTTTTACAGTCCTTATCGAACATTCTTTTGAAGAATCGCTTTGGTTTATGTAATGCACCTGCAACTTTTCAAAGATGTATGATGTCAATATTTTGTGATTTGATTGACGAAGAAGTTGAAATATTCATGGACGATTTTTCGATCTTTGGAACTTTTGAATCTTGTTTGGAAACATAGCTAAAGTTACGAAAGATGCGAAGAAACAAATTTAGTTCTTAGCGGGAAAAATGTCGATTCATATGTATGAAGGCATTGTATCTTAGTCACAAAGTATCGCGAAAGGGATGGAAGTAGATCAAGCAAAAGTGAAAATTATTCATTTGACTGTAACTTCTCTACTATTCATTCGATGTGAGAAGTTTTCAGGTACATGCTGGATTTTATAGAAGATATATAAAGTGATTTTCTAAAATTGCTTAAACCTCTTTGTCATTTATTAGAAAAGATGCACAATTTGAATTTAATGAAGAATGTATTAATGCTTTTAATATTCTAAAAGAAAAATTAATAACTGCTTACTTATCATTGTTACATCTGACTTGGAATAAATCTTTTAAATTAATGTGTGATGCAGTGATTATGCGATCGGAGTCTGTATTAGGACAAAAATATGAGAAAATTTTCAAAGTTGTATATTATCTCTAGTAAAACTCTCACTAAAACACAAGAAATTACTACTACGACTGAGAAGAACTTTCAATATAGTATATGCGCTTGATAAATTTAGACCTATCTTCTGAGTATTAAATGCATAGTTCATACCGATTATTCTGCTATTAAATATCTAATATCTAGAAGGATTCTAAACCTAGACTTATAAGATGGGTTTCTTATTAGCAAGATTTGATTTTAAATAGTAGATAGAAAAAGGACTCGAAACTAAATTGACGATCATTTATCTGAATTAAAAATGATATTATTTCGGAAGAAAATATAAATGAGAAATTTCGATGAATCTTTATATGTTATTCGAAAGATATAAAACACAGTGGTATGCTTGATATTGTTAATTATTTAGTTAGCGATATTTTTGCCTTATGACTTGGATAACAAATTTATTAAGAAATTTAAATATGATGCTTAAATCTTATATTTGGGAAGAACCTCATTTATTTAAAATTAGTAAAGATTCTATGATTCGAAGATGTGTACTCTATGATGAAACTTTTCCTATTATTAAAAATGTCGTGATTCGATTTTGGAGGACGACTTTAAGCATAGATAAAATTGCATTTAAAATTTTAAATTCTGGATTTTATTAGCTTACCTTATTTCAAGATGTGAGACAATATGTGAAAACGTGTGATCGATGTCGAAGGATGTGAAATATTTCTAGGAAAGATGAAATGCCTTTAAAGCTATATATTGGAAGTTGAAATTTTTGATATATGGAGTTAGGCTTTATGAGGCACATTTGTTCATCATACTGGAAAAATTTATATTTTATTAGCAATTGATTATGCTTTGAAAGTGGATTGAAGTCATTGCTTTACTCTAATTGTGATTCCAAAAGTGTTTAAAATTTTTAAAGAAAATGATATTTTCAAGATTTGGAATGCTCAGGTAATTATCAACGATGGTGGAAGTCATTTCGGGAATATAAGAATTCGATCATTATTACAAAAATTTGGAATCGAACATATAGAATTCGGCTATCATCCTCACATACTAGTGGAATGATCGAAGTATCAAACAGAAAAATTAAAAGAATTTTAGAAAAGATTCGTTAATCCTAAAAGAAGCGATTGAGTTGATGAAACGATTACGCATTGAAGCGTATAGAACGAACTATAAGACACCGATCGAATGTCACGCTACCGGTTAATTTATGGTAAACATTGTCACTTCACTCGTAGAACTTGAACATAAAATCATTGGGCGATAAAAGAGTTTAATTTTAATTTGAATAAAGCGGGAGAAAAACGATTATCGTAACTAAATGAGATGGAAGAAATTAGAAACGAATCGTATGAAAATGCGAGAATTTATAAAGAGAAAATGAAGATGTTGTATGATAAGAAAATTTCGGGAAAAATTTTTGAGCTCGGATAAAAAGTATTACTTGTTTAATTCTCGTTTAAGACTTTTTCCTGGAAAATTAAGATCTAAATGGATTGAACCTTATTTAATTGAGAAAGTATACCATTATGGAGCTGTGAATATTAAAGAACCCAAAACAGGAAAAATTTTTAAAGTAAATGGATTAAGATTGAAGCCT
This sequence comes from Papilionanthe hookeriana x Papilionanthe teres, assembly GCA_022702705.1. Lineage (NCBI taxonomy): Eukaryota > Viridiplantae > Streptophyta > Magnoliopsida > Asparagales > Orchidaceae > Papilionanthe > Papilionanthe hookeriana x Papilionanthe teres. The sequence goes on from JAKZJZ010002572.1 coordinate 9,416, forward strand.
TATTTGGGAGATATTAAGAGGATTTATAAAGAGGCTTATGAATTGAGTCAGCACGATTAAAGATTTACTTAAGTCGAGTCGACGACGTTAAACCAATGACTTTGTGGGAGACAACTCATAATTATCTTGTGTTTTTGTGTTTTAATGTAAGGTTATCGTCGATCTTGATTAATTTTATATTACTTTAGAAAATTTGATGCTTATAAGTCTTATTTGACTTAAGTTGAAAATTATTTTGAAGTATGTAAGATTTAAAAATAGGATCACACTATTTTGAATATGAGTAAAAAGGAGATCAAGTTAACGCTTCATTATGATAGATTACAATGTGAGTTATCGAGTCTAAATTACTCTTACCGGTATAATTTACCTATCTTGGAGAACGAAATTTTGAAAATTTGACGTTTAAGGCGAAACGGAGTTGAACATAGTTCCGGTGCCTAGGCGCCGAATGCGGCGCCTGAGCGCCGAGATCAGTCGTGTCGATGGTCCGGCGCTGGCGCCGATTTGGAGCCTAAGCGCCACGATTCTTGGGTCGTGCAAAAGCAGAAAATTTTCGGTTTTTCGCGAGATTTTCCCTTTAAATCGACCCATCTTCTTCCACTAACCATCGAGCAATCAAAATTATGTCCCTTACACTTCATTCTTGAGAGATTTGAGAAATTTTTGAAGAAATGGATAGAAGAAATCATGAAGAAGAGGCTAGGGACAAGGTCTCGAGGATCCTCAACCTCGCTTGATGGTTTCATCATGTTGTAAGTTTAGAGAAAATTTTTAGTCGTTTGGATAAGTTTGAAGAAGATTTTAAAAGGATTGGAGATCGCCTTCATGAGATGTTTCATCGAGTTGAACATCTAGAATGACGAATGAAACTTGATTTGATCATTTTGCGGCTTATCAAGATGCTCGAGTTGAAATGTATGCGAATAACAAATAGATTGACGAAAAGACAGTACGGATTTTCAAGAGGCGTTAGTATTCTTTCCAAGTGGAATACACGATTTCCTTGTGAAGATTAGAATATTCTTGTAATGAGATAGTTATTATGTTTGTTGAGTCGTTGTATCGATTTAGAGAATCGATTGTGTTTGTTTGTGTATTTCTTTTCGTATTCGATGTGTGTTATTGTTGCTTATAAATTGTTATGTTTGAGTGTGTTTTAGGAACTTGAATCAAATGTACTTACTTATCCGGAATGTATTGAGTCGATATTGAAGATTTTAAATGGAAATTAGTAAGTTTGATTGAAACGCTTATGTTTGATTGGTGGATTTAATATTTAATTTTTATAAATTTTTGAAAAATGTTGTGGAAGTTAGAAGCGAATTTCTACTACGATATGAATAATTGGAAGTTGAATTTATGAATTTTGGTGGAAAAATAAATTAAAAAATTTTTTTTTTGTGAAAGGCGAGTCCGGCTCCTAGGCGCCAGAATTCGGCGCCTAAGCGCCAGTTCGGCCTGTACTCGAAAATTTACTTAAATAATCCCCAAAAGCCATTTTTGACGCCTAAGCTTCATCTTCTTCCCCATTTTTGCAAAAATACATCCTCTAGATTCATTTTGAGATCAAAACATCAAGGATTTGAGCGCAAAACCACTCGATTTCTTCGTCTCAATGTCAGATATACACTTTAAACCATTTATTTTCGATTTTCACCATAGATTTTCCTAAGTTTTGCTAAGAACCGAAAATTTGAAAAAAATATTCGATTTTTAGTAATTTCTTTGGATTTCTAAACTTATTTTAAGTTTTATAAACTTAAAAAGAGTTTAAATCTTTGATTCCTAAATTTGTTATTGTTTTCTTTCACGTTTAGATGGCTCCAAAATCTAAACGCGGGAAGGCACGAGATAACTTTGATAGCGACGAAATTCACTATCTGCGGCTGCGCATTTTCGCTTCCATGAATTTGCGACGTCCATAAAGTTCATTTCTGAACGAAGTTTCTACCATCTTGGAGAAATAATCGAAAACACTATTGTTGCGCACAACTGGCAACAATTTTGTTATTTTACTTCGTATTCGTTGTTATCCCGATTGTTCGAGGATTTTATGCGAAATTTTACTGGATGCGAGGATTTTGAAGCCTTTGTCGGAGGTATCGGAGTAGAATTTAGTCCAGAAAGAATCAACATATTTTATGGCTCACCTACCGACTATCGAGTCTTATTATTCGGATTATCACCATCCGAGGAGATTTGGACATGATTATTGCTTATCTTACTCGATCGATACTTGGATCTTGGAAGATCGAGAACGGAAAAAGGGTAAACTTCAAATCCTACGAATTAAATGATGTATCTAAAGCATGACACTACTTTATTTCGCAAGATTGTTACCTTCCAACCACCCGAGTGAAGTGACTAGAGATCGAGCTATCTTAAACTATCGCATTCGGGAGAGAAGCTTATTGATGTCGGGAGCATTATTTATGATTCTGTGGAGTCTATTGCGAAGTCCAAGCACTTCGTTGGATTGAGATTTCCATCTCCGATCTACTCACTATGTGTTAGTAATGGAGTCACTCGTCGATATTTCGAGGAGAAGTCGAAGTCTACTAAGCCAATAGAGCGGGGAGAGTTTTAGTATCTATGATCTTCTTCGAGGGAAGAGATCGACCGCTCCTACTTCGCACATACTTCGGTAGACCTACTTCTAGACCCTACTTCCTGTCGAGCCACCATCGATTTCGGGAATCAATGCATGATCGGTTTTAGAGCAACAACAGGAGTTATTTCAAACTCACAGCGGGATTGATACTATTGATAGAAAACTAGATCATTTATCTAATTATACCCGGAGGAAGAGTAGTTATGATGTTGAGTATGATGAAGCCTCAGTCGATTCCGAAGGGTGAACATGATGTTAGTTTTCCTACTTTTCCTAGTTTCACACCATTTGTAGATCCTAAGGACGTAGAATTTTCCTTTGGTGATGAAGATGATGATGAGGCTACAACTAGTGATTAGTAGTTATAGATTTTTATGATGCGCTACTCTGTTAGTTTGTTTTGTTTGGATTGTTTGTTAGTTTTGTATTTGATGTATGTTGACTGTTTAGTGTTAGGATTCTGTTGTGTTGAGATTGAAGTTAGAATTAATTTATATGTTGTTTTAGTTAAATGTTTGGTACTTAATTATTTTGCTCTGTTTTGATTCTGTTTCAAATTTAATATTATCATAGATTAGCTTGCTTACTTTTTATATACATGCTTCAATTTTATCTTAATTATTCATAAAAGCATGATTAGAAGTTAATTTTTATTTTTAAGATTGTTTTTACATACTTATTAAAAATTCTTATAATTTTCTTTCTCATACTTTCAATTATCATAAGTATACCAAAACTTAAGTTTGGGGGAAGGAAAATCCATTCAAAATTAAATTTTATTTGTCTTTAAAGAACTAATATTTTCATAAAAATAAAAACTTTTTAACATAACTTAAGAAATGAAGAATTTATTTGAGGTCACTTTTATTTTTGAAATTATAAACAATTTATTAAAATTAACTAAAATTTTACTAACTTTGATTGATTTTAAGAATAGAATTATTTAACTTAAAGAAGAATGAGATAAAGAATTTTTCTATTCATGGTAGAAATAATAAATTTTAGAAATATTAAGTAATAAAAAATTATCACTTGGAAAAGAAAAGATTGGAATTCTTTTTGAATTTTTATTTATGTTATAATAATTAAGTAGAAATGTATAAGTTTTGAAAATATAAGTTAAGGATAGTGAAGTTCAAAACCATTAACAGACTATCCAGATATAGTAATCCTTTCTATATCTAAAAAAAAAAAAAAAAGGAGAAGCTTGAGGAAATGCCTAATAAAAAATTGGACTCACTTGAATTTTCTTATAGAAAGAAAACTAATTACATACTTTACTTAATTTTTATACATAAATATTTATTTAGAAAAGATTTTTCAGAAGATCTTTTTCTGTAAATAATCTATGAAAGCTTAATATAATGAAACTTATTGTTTTCAAAATGAATGAAAAGTTTGAAATCTTATGATTTGGTAGTTAAATATTCTTTAAATTCTTAAAATTAAACCTAGTTAGTGAAATTGGGTTAATAATTTTCTAAAGACTTTATAAAATAAAAAATTATAAGGAATCTTAAATATTTATCTTTTATTTCAAAGGTTATATTTTTATATAGTAGAAAGAGTTACTTGAGACGAGTTAAGTTTGGGGGATTTTGATCTATAAAAAATATCTATTTCTTTATGTCTTAATTCTTATTAATTTGTAAGGATATTATGCTTTAATGAAAGGTATTTTTGTGTTTTTAGATGTAGGTAATGTAAAAAGGTCTAGAAGGAGAAATGAAGCGAAAAGGAGCGAAAATGGAGCAAAATACCAAAAGGATAAAAAAATATGGCACAGCGCCGAGATCGATACGAAAGCTATCGAGTTTTGACAACGTTTGATCGGTTATTTTGACGGAGTGAGCGGTTATTGGACATTACGAAGGCCGACGATTGTTCGTCGATAATAGGACATGTGATACGTTGCGTTTGGACGCTCCAAAACGGTTTTAATCGCGAAGAGGTGCGAGCCAGAAGTGAAAAGGTGCGAAGAACCGGACGCGGTGTCCAGGCACTGGCGCCGGATCCCGGCGCTAGGCGCCGAACCGACCTTCCAGAAGATTCATTGAATGTGGACGTGTTTTGAAGATGTGCCTCGCAGCAACCGCTGAAGCTTATAAATAAAGGTCCATTTCTTCAGAAACGTGCCCCTCCCATTGTTCCCCTTTCTCTAATCTACTTTAGGATCTCTCATCCTTAGAGAGAGAATTAGAGAGAGAAATTTAGGGCCACTTTTGTTTAGTTTAGTGAGTTTATTTTTAAGTTATTGCATCTGGAGTTTATTACACTGTGGAGTAAGTAAGAATCAGAAGATCTGTAGAAGAAATATTTGAGATAAGTATATTTATACATTTGATTCAAAGTTTAATTATCATGTTTTGCTATTTATTTTCAATGTTTTACGAGTAGTTAGTTTATTTTCTATCTTGATTATGAAGAGATAGATAAGATAATATAAAGATTCGATGGAGAATTAAAATTCAAAATATTTTCAAAACATTGTGATGACATTAATACCGATCTTACTTTACTTTTTAAATTAGTACATTTGAATTGTTAAAACGCGTTGAAGAGTTTTGAGACGCTGAAGGAGAATAACTCTTAACTCGTAAATGTCACATGAATCGTTGGGTAGTCGAAAGCGCATGCGAAATGCTATTCAATGTGAAGTGCAAATAAATAGGAAGATAAGATTTAACGAGCGTAGAATTGATAAGTTTTTAGAGTGACGACTAAATTCTTATAATTTGATTTATAGTATCAGAAATGATCACTAGTAGAGCTAACCATACATACCTCTAGACATCTAGAGGTGTGAACACAGATTAACCCATTCTACTAACAATGCATCCGGACCTATTCCAGTAAATTAACGATGTTATTCATACGCTGGATCAAAGGGTAAAGAATATGAATCTCTATTCTACATAATACTATAAATCAAATTCTCCAACGAATATTAAATTATCTTAAAAATCTTAGATTAATTGAAGGAAAGAAAGTTGTTTATTTTATATAAATTCATAAAATCATTTTCTTATTATTGTTGTCTTTATTTGCATCTAAGTAAATTAATAGTAATTTATAATCAAATTAAAAGATAAAATATAAATATTTTTACTATTTTATTTTATTTTTCCGTCTTCATAGAAAATTTATTTCTATAAATCTTCCTCGTGAGATCGATACTTGAGGTCTTTGTTTGAAAGCTACTATATTACTTGAAACGATACGTATACTTGCGTAATACTTAGTAGTGTAAAAATATTTTCTAAATTATATAAATTTTATACATTAGCCGCTATTTATAAATTGAGTCGAAAGCTTTTAGTTATCTTTTGGAAGCAAACATTATTGCGTTATTTGCGGTTGGGTCACCG
>JAKZJZ010002573.1:0-15392 GCA_022702705.1 Papilionanthe hookeriana x Papilionanthe teres
TAAACTCGTTAATTAAAGTTAAACTAAATCATAAACCATTTGAACACCAATTTGCCCTCGAAAGCTTTGGTTATCATAACTCCTAAAAAGAACGTTAAATGAAATGTTACCTCACCTATAGGATATTCAAATGTCCTAGTTCACTGAGCAAGATAACAAAACTTAAATTCCCGGACGGTTAATTCATTTGTATGATTAAATTCATTTGGACTTAAAACAATCCTATCAATATTGAAAAGATGTTTAAGACTCTTCTTAAGCACTTCCTCAATATGATAGGATACTTATAAGAACAATTGAACTTAATTATTCTTTGATGAAGAAAATCGTCCTCAAACCAAAACACAAGAACACTAGACGTCATAGGAAATGACTAAGTATAGGATTAGGAATTTGGTAGAAAACCATAACCCTTCCCTTAGCTTTACCTAGGAACTTGCTTAAATATTCTAATTGTGTCTTAAGTGTAGCTTGGGATGACCAGAAGACCCTCCAGGTACGCTTTTATTTTCTTGCAATTTACCTTATTGCAATTTATTTAATCGCATCACACTTACTTTTATTGCATGATAAACAACTGTTGCATGAAAACCCACACCTTTAGGATAATCCACTAAAGCCGAAACCAAAACAAAATTAAAAGTCATTGCAAGATAAAATTCACCGCCACAACATTTCAAAATATAAAACAACTCAAAATTTAGTCACAAACGTAACACAAAACTACAATTACAACTAAATTAAAATGTCCTGTTGGATGATCGGGAATACCTCGGATGATGTAACCTAAGTGTTGCTAACGGGATTTCCCACGGTCTAAATGAAAGTGTGGAACTCATTCAGTTGAGTTTAGCAAATTCATCTGGACTAAGTGAATCCGATAAAAATAACGATGCCGGAAGGATGGAACCGTGGGATCTTAACCGGTGTTGTTATAATCAACTTTAAGATTTGTTTTAATTAAAACATAAAAACACTTGGAAGTTAAGATTTTCTCTAAACCAAAACACTTTTCTCATCCGCCGATTTATGACTTCTATAACTAAACCTCTCGCAACAACAAGGAGCTCGGAGCATGGTGGGCAGCACGACCATCGTCATCAGCAAAACTTGAGTCTACTTCAGCAAAAATTTCCTAGAATTAAACAACCAAGCCATAGGATTCTGAGGTAGTCGTCCGATACGACATAAATCCTCACATCTTCAAGGCTATTTGTATGATTTTATCATACAAATATAAGTCCAAATTAACTAAAATTGGGAAATTGGGAAATACTAAATAAACATTAGGACTTTCCTAAATTCAAGCCAAACAATAGGATAGTTGGGAAATTACCGAAGTTCGCTTCGAATCTGTGATTTCTCTTACCTTTCTTCCTTTGAAATCCCAAAATAAAATCTTCCAAATTTGATCCATTCCCTATTGAAATTCCAAAAGTTAATCCCTTGAAAACTTAAACTTTGAAATTCTTGAGAGCAGAATGACTGATTATTATCGAGAGTTTTCTTAGGTGATTCCCGTCACTTAAGATGTAATTAACTATAGGGGCTTGCCCTTATAGGGAATTTTAAAGAACCCAGGTAATATAAACCCTGTTTAATGCTTTCATATTAAGCGGGGAACTTGTCGGCTTATAAAATTGGTTCGCGGACCAAACGGATGTCACAAATCTTCTAGTTTATTTAATCGAGCCCCATCGTCAAGCAGTGTGCCTATTCTTCGGAATATATACACGGTTTGTGGTGCGGTGCTCGTTTATATAAACTATTTGGGATGTGAGATCGGTTTGATTTCATATCTTAAAATTTTCAAATTTAAGATTATTTTTAAAATCAAATACTACTTTTCAAATTGTTTATTTAAATTAAAAATTCGCCGACAATTTCTGTAGGCGACCTCTTTTCAAAAATACGACACACAACCTAAAAAAATAAGCCGTACAATTTCTGGCGACTCCGCTGGGGAAAATTCCTCTCTCCATTTTAATCAGAAAATTCTGCTTTCAAAAATCGGTAGTGTATCCATGTCCCTTGTGGATCAAGCTACCCGTCTTTCCGATTGGAATACTATGTTCATTTCTACCTTGAACGAGTATAGCCAACATTCTCTTGGATTTAGGAGCCACTGTTAAGACACCCCTAAACGGAGAGGTTCGAGATCCTTCTACCTCATTTCGAGGTGGGGTGGACCCCAATAGGTGTTAGTTTAAGAGTGATCCTTCGAGTCGAGAAGTCTTGCATAAGGCTTTCTTTTCCTTTCCAACTCTGAATCGGATTCATTACCTTCTCTACACCTTTGAACATTCCGTTCTAAGTAAACGAACCCTCTAATGAATGACTCTTTTAACAAATAACTCCTCCTTATAAATATATGAACAAGAATGTGTTCGGACTCTTTTCGATTCCTTTCTTTTCGTCCTAATGAGAAGAAGCATAACTTGGGACTGACAATTAGAATCTACCCTGCAGAAATGGAGGCCCAAAAGCTGATTTTCTCCTTCACCAATGGACTGGACTTCGCTGTTTACAAGGATGAGCTGCCCGACAATGGGATCATCCGGTTTGGACAAGGATTCGAGAACACAAATGTCAAGATCACCGACGTTTCCTTTTCGCGCCGACAAACAAAGTATCCGAAGCCGAGAAGCCGCCGATCGAGTTCAACCTTAGGTCGACTCGAGAGTTTCCTCCCTGCAAAAGATTCGACCGAGAGAAGTCATCGCTGTCCGCGAAGGACTATTCTTGCTACCCCCACTGGTCTAGTTGTCTCTGCACCTACCCCGGCTTCTGCCAGATTAAAGGGGAAGGAAACCCAGAACTATGGTGAACCTGTTACCGTGGAGGGTACAGACTTTCCTGTGAGACCTTCTATTTTTGAAATCGGGTCCGACTCGAGAATTCCATCACTAACACGGACCCAAAGAAGGAACAAGTAGGAAGATTGCCGGGAAGGCGCGAGCTGCCGAAGTTGCTTTCTGGAGGAAATCCGAAATCCACGAGTACACCCCACTACCCGAATACATACCATTGCTCGAAGATACACCCTTTTCGGAAGGAAGTAGATTCCACCCCTTTCCGCCGCGAGTTGACGAGGAAAATGTCCGCAGTGTTTTTCTACATTACCTCGACCATCATACTACAACGACAACAGAAAGAAAAGGGCTAGGATCACGCCATTTGCCCGACTACAGACTGTGATCGAAAAGCTAGCAAAGAAAGAGAAATGCCCCGTATCGAAGATTCTACGAAGGATAGGGCGGGTGCCAGTCAAATCCCATCTTGGGCCCCGAGTAGAACCCGCCATCGTTACAGAAAAGCCAAATAAAAGGATGAAGGCTAGTCCGCCTGTCATCGTTTTAGGATTACAGATTAGGGAGGATACCACCTTCCGACATTTGGTCGACGGCACCATCTAGTCCCGGACCTTCTGCTGCTAGAAGGATGGTATGGCGTCCCACTACTTGGACGGTTAAGATTGAAACAACGGCCGAGAAGGAAAGTCTCGTCGGGAGACTTGAATCCGAAGAAAGTGCTACTGCGATAGAAGGGGACTCGTGAGAAGGGAACCCGGCAGCTATCACACGACAACTGCGAGGATGCACAGAAAAGACCGCTAGAAGACGCTATGGAAAAGTTGAGGACTGATATTCGACGACTAGCAAAAGAAACAGAAGATAAATTCGGAGACGAGATTGATTCATCGGAATTCATGGACGAAGAGTATGCAGAAATCAACATGGTCGAAACGCGAGCTTCGTCAGCTTCGCAAGGTGCTCCTGCGGCCGCGTAGAAGAGAGGAGCCGGAAGTAATGAGGAGGCGGCTTCAAGAGAGAGACGATACGATCGCCCAAATGGCGAAGAGGATGGAAGAGATGGTCGTAGCCCTAGCCACTCTCCGGAGTCGAGTGCAACCCCAAAGAGAAACACCCCAGGAGGTCATTCACATTGTAGATGGAGGAAAGGAGAATACATCCGTCAATGGGGATGATCGGCTAAAGAAAGATACAACACAAAGTGTGATTCCGGAAAAAGATATCAAGAGCTTGGTGGAACGGCGAGGTGCGAGAAGCCTTAGCACAATCAAAGAGCGGGACATCCATTCGGACGGGTAGACCTTACCCGGAAGAATTCGACGCCGTCCGATACCCAAAGGCTTCGTACCACCTCTTTTCAAGACCTTTGATGGAACCGGGAACCCCGACGGCATGTTGCACACTTTCGTGCCGAGTTGTTGCAATGCGGCGGGAGCGATGCATTACTCTTCCGACGAGTTCGTCGGCGACTCGTCGGGGATCGCCTTTGATTGGTATGCGGAGTACCGAATGGTTCGAGTAAAGACGTTCTCGGAACTAGAAAACCTCTTCATCGAGCGATTCGTCGGAGCTCGGCACCACATCACTATAGGTGATTTAGTGGTACGAAGCGAAGCCGAACGAAACTTTGGTGGATTACATACTTCGATGGAGAAATCTAAGTATGAAGTGTGAACCACAATTACAAGAACGGCATGCGATCGGCATCTTACTTAAAAGCATTCATGGCCCGATAAGCACTTCTCCTCGAGAGATTTACCATTAAGACTTTCGAGAAGTTGTTAAGCGAGGCCGGGAGCTTGCGAGGAGGAGGCGAAGCAATTAAGTTTCGCCGACAAGACGGACAAGCAAAAGCCCGTGAAAACTTTTGAAAAGAAATCCGGGATCATTGCGGCGGTCGACAAAGGCAAGAAACCGATACAAATATCGTCCGAACGGCCGCAACAACCTCAACAGAATTATCAACAACCCCGACCCAGCTATCAGTCATCTCAATAGTATGAACAACCGCCTCGTCCGCAACGTACATTAAGGGAGCTTCTGAGCAAGGAATATCCATTCAAAAATGAGGCAGTGCCGAAAATGTTCCGTAGTCTGATGAAGACTCCGTATTTCCGACTGCCAGAGCCTAAGAGACCAGAAGAAGTCAACAAGAAAGGTGATCCCAACTTTTGCCCCTACCACCGGATGCTTGGGCACAAGATAGAAGATTGCATTACCTTCAAAAGTTGGCTCAATGACAACCTTCGGAAAGGGAATATAACAATCCCGAAGGAGTACATGAAGGAACCCCAGAAAGGAGGTTCCGTCAATGTTGTCTCGACTAATCTCATTGTTCCGATTGTTCCCTATGCGACTGACGATGGATGGACTACCGCTTGGACAAGGTCTTCAAAAAAGATTTTAGACAGCATTCAAACCGCTTCGGTGCGAGCTTCAATTCAGAGTTCGAAACCTGTCGAGTCGGCACTATCACTTGCGATAGAAGAACCACCTCAACAGGAGACGATTGAAGAGAAGAAGAAAATCGACGAAGAAGAGAGGACCGAGGCTCCTAAGGCTAGACTAGGGGCTGCTTATCCTAGGATAGTTGTTTCGGATTCGAGGGAGAAATCCCTCGAACCTCTGACTCTGTATGATTATTTGCTCACTCCGGTGGGATCTTATAATGATAAGGGTGATGGCGTTGGCTACGTTTTGACTGTTTCTAACGATTACGTAACTAGCGACAATCCGGACATCGATTTCGATACCAATGACAATTCTAAAATCATACACAATCTCGACGATCACGATGACAAAGAAGACATCCATCAAGGAGGTTACGAGAGTTCAACAAGCAACGAATCTATCTGCGAGTTTCGAGGAGCACCGATCACGATAAATTAGAGCCTTCGGACTCCGAAGCTAATCAAGAAGAACTCGTCATTCCGATTCGGGAAGAAACACCAACAAACTCAACACTAGATTCGGAAGAAATTACGAAGTCAACTTAAGAAGTGGAAGAGTTTTACCTCCGAGAATGGGTCCAAAGGACAAAGGGAAGCGAGTGGTTGTTCAAGAAGAACCAACCCGGCGGAAGAAATACCCATTCGGGAAGAAATCGAGACACATGAAAATAAAGTGGACTACAACGTGCTAGCCCATCTTAGGAAACTACCGACCAAGCCGAGCATCTACGACGCTCTCATCTTATCAAAGGAGATGAGAGAAGCTCGATCAAGGCCTTACTTGATCCGAGAATTTGCTTAGCTCAAATGACCGGGAGATTCCTTAGATGAGGTTTGCTCGTTAAAAGAACGACGAGGTGTCACCTTCTCCGACAATGACCTACTACTTGGGACAGTAGACCACAACCGACCGTTGTACATTTCAGTTACAATTGGGAAGTTTACACTCTCCAGAGTATTGGTGGATCCAGGAGCATTAATCAATATAATGAGTCTTCGAACACTAGCATACTTGGAAATTTATGCTCGCGAGCTCGAAGCCGACAAAATGTTATTAAGAGGATTCAACCAGAAAGGAGAAAGAGCCCTCGGATCGATAACACTGCTAATGAAGACCGGTGACTTAGCAAAGACAACCGCGAAATTTCACATAATTGATTCAGAAACGTCGTTCAACGCTCTATTAGGCCGACCATGGATACATGAAAATAAGATGGTACCATCATCTCTGCATCAGTGCATCAAATACTACAATGGAGGGGAACAGTGCATCAAAGGTGACTTACAACCATTCTCCGTACATGGGATTGGAATCCATGAAGACGCGGCTTATTATGCACCACCGAAGAAAACAATCTTCTCCGGAGATACCATAACGAAATGAAGCAAAGAAAGTTCGGGACAACGAAGAACCCGAAGTTCTAGTCCAACGAGTCACTCACCACTCCCTTACGGCGAGATGGTGAAGGTTTCTCCACAACTCGCATCCGAGGTCGAGGCCGGGGACGAGGTCGTGGTAGAGACGTTAGGATAGTTGGACGGAGGAAACCAGACCATCGATGTTGATTGGGAAGACGAGTTCCGAAGAAGAAAAAGAGATCAAACAAGAAGCGGCGACAATAAGTCGGAAGAAGCCGCAATTCAAGATCTCTCTCGAAGATGAGAAGAACGAAGAATACAAATCGATGTAAGAGAAGATTAACCACTATGTACATACTTATGACCACGACCCCGATCCATTCTAATAAGATCGAGGGTATGGTGGTCAAAGAGGTACGTAGCGGCGGTGCAAAGCCAATCAAATTCTACCGTGGTGCTACTTCCTCCAAAACTGAGAATAATGTACAATTTGAAGATGTCACTTCATCAGAATTAATAGAATTACCTTTTGAGTGGTACTCTCCCTGTGTTCAAAATTTAATTCAGCGTGGTTTCTTACCTCGAAAATGGACAAAAGGACAATCACAACATTTTGAAAAATTATGGAATAACTCCGGTCGTCCACCCATTTCAAAGCATGGTCTCGGACTCGGCACAGTAGGATCAGTTGACGATACTGAAATTTACCTGGTTGTCACATGCGAGTCTAATGAAAACTGCATGGAAACTACAGAAGAATTTGAAGATTTATAAATTGGAGACGCTCCACCAGAATTCGAAGAAGAAATTAAATCTACAATAGATGAGTTAACGAAAGTTAACCTAGGTACTAGCGAAGAGCCTAGACCTACCTTTGTTAGCTCCTTACTCAATAAAGAAGACTTCGAAGAAATAATCAAGTTATTAATGGAATTTAAAGATTGTTTTGCTTGGAGCTACGATGAGATGCCAGGTTTAGCTCCAGAGGTCGCGATCCATAAGCTAGGAGTGGATCCTACTTCGTCCGGTCGGGCGAGGTCCCGAGAAGAATGCGTCTAGAAATCGAACAACAAGTCATAGCCGAAGTTTAAAAGCTAATAGACGCCAAATTTGTACGTGAAGAACAATACCCGACTTGGTTAGCCGATGTAGTGCCGGTCGAAAGAAGAATGGTCGGATCGGAATTTGTGTGGACTTCGGAGATTTAAACAAGGCATGTCCAAAGGATGAATTCCCTCTACCGATCCCAGAACTAATGATCGACATTGCTTTAACGCATGAAATATTCTCATTCATGGATGGATCTTCAGGATACAACCAGATAAAAATAGCTCCAGAAGATGAAAAGCTCACAACATTCAGAACGCCGATCGGAGTATTTTGCTACACAGTGATGCCATTCGGACCGAAGAACGCGGGAGCAACCTACCGAGAGAGCAATGACAAGAATTTTTGATGATCTCATCCATAATCAAGTCGAATGCTACGTGGACGATGTGGTCATCAAAAGCAAAGTAAAGGAAAACCACCTGTATGATTTGAGAATTGTTTTCGAACGATTAAGACAATTTAACCTTAAGATGAATCCCTTAAAATGCGCCTTCGGCGTAACCTCCGGGAAATTCTTAGGATTCGTTGTCCGACATCGTGGGATTGAAATCGACCGGAAAAGATTAAAGGCTATCTTAGAAATGTCGCCTCCCAAAACCTTAAAACAACTACGATCTTTTCGAGGAAGGCGGCGTATCTTCGACGCTTTATCTCAAACTTATCGGGTAGGTGTCGGCCTTTCTCGGCACTAGTTAAAAAGGACGCCAAATTTATTTGGGAAGAGAAATGCCGGAAGGCCTTCGAGGACATTAAACAATATTTAATGACACCTCCTGTCTTAGCGACCCCGAGTCTCGGAGTAGGCCGCGATATTTTACACCGCGGCTTTAGACGACTCTCTTGGAGCCCTGTTAGCCGGAGTCGATGATGAGGGTAAAGAAAATGCTCTTTACTACTTAAGCCGTCGTTTACTTCCGATGGAAGTAAGGTATCCCGCAATTGAAAAGTATTGTTTGGCCTCGATCTTCGCCGCTCGAAAGCTCGGGCACTACATGCTTTCTCATAAGGTCGACCTGATCTCGAAATTTAATCCATTGCAGATACTTGATGACTCGTCCAACACTTTCCGGCGGACTTGCCGGATGGTCGATGATATTATTGCAATTCGATATAACTTTCGTGCCTCTTCGTGCCGTAAAGGGACAAGTCTTAGCAGACTTCCTCGCGAGCACACCCTTTGCCGGCAGAATCTCCTCTCGATGACGATTTGCCGGATGAACAAATAATGAGCCTAGAAGACCACGATGATCGACGTTGGGAATTATATTTCGACGGAGCATCTTCGAGCACACAAGGACGAAGAATCGCAGGTGATAGTGCCGGTAAGGCGGGGAATCGGGCTAATCTTTATAACACCGGAGCGGGGGATGTTAAGATACTCCTACCACTTAACGGAACCGTGTACAAACAACGAAGCGAGAATACGAAGCCCTCATAACGGGACTCGGAATTAACTATTCGAATGGGGATAACGGACATCAACATCTACGGGGATTCACAGTTAATCATTCAACAGATCGCCGGACGGTACAGAATTTTAAAGCCAAGACTCGAGCAATACTTCCAGTATGCCATACAGTTGTTGGAACAAATTCCAAATGTGACGATCTACAAAATTCCCAGAAAAGAAAATGCTTTAGCGAGATGCTTTAGCCCGTCTCGCAAAAGAATTTGCTCGTTTGCAAGATGAATCGATGGAAGTGTCGGTTCATGGACGTCGGGTCCTATCACGGCCCGACATAGACACAATACACAAATCGAGAAAAGAAAAAGAATTAGTTGCAACGGTGACGAGAAAACACGGAAGATTGGCGACGGCCATTGGTAGACAACACCTGCAAACGGAAAGCTACCGGACGATAGGTCGTTGGCCCATCGGATCGAGAAAAGAACTTTATCTTACGCATTAATAAACAACACATTATACGGAAGGTCTTTCGATCGAAATGTGGCTAAGGTGCCTAGCGGGTCCGAGGCCCGTGAAATTGTTAAAGAGGTGCATTCGGGACTCCGTGGCGCTCACCGGTCGGGTCCGAAGATGAAAATGAAAATTAAAAGACTAGGGTACTACGGCCCTCGATGATGACCAATCGCATAAAAATTGCCGAGAGCCGTCACCGATGCCGAGTGCACGGAGTGGTTCTACACCAACCTCCAAATGTGCTACATCCGACAATTGCGTCGTGGCCATTTGAATGTTGGGCCACGGATATAGTGGGTCCGATAGAACCACCATCTTCGAAAGGACATCGTTTCATTCTTGCGGCTACGGATTACTTTTCCGAGTGGGCGAGGCGGTTCCACTTAGAGAAGTGAAAGCACACCACGTGCTACGGTTTTCGAGAACCAAGTTGTCTGCCGTTTCGGAGTGCCGCGCGAGATCATCTCGGATAATGGTTCGGCATTCGAAGCACGCAAATCAACAATTTTGTCGGGAGACACGGAATCGATTGGCGATACTCGACAATTTACTACCCGAGAGCAAACGGCCTCACCGAGGCTTTTAATAAAACCCTCGTTCAAATTTTAAAGAAAACTTTGGACGATAATAAGAGAAATTGGCACGAGAAGTTGTTAGAAGCCTTATGGGCCCTCTTGGACAACCTTCGGAACTCCTACTCGAAGCTACACCTTACGCTGCGGTGTATGGGTCCGAGGCGAGTGTTACCTTTAGAGGTTCGGCTTCCTTCACTCGGAATTGCGAGTTGCAAACAAGATCACGACGGAAGAGAACGCCAAATTACGACTAGAAGAATTAGAAAGCTCGGAAGGGAAAAGACTTGCGGCGCAACGGAATTTAGAACTATGCCAAGCTAAGATGGTTCAAGCCCATGACAAGCTGGTCCGCCCAAGAACCTTCAAAGTTGGTGACTTAGTTCTCGTTCTCGAAGACTATTCTTGCACACCGCAAGATAGGAGGAAAATTTGAACCCACTTGGGAAGGACCGTTTGTGGTTGAAGTATACTCGGGAGGTTCCTACCGGCTAGTGAATTGCCGGGGAGAACGACATATGCTTCGATCAACGGACGATACTTGAAAAAGTATTACGCTACCTGATGTTTCGAAGGAATGAATTCTTCATCCCTAAGAAACACGGGCGAAGTAATTACTTATGATTGGGTCTGAACCCAAAAAATAATAAAATGTGCTAAAATAAATAAAGTCATGATAATTAAGTTTTCCTTCTTTTCTTTTCCAAATCAAAATCTCTTCCCTGATCTTATCTTACTTCATTCCTGTTAAATTTGAAAATATAAAAAAATATATATAAAAAAAATGTAACTTTAATAAACATTTTCTTAATGTTCTTGTTCTTAGTACAGCCCCTGATCCTTTTCCTTGTCTTTTCACAGGGAAATGTCGAACGGGCGGTTGGTCCTAAACTTTAAGAATGGCGTAAGCCTTGCACTCGATGAAAAGAGGGTGAAAGATGGAGCGATAATCGAGATTGACTCGGATTTCGCACCGACGAAGCCTACGATACAAGGAAAGTGGCCGGGTCCCGGTTGACCGAGAAGAGCGCCGAGCGAGACGGTGATGAAAGTGGGTGGCCCAAGCCACCAATCCAGCGACAAGAAAGAAAGGCAAACAACGAAGAAGAAAAGAAAATGAAGTACGTAGTCGCTACGGCGGAGGGCGAGCTTGTCGGCGCCACGCCCACGGACATTCAGAAGTTCGAAGAGCTACTCTCACGGCCACGCAACGAAGAAATAAGAATCGCCGTATCCGTAAGATGTTAACAAAACTAGGCGCGGACCGGCGCGATGAGACGATTGCTAATGCCGGTACATACACTTCGAGGACACCGGTTCGCCGGGAACCCGAAGAAAGGAGGCCGGCTCCTAGGATAACGAAAGGACCGGGGAAATCTCACAAAGACCGGAAGAAAGAAGGCTACCACGCCACCGGATAGAACCACCGGTAATGCATGACCTTGTTGCGAAGCAACCCCGGGGATGTCCCGACGGACATCATCCCCGAGGAGCCGAGGTATGCGGGGAGAACGTGAAGGGATTGAACCGTATATCCCACAATATGTCACCGAGGCCTCGCCATCGCGGATCATTCCGGAATACGAGCTGGAGAGAATGCGGAATGTTGAAAAGAAAACCTTTGAATACTTCGAGAGAATTAGAGGCGAGAAGAATCAATATACTAGTGGGCCTCGAGCTACATACGGACGTATTCTCGGAGTATGAACAACGATAAATCGTGGATTGCATCCGGGATTTGAAAAGAATGGGCCGAGCGAGCCGCCTAAGGAAAACACATACTCGAACCCCGAGAGATGGATGCCAGGGAAGGGAAGAATCATAATACAATGTGGATGTTATTACAACTTTGCGGAGGACAGGAAGGGAAACCCACCGGGAATACTCCGTCATGGGCAAGTGAATCCGATGCCATTAGTCATCAAGAGAATGGTAAAGAGATTGATAACATGGAGAGTACTGCCGGCGGATTGCATACCCAATAGCTGCATTATCAACATCTACAAGCGGGAGTGATCGCATACCCCCACACATAGATCACCACGACTTTGTCGGACCATTACCGCACGGTCTCTTTCCTGAACGAGTGTAACATCATGTTCGGATCGACCTCCGGATAGCGAGGCCCGGGTGAGTTCCGAGGGTCGGTGAAGATACCTTTACCGGTAGGTTCCGTCATGATGCGAAGGGCAACGGAGCGGATATCGCTAAGCATTGCATACCGGGAGTACCGGTGAAGTGGATCTCGGTTACTTTCGGAAGGATGGACGACGGGAAGACACCTTACCATTTCCGGCCCGGACCGGAGCTAGAGAATCTCCGGCCTTACGAGGCTGTGAGTTACATGGGAGATATCACACCTCCAACGTACATCCAGCCGGCATCCTTGCCAAGGATGGCTTGGAAGGTGATGTTATTAACCATGTACCCCACTTATTCGAACATGGATTTTTGACGGATGCTTCTTTTGATGGATCGACGAAGATCATACATAGTACGTTTTGAGTCTACATGGATTGTATGAAATATATGCCGAGATCGAGTTGTATGATGTATCTTCGACATGATTGGAATGAAAGTGACCATGTCACATTTTTGGCCTTCACCTCTTTTGTGCAAATTGATCGGGAAACGCCATTAAAGTTAAATGAATTTCGAACGAAGAACAGAAAAAGAAATAAAAAAAGAATAAAAAAAAAACTTCCCTTAAAAATCTAAAAATCGAACACCAAATTCACATGAACATTAAATAAATGATAAAATAAAATTTGAATCATTAAAAGACAAACAAAATGAACATAAATTTCAAATCGAATCTTAAATCGAATTTCGATCGAATTCAAACTCATCCTTCCAAATTTCAAATTCGATCAACTCGAATCTCAAATCAAATTCTCAATCGAATTTCAAATCCAATCTCGATCAAATTTCAAATTTGATCTTCCAAATTTCAAATCAAATCTAAATCAAATTTCAAATTCAATCTTTCCAAATTTCGAAATCAAATTTCAATCGAGTTCAAACTCAACCTTCCAAATGCGAAATCCAATCCGTTCCACTCTCTCCTTATACGGGATGGAAGCGATTGATTCCATTGACACGGATCGAATCGATGGCGAGGAATTATATCCAATCCGAACCAGTGACTTCCGATCAACTCTTTTGAATGAGATATGTAACATCCACATATTCCCTCCTAATCTATTTCCTTCATGAAAGTCTTTTACAACTTTCATGAAATTCTCGAGACACCAAAATTCCACACTTTTCAAATCAACATTACAAATCTTTGCAAAGTCAATGACTATTCAAATCAAATTCTTGGGGTCGAGGATTTTACATCTGAGACTGCATTGCTTTAGGTTCTTTCCCTATCGCAATGAAATACATCAAAATCAAATTCCTGGGGTTGAGGATTTTACATCCGAGACTGAATTGCTTTAGGATTCTTTCCCTATCGCAATGAAATACATCAAATTCAAATTCTTGGAGTTGAGGATTTTACATCCGAGACTGCATTGCTTTAAGATCATTTCCCTATCGCAATGAAATACATCAAATTCAAACTTTTGGGGTTGAGGATTTTACATCCGAGACTGCATTGCTTTAGGATCCTTTCCCTATCGCAATGAAATACATCAAATTCAAACTTTTTGGAGTTGAGGATTTTACATCCGAGACTGCATTGCTTTAGGATTCTTTCCCTATCACAATGAAATACATCAAAATTAAATTCTTGGGGTTGTGGATTTTACATCCGAGACTGCATTGCTTTAGGATCCTTTCCCTATCGCATTGAAATACATCAAAATTCAAACTTTTTGGAGTTGAGGATTTTACATCCAAGACTGCATTGCTTTAGGATCTTTTCCCTATCGCAATGAAATACATCAAATTCAAACTTTTTGGAGTTGAGGATTTTACATCCGAGACTGCATTGCTTCAGGGTCTTTTCCCTATCGCAATGAAATACATCAAATTCAAACTTTTTGGAGTTGAGGGTTTTACATCCGAGACTGCATTGCTTTAGGATTCTTTCCCTATTGCAATGAAATACATCAAAATCAAATTCTTGGGGTTGAGGATTTTACATCCGAGACTGCATTGCTTTAGGATTCTTTCCCTATTGCGATTAAATACATCCAATTCAAACTTTTGGGGTTGAGGATTTTACATCCGAGACTGCATTGCTTTAGGATTCTTTCCCTATTGTGATGAAATACATCCAATTCAAACTTTTGGGGTTGAGGATTTTACATCCGAGACTGCATTGCTTTAGGATTCTTTCCCTATTGCGATGAAATACATCCAATTCAAACTTTTGGGGTTGAGGATTTTACATCCGAGACTGCATTGCTTTAGGATTCTTTCCCTATTGCAATGAAATACATCAAAATCAAACTCTTGAGGTTAAGGATTTTACATCCAATACCGCATTACTCTGAGATCTCTCCTTATTGTAATGATTCAATCCAATCGATTCAATTTTCTTTTGAGGTTGAAGATGTTACATCTAAAACCACGAAATTCCAATTTTCATTTCAAATCAAATCCCTTCAAATTAATTTTGACAAACTTCAATCTAAATTTAAACTCCAAATTGAGATCTAAACTCACACATCGAAACTTAAATTGAAACAAAATAAAATCTAAATTGAAATTCCCCAGATCATGTGATTTGGAATTCACCTCCTTTCCTTTCCCCAGCGAGAGTTCAGGAATCTCCAGTTTCAGAGATATGCTTGACACTCCCCAACGGAAACTCTTCTACTTCGTCCTAAGTTTGTCACTTGGACATCTGTGTTGGTTTTGCTGATCGCTTCGGTCAGCTCCGATACGCGCGGTGTGCTCCGTCGGCTCACCACACCTATTGAGGAGTCCATTTGTTGACCTCATTTTTGATGAGGTCTTCTCTTCTTCTTTTTAGTACTTAGGATCTAGCCTTAGGCTTTTCCTTTGACTATCTTAGAGGACTAGAATTGGGATCCACCTTCTAGAATTTCAAACTACTTCTTAACTCCCTGCAAACTCCACAAACTTGACGGTAGACCCCTAATCACACTAGAGGTTGAAATCGAATGTGGAAGTTTAAAGGATGAGTTCTATGGGACTTTTTGGCCTTAGGAGCGCCTTACTAGGTGGTGCAGTGCAGTGAGAGGGCTGACTT
>JAKZJZ010002574.1:0-15378 GCA_022702705.1 Papilionanthe hookeriana x Papilionanthe teres
TTATTTATATATATATATATATATATATATATATATATATATATATATATATATATATATATATATATATATATATATAGGATAGAGAGATTGAGAATCAAAAGCATAATATTGAATTTATTGATAATTAAGAGAAAAGAAAAATAAAAAATAATTACATGACCCTAAGCAATACTATAAGAACAAGCCTTATTTCAATGAATACATCAACTGCCTTCCCCATAAATGGTCAAAGAAGATAACGTTCATCCTAATATTGAATTTATTGAGAATTAAGAGAGAAGAAAAATAAAAAATAATTAGATGACCCTAAGCAATACTATAAGAACAAGCCTTATTTCAATGAATACATCAACTGCCTTCCCCATAAATGGTCAAAGAAGATAACGTTCATCCTATGGCATCAGAAATAAGTTCAAATTTCAGACGCAGGACTCGATATTCACTTTATCATCATATGAATTATATGACCCTAAGCAATACTATAAGAACAAACCTTATTTTAAATAACAAGACATCATAAAACAAATACAAAAATATAAACTATTAGTAACTCAAAAAAAAATTGTTAATCACTAATAATTAACTTAAAAAACAGTTAAAGACACACTAGCATAAGACGAGGTATTTAAGAGAAAGCATCCAATACAACATTAAGTCCAAAGACAAATAACTTTGCATGGATTTATAAAGGTAACCAACATTAAATAGGACCAAAATAAAAAAGAATTCTGAAGCAAGTTAATATCAATGGTCAAAGTGCCACAGCAAATCTATACTCAAAAGGAAGCTTCTAAATATGTACACCCAAAAATCTAGCGGGCTAAATCAGACCCACTAACCTGTATGGTCGGTCCACAGGCCAACTTGTGAGAGATTTAGTCCAAACAGCCAACCCGCTTAGCCACCAACCCACGATTTAAATATGTAGGTCATTTGAGTCGAACAGCCAAGGCACAAGTTCGCTTCCAACTCAGCACAGCTTGTAGAAATGAATACAATGGTTTACCCATTCCTCTGTTTCTTCTCCAACTTATTTTTAGAAACTTAGGGAAAGTATTAGATGGTCGACGATTACTGTGACCAAAACATCTAAGGCGACTCTCTCTAATTTATTCCGTCACTGAGCTACACCAACCCTATCACGGATATATTCATTTCGCATTATGTCTCTAAGTGTAAAGTCACTCATCCACCTAATCATTCTCATCTCGGCAACACTTTATTTAGTATTATGCTTCTCTTTTAATGGCCAACATTCAGCGCCATAGAGCATTGCAGGTCTCACCACCATCTTATTTAAGCGGTGCATTTCTATCACACAATAGGCTCGAAGTATTTCTCTTTTTAATTACAAAAGATTAAATATTCAAATAAAATTATATCTAAAGCTTAGACAAAATCCTATCCGCTCTCTGCAACAGTTTATCGATGATAAATTTGAGGTTAAACGGAGCTCATTGTTGACTACTGAAACAAAAGAAATAAATACATTAAATTAAATTAAAACCTAAACAACTCTCCCTCTCGTTATGTTTCTGAAACCGTTCGCACGCCCATTACCTTCTCTAACTTCTCATCATGATCATAACCAAAGGAGGTACCAATTTGCACCATTCTGTGTTTCAAACGCACAAAAACGAAGCCCCTTCTCTGCTCTTCGATTGGCCAGTCTCAGCCACTTTGCCCCTTTCTTCCCTATTCAAACTTGAATAAACCCGAGTCACTAAAGGCTTCCCCTTTCCTATTCGCAGACCAAAATCCCCTCTCAACCACCCAACCCACTACAACCCTTTCTCTACTCCTCTCACTCTCTTTATATATATATATTTAAAAAACCCAAGGGCAAATATATTAAAATAGAAAAGATACATAGAGGTTATATGAGAAGGCCCAATAAGGCACCATACCCTTACGATACAACACACGAAAACCCCAAATGACAAAATATACACATAAACCCAAAAAGTCGCAGAAAACAAGTAGTTAGGGAAAAGCCAACTCGGTGAGAAAAAATTACAAATTAAGTACTTGTTAACGTTGTGCCAATACAGGAAGATAAAATTGATTTTAATGTAGACGTTGAAGGCGTGTGCCCTGTTAGGCACAGAGGGTTAAAAGAAATTCTAATCACGACATTCTATGACACCAACCATGCCCTCTTAGTTATGCGTAGTGGTGAGAACTTATGCTCTTGAGGCAGACCGCTAAGCGTGGACGACGCAGAGAGGTTGTCAAAGTTTGATTTGGTGGAATTAAAAAGAATAAAACTTAAGAAGTTTTTGAATATGATTACAGCCAAGTTAAAGAACAAAATGCAATATTAATTATATATATAAGAAAAAGGGACACTTAAAATATCATGTTAATTGTTCTAAAAAGAATTAAGTACCGAACGAAGGGTTGAACGAGCACGAGAATGATAGGGAAGTCGGTAGCCCCATTAATAATCATGAATAAATTTCAGGTTAAATTCAAGACTTTGCTAGAATCATAAGTTAAAATTGACTCTGTAAATAGCTAAGTAAGAATTACTAATTGCAAGTTAAAAAAACAACATTGAGAGAGTTAATTTGAACATTCAAAGAAAGTTATTTCCCATAAAAATATTAATATTTAAAATGGACAACAAAAAGCTTGTTTGTCAAATCGTCACGAGATCCCTAACATACCTTCTAATGAATAGAATAAGATTTCTTTTTAAAACCAAAATAAAACATTCTATGCGGCCCAATTAAACATTATTCAGCCAAAAATGTAATTGTCTCAAATGATATCCTATATTACACAAATTTCAAGACAATTTGCAACTCAAATAATCAATCTCAAAACTTGGGTAGATACTTAAGGTTTGTGCATTGATAATTTAAATACTTTAAGCTATATTCATGCATCTAAAAAATAAAATATTTACACAATTAATAATGTTTAGAAGATTTATGGCTTGCACTCATATTTTGATATCCTTTTCAAATCTAAGAGATTGCCACAAAATACATGCTAATACTTTAAAATATCATATTACATATTGCCAGACCATAAAATATTATGCAACTGCATTTTACAAGCATGTTAAAATATGTACAATTACATCAAGATACATTTACATTACAATCAAACACACCAACATTCAAGTGCACAGTCTAAGAATGTTATTCGGGTTATGATTAAGTTTTCACCTAAATTGTTCTTGCTTCATGTGCATGCAATCTATTCTTTAAATAGTCCGCGATTATTTTAAAATATACATATGAATACTCTCACATTTTAATGTGAAACAAAAAATTATCAAGTTAAGCAAGGTCTAAAATGAATCACATAATCAAAAGAGTGGTTACAAATTTAAATCAACTAGTCTAATCCTATTCCTCGCATGGACCGAACTCAACGAGTTTAATGCAGTTAATAATGTCCAAAAGAAAAAATATAAATCAAATGGCATAAAGCATCTTCAAACAATAAATCCTAATAATAATTGTGTCGACAGAAAATCTCAACTCGATGAGTTATTATAAAATCTCCTTAATCAAATTCTCAAATTGATAAAACCAAAATATTCAAGCAAAAATTTATCTTCTAAAATTTTAAGCAAACTCCACCCACCATCGTTAATAATTTGTCGAGCGTGATAAATTTGTGGTTTACTACAGCTTATAAAGTGTGAATGTCACATCGAGTGTATCAATATTTCATACTCAAAATAAATTTAAACTAGTATGGACTTGACCCGACTCCTCTCCTCATATTGTTTGTCACAACGGCTCCATTGGAGTCCTTTGATAGTATGGTTTGCCACCAAATACCACCATTAAATTAGTCATGATTGTAGCCCCTATGTTCCTTAAAATTTTTTTTATCATTTGAATTATGAATCATAAGAGTACATTTGATTGATAAAATACATACTGTTAGTAAGGTCGACTTAAATTTGTCCACGTAGAAAAACTTTATTTTAGATCTACAAGATTTACTTGGATGACACAACCTATGATTGCACGGAAGGATCATTCGGTCATATGGGTTGACTACCTCTTCTAAGTAGGCGAGAGACCACGATAACATGAGATGAGAAAAACATTACATCTTGATCTGGCTTGTCATCATTTCCTCCACAATCCATTATCAGCTCACGATGATAAATTTCCACTACCTATTATATGATAAAAAATCAGCTCTCTGATGACTAACATTAATCAAAAGAACCCTCCCGTTACCATAAGGAATAACTAAAAATGGGGCTTGCGAATATTGAAGACCTCAAACCTTAGCTCTTAAAGTCCTAATACTTGAGAACAAAATATATGGGTCTCATACCTCTTATAAAAATTTGACCCAAAAAAATGCAATACTCTCAGCGAGAGTCAGGGGTACAAAGTTCCGTAGGCCGCACAAATGAAGCTGAGATTGTATTAAGCATATCAATACATTCACAATTTTATCTAGTGATAGCTATTTTCATCATTCATTGATTTTACTAGCACAGTTATTCATTACATGATGAAGGCAAAATAATAAATGCAAATCTTGCAAGAACAAGTGGTATAGGGTAAAATTTTATAAAGTTTTAATCATGGTTTTCATGCTTCCCAGGCTATCCTTTCTGTTGATATTGTTAGTATATTACTAGTACGTTGCGGCCTAATTTGCAGTCCCTTTGATTTAAATTAGTTTAACTTACCATTAATAAATTCATACCCACAAAAAACAACACCGATGTGGATTTAAACTTTTACATACCCAAACCAAACTTTGCAAGCTATTATTAATAATTCAAATTCAGCTAGTAAAATATTCAGTGATTTATTAACAATTTTAACCACAAGAGAATTAGTATCAATACTTTATTTTAATAGCTTCCTGCATTGCAGATGAAAATAAATATTATCACCATACTACCCATCAATCTTTTGAGGAACAATTTTAAAATACACATGTTTTTTTTCATTTCTGTTGAAGTTGCGATTCCTGATGCTCTATAATAATAAATCCCGACAAATACTGCCATTGACACATTATGGAACACTCGGATGATAAACGTCAAAGAATTAATAGCTTATGTCAAGTTATCAACTTTAAAACATTTTAATTGTTGATAGATAAAAGAATTAGTGATGAAGAAACAATTAAATGAAAGTAATTTACTTGAATAACGCGACCACGCTTAAGAGCTTGTGGGGACAAATTAGCAGACTTTAAAAATGCTGCAGCATGCCCTCGCCACCAGTTGTCACCTTCAAGTACAGGACGCCTGGAATGATATTTAGCGTATCACTATCAGAAAAGAGAAAGCAAAAACCTATTAACAGAAAATGAATCCTATAAAGAAGAAGGATCACTAGCCAGCCATTTTGGCTTCGAAGGTAATAAAAAAAATTTAGTGATGCCGTGATTATTGTAATTCACAGATATAATTTGAAGTCAGAAGATGAGGAATGGAAACAGAACCTGTTGCGGGCACAGGAGTCAATACTCCTTGTCTATAGAGCCAGGAGCATGGAAAGAGAACCAGATTTCTTCCGAAATCAAGCAAAGGTCCCTAAAGAAAAACACTGGTGAGTTATACCTATCAGTATAGGTAAAAAGAGGAATCTGGGTATTAAGACCATACTGTATATGCAGCTTCAGCAAATTGATGAAGAATTGCAGCCTCTTGAATACGTGCTAAAGGCGCTTCCATGTCCTCATTGTATGACTTTGTAGATTGTTTATGACTCTGCAAAAGAGCAAGCCCTGAACACAGGAAATACAAATTCATTTTAGCAAATGTTTCAAAACTTAAGTCATGAAGATTTTTAAGTTGGAATGCTCTATTTACTACCACTGAATAAGGCGCAAAAGGTAGAGCAGACAAAGGAAAGCGTCAAAAGAATAAATCAGCAAGGCAATATAATTGATGTAAGATGAAGGAAAAATAGTAACACTAAGATCATTTACATTTTTAGAATTTTCTAATTTTGCTAATATCATGAGTTCACTTATACAACTTGAATAGGATGTGAATAAATAATTCAATAAGAAAAACGAAGAAAAATAAAAAAAAACAATGGAAAAGCTTGCCATGTACTAATAGAAGAACAGAAAAGCAAATTAAAGGCATGCCCATTATGTATCCCATCAACTAGTCTGAGCTAAAATGGTTAGTGAAACATATTGTGCATTATAGTCCACTCAAAATTTGTAACTCGGATAGGGACTGCCAACGACTATTAGGTTATGCATTATTTGTTGAACGACGAGTTATAAAATGTGCAATGATTCTAGTCTCAAAT
Organism: Papilionanthe hookeriana x Papilionanthe teres; assembly: GCA_022702705.1. NCBI lineage: Eukaryota > Viridiplantae > Streptophyta > Magnoliopsida > Asparagales > Orchidaceae > Papilionanthe > Papilionanthe hookeriana x Papilionanthe teres. The sequence goes on from JAKZJZ010002574.1 coordinate 6,270, forward strand.
TTTACAGTAGTTTTTTACAAGAGAAAATTTTAAATAGGTAAACTGATGAAGACCTGAAAAGCAAAGTTAACCATGAAAATATATATGCTATTAAAAAAAAAAAAGAAAAAAAAACCTTTCATTTATCAGACATAAATTTCTTCTAGAAAGAATAAAAAAGGAAACAATTTTGAAGGACGCTGAAGAAGATTTATCAAGGGGTAATATAACTATGCTATGTAGCCTGAAATTCTCCCCAAATTTCTAAATATGATTGGGATGTGCTCAACACAAAATGGTACGTAATTTTGCTAGTAGGAAACTTGTACTGGATCTTTGCTAAATCTTTGTTTATTAATAGTTAATAAATGAATAGTATCTTATAAATACAAGTGCATAATTTGTACCTTATGCAATAAGGCAGCACTTTAAAATATGGTCAACTCACAAAAATGATTACAAACCAACCTGCCAAGAGCTCAAGATGGCCAGTGCCGGTTGCTCTATAAGCCACAAGATCACCTAATAAACTTGCTACAGAGAATACCTCATCTTCTTCCAAGACACTCCTGAAATTAACAAAAGAAAAAACGCATGGAAGTAAGAAAAGACCTTAATATATATCTAAAATCAGATAATGGAGGGGAGAACCATACAGATATTTTACACGACCCAAGCAGCACAAAGCCTCCCTAATACCATGATCAAACACCTCACTGTAGTGAACTTTCCAGGCACGATCTTGGGTTGCATAGAATGATCTCCATCTTAGGACATCATATCCCGTGATACACTGAAGGATAATCACAAGCCACGCAAGCACAAGAAATGATGCCATTAAGAACTTTTTCCACTTATCTTCCGCCCCATGTCCTGACAAAAATAATACAGCATCTAAAATAATTTACAAGATTTTGTTAACATTTGTAGCTAAATTAAACAATTTTGTTCACAGTTATTTTTCTTCCTGCGTCAACATAGAATTGATGCAGACAATAAACCTGAGAGTAGATTACACAAAACATATGATTTAGATTTAAGTAAAGAAAACACTCAATATCTTACCCAGAATGTAATAAAGAACATCTTCCTTAGATCTAAAGTATCTTAACATAGTTTAAAAATAACAGTTTAAGTTTGATTCACGTTGTAGGAAGTAAAAAAAAGAAAACACTCATTTAAAATGTGATATGAAGTGAAAAAATTCAATTATGTTTTCAGATACAGAAAAGTAAAAAGATAAAAGAATTGATATGAGAGAACAAGAAGAATGAATCTTCTCTTACAAGATTAGAGTTTCACGTATTACAAAAATAAGAACCTCTACTGAAAAACATGTTTTAAAAAGTATGAAAAATAGAAAGAGCTAGCCAGCATTACTCCAACAACATGAAATAGAAACACTAGTACCAAGATGGGCCACCGCAGCGCCCAATCGCAGTGCCTTAGCGCTAGTAACCATAATCGGGTAGTTTGAGGCTTAAAAGTTTGTCTTCATTGCGGAATCTGTGTTACGAAATTGGATTTCTAGATTTCTCTTATGCAAATAAGAGGACGGAGTGTTCATGTATTACAAATTGTAGAGAAGCTTGAGTGAGGTATAATTTGTACAATTCTCTTCATTTCTCATAGTGAATCTCTTGATATAGTGACTCTGTGGTTTTTTCCCGTTATCAAACGTTTTAACATTAAATCTTGGTGTTCTTTATATTTTCTGTGATGTTTTGTTTTGTGTGCTTATATGCTAAGTTTTGCTTTGGATCTCTCGAATCAATTCAGGCAACTTGGTAATATCTCTCCCAACAAGTGATATCAGAGCGAAGTTACAAAAGTTCTTTGGTTTGAATAGGAGCAATGATCAACCAAACGAGGTACAAGGTTGAGAAGTTCAATGGTTCAAAGTTTGCTTGCTTGGGAAATACAAATTGAAGATTTGTTATATCAAAAAAACTATATTTGCCAATAGATAGAATCACTAACAAGCCGAAATCGATCACTATGGAAGAATGGGAAGCTCCGATCGAACAGTTGTACCTCGTTTCATATAACCAGGGAGCTGAAGAGAGGGAGTTGAAACGAGAGATCGATATCCCAAGAGATGAATTTGCCCTATAAATCTTTGCAGTCGGAGGCAAGATAGAGAGGGAGAGAAAGTAGCGAAAGGAGAGGAAGAAGAAGAAGCAGCGGCGGAAGAAAAGAAGAAACCAATCGACAGCGTGTGCATAGGACAAGAGGACGCCGCGGAAAGAGGCGTCGTCAAGAAGAATCTTGATCCTAGGGTTTTCTACTAGCCTGTGACAGCGACAGCGACAGATGAACAGAGGAGGCGACACGCTTGATGAATGCAACGAAGAGAGGCTGATGCGAAGGCCGAACGAGGCGATGTGAGGAAGGGGGAGAGTGCAGGAGAGCCGAAGCTTTGCCACGTGCGTTCGGAGTTCGATCGAGGAAGGTAAGGTAAGTTTTAATAATTCTTATTAAGTGGAAAGAAAATTATATATATATATATATATATATATATATATATATATATATATATATATGCACGTGAATAGAAAAAATATTGATATTGATATTGAAGTACGCTAATTGGTATAAGCTTTTAGACGGTGCTCTCTATGATGGTTGTATAGATATAAAAATGATATAAATATGCGATTGATATAAAAAATACATTGATATTATGAAATATCATAAGTGATCGTATTCATAAAGCTATTCAACATTTTACTTCGTCATTTATTAAAGCTTTTAACGACGATACGTATTTTTTCTTTTTTTCTTGTATTCTTGTAATATAAGAGTGTGAGTATTGATTGTCTTTGGTTTGTCTTAGATTGATGATCTATTTGATCGATCGAAGTTGTTATTATATTTTTCGGAATTTATTTGATATTGAGATATCGTTATATCGAGTTAAGGAGACAAATATGACTCGAAACAATTTTGAGATCGGATATGGTCATTATGAATTTTTAGTTATGCATTTTGGCTTCATGTAATTTTCATGTAATTTTCATGGACCTTATGAATTGAATCTTCGGCCATTATGTGAATCAGTTTGTTATTATTTATTGATGATATTTTGATTTATTCAAGAACTGATGAGAATCATACCAAGCATCTGAAGATAGTTTTTGTGTTATTGGAGCAGAATCAGCTATATGCAAAATTTTCAAAATGTGAATTTTGGTTGTGAAATATTAAAATTTTAGGACACATTATAAGTGAACAGGGAATCTCTGGTTGATCATCATATAATGAAAGCATTTGTGGAATTGCCTACTCCAATGAATGTTATGAAGGTACGCAGTTTTCTTGAATTCATGGATATTACAAGAGGTTCATAAAAGAATTTTCACAAATAGTTGTGTCGTTGTCCAAGATGATGAGAGAAGATGTTTAAGTTGAGTAAACTGTCGAATGTAAGCATAATTTTCAAGAGTTGAAGAAACATTTGACCACTGCACCAGTTTTAACTATTTCCATCAGGTATAGAGGGATTCTGGATTTTAAGTGACGTGTCTGTTGACCTCACTTTTTGTCGAGGTTTAGTATTCCTCCTAGATTTAGGATTCTAGCCTCAGGACTTTCCCCGACAATCTTAGTTTCCTAGTGATGGGACCCACCTCGTTTTAGAGTGTCTGGAAACCACTTCGTTACTCTTTGAAATCCTGTACGAGATTCCGTACCGCTGGTCTAGCCGATCGAAATTGATGTCGGGAGTTCAAATCGAGTCCCTATGGGACACTCGGACATTAGGACAGCCTCGCGCACGTCTTACACACACTTGCACTATTCTGATCGATCGGACTCGAGTCAATTTTGCGACGATACCAAATTTCGACGCGATTTTGACGCGACCGTCGAAGAGGTTGCCCATACGACCTCGAACGACGAAACGGACTGCGTCGATGCGTCCGGAACGTCAGTTTTACCTAAAATTGACGTTAAATTTGTGACGATAGCCTGTCGGAAGCGAAAGTTGCGATTTAGGGTTTAATTTTTAATAAAATAATAATAAAACCTATTTTAAACTAAAATCCTAAGCCCTAAATTCCTCTGATTCGCTCGATTGGCCCTGTTTTCTCCCGCATACGCACGAGATAACCGGGACGAGCCTTCTCTTGCTCGGGTCGCCTCTCCAGTTCCCGCGCTCGAGCCGCACGCCTCTCGCCCCATCTTCGCGGTTTCCTCCTCGGCCGGCGCGAAGTCGATCCCATCTCTTATCCCTCGCGGGCGCCCATCCCTCGCGGCTCATCTTCTGCTCTCGCGGCATCTCGCGGCATCCCGCGTGCGCGAGTGGCCCGAGCGGCATTTCTCCCCCTTTCTCCCGTGCCTTGCCCGAGCTCATTCGACTCTACGGGTGAGTAGCGGCACTCCTTCTCCTCCTCTGCACCTATATAAACCCCATTTGAGGTGATAATTAGAGGTCGGCCGAATTTTACGATGGAGATGGGAGAGTCTTCGCCAATTCGAAGCTTGAATCTTCTTGTGCCTTTGTGTGTCCTACGGTGGGCGGTAACCTTCTTCCTCTCCTCTTTTCTCCTTGGTTTGGCTTCGAGGTGGCCGTGGCTTGTGGCTTTGACATGTTTCTCCCTATTGGCTTCTCGGTCGGGCACTTGTATGCTTAAGGATTAACTTGTTTGCTTGCTTAATTAATGGATGCCTTCCCTCTTCTCTTTCCGGCAGCATGTTAGTTCGTTATTCTTGTTTTATTTGAGAAAATTTATTGCTCGAAGCATGTTAAAAATATAAATATGGACACGTTCTAAGATTTTGAGCTTGGTCATTTGCTTGAGAGGGTGTAGGCATGGCATGATATTACTCTCTCTTCTTTTCCTACACTTAAAGCAAGTTTAAAACCTTAAATGTATGGCTTTGAGATTGTACTTTTCCCTCTGCAAGCATGTTTAGGTGGAAATTTGGAAGTCTCTTGCATATTTTAACTTGATATGAAGAATGGAAAGTTTTATTCAGCTTTATATATTTATGGAGCTTGTCTCTTTGCTCCTCCTATTTCTCATCACGTTAGAGAACATGCTAGGGGAGTGTTAAGCTCAATTTGGAAGTATTTATACTTTTCCCATGCAAGGTATTTTATGGCTTCAAAGCTTTGAATGCTTGGGGGGTTAGTTATCGGGCTTCTTGCATTTTTGCCCCTTTATGGAAGTATGGAAAGTTTTATTTGAAGGCTACATACATGTGGAATTTTATTCCTTACTTCTATCTCTTCTTTATCAAACAAAAATACATGTAAGAGATAGTGAGGAAGGATTCTATGTGAAGTTCTTATTTGAAGCAAGTACAAAGCATGTTAACATAGGCATTGAGATATTCCTTACTCACTTTAGCTTGATATGAAGCATGGAAGGATTTATTTAATTTTATATGCATGTGAAGCTCATTTCCTACTCCTTTCATTTCTTTATCAAAGAGCATGCTAGGGTGGAGTTTTAATTTAATTTGAAAGAGCCCCATGCTCACTCTCATGATAAATAGGTAGTGGCTCTATATTTTGATATGTTGAGTATGTGGAGGTATTTGTTTTGGCCTCATGCTAGGTTTGGTTCCAACTTTATTGTGGCTCGTCATAGCCTCACTCGGAGGCTCGGTTGGCTTATCCTAACCCTTGTCAGAGAGGCTATTTCGATGTATATTCGTTGCTCTTATTTCAATGCTTTGAGAAATTTATTTTGGCTTTGTTTGGGAGCTTGGCTGATTTGATTTGTTCCTTATTTGAGGGCTTACTTTGGTATTCTGGATTTTTTCTTATATCGGGCTTTGTTGAGACTTTGCTATACTCTTTGTTTTAAGCTTGATCCTAGCGGATTTTGGTCTCATATGGCTCGGTTTTCATTTGGCATTGTTGTATTATTGCTTTCGAATTGAAGGCTGGCTTCATTCCAAGTCCAGCCATGGCTCGGGTTCGACCCTATATGGGCCCGGGTTTGGCTCATTTAACTCCTCTTTTGCTTTGGCTCGGAGTGGGGAACGCTTGTGACTTGATTTTATGCTATTTCGAGCCCCGCTCTTGGCTCGGGTTAGGACTTTGGTGCTCTTCGGGTTTGATTTGATGTTGGTGGCTGTTTCAATTTGGAGTTGGGTGAATTTAAACTCCATGGCTATTTGATAAATACCTTTATATGTTTTGTGGTGAACTTGGGATTGAATTGATTTTATGGGGCTTGTCTTCTCATTGGGATTTAGCGTGAGCTTCATTGTGGTAATTTGGAATTTAGGGGAAGGGCCTTACTTTTTGTTGCTCCCTTGCTACGGGATTGCCGTGAGTCCCTCCCATTTCTTGTAGCCTTACTTGTGAGCCTCCTCCTCGTCTGATTTGCCTTGGCTAGTGAGCCTCTTGATGTTGATTTGTGATTTTGAGGTCTGGATGGGGGCTTTACTTATGTGCTTCGCCTTTGTTGTGGCCTTGGCGAGAGGCCTCATGGTGGTGATTGATGTGGTGATGGCTTGGCTTATTGCTATGTTTGAACTTGGAGTTGATGGAAATGAATTCGAGTCATTTCTCATTTGCTTATGGGAGTGAATCGAGCATCGATACTCGAGGCACTTTCTTAAAGATTTTATTTGGTGGGATTGGTGCTTAGTTTTGAGGTTTTTGGACTTGTCACTCACTTTCAGTATGTATTGGAAGTTTTCCTGATTCTCCTATTCGTTGTTGTGAGCTTAATCCGGAGTCCGAGAGTAGTCATCTATTGCAAGAATTATACTTCGAAATGAAAATAATCGATTGAGGGTCGGGAGGTCTGGATTTTAGTATGAGTGCGGGGCTTTAGTCGGTTTTCTCGGAGTCGACTTTACTCTTCTTTTCTCGTTTGATTTATCGATTTTTAAACTATTCTCGAGGTCGTTGCTTTTTGTTTGGTCTTATCCGAATGCGAGGATATCCATTTCGGGGATAATCCAGCCGTGCCCGAGTAAGAAAATGACGTCCTCGGGACCGATTCGAGGACCTCGGGCCCTGCTTTCGGCGTTCGTTGTTACGTGTTTTAGGGGTGAGTGGATTAACCTTCCTCCCGTTTTAGTCTTTTCGGGTATGGAGGTGGGTTAATCTCTCTTCTTCCGCTCCTTATTGACTTACACGTGTTTCTCGCTTCACTCGGAGTCGGGTTTGTTTTGTTTTTGTTTTTGGGGCGATGACGGCGATGATGCGAAAGGCACGCCGGGTGATAGAGTAGAATGATATCCGATCCTACGACATCGGGACTCGCTCAGGGCGCAGTGAGCCGTAGGATGACGGTATCGTTCATCTCTTCTGAAGCGAGCGTACCTGCTTAGGATTGTTAGCGATCCGTTACTCCGACGAAATAATCGACTCGTGGACAATTATGATTTTCAAAATCGATAAAAATATGATATTACATTTCGCAACAAAAATACGTTTTCCTTCTAGATCACAACATATAAACTCTCTTTTGCGTATACAGAAACTCATGTGCATGTCAAAAACATAAATTTTCAAAAATTATATTATAAAATTTGATTGTCCACTTGTTGATTATCGGTCTTGGAGTGGAGGAACGCTCTCGCGAGTCGGGTTTAGTTGGACGCCCTGTGCTGCGAGTGACGGGGCTCTATACACTCGTGTGACCGAAGTAGCCTTCGACGGCCGCTTCGAGCGATCTTACACGAGTTCGAGCCTGCCCGGCCAGAGTCTTTGCCGGTTCTTCGGATTTTCGTATGATTTTGATGAAGCACTCGTGAGTCCTTTTTCAGGATTTCCAGAGGTTTTGATGATTTTATTTTGATTTTCGTTTGTTTTCTCGGGTTTTCCGTTATGAGTCGGTCCCCTTGTTTTCTCGAGCTTTTCGACGACCTTTTTTTCTCTTGCTTGGCTTTCATGTGACACACTTACTGTTGGTAGACACAAGAAGATTACGGATCCCAGGGTATACGGGTTTATTTTTACGACATGTTCCTTTATATCATCTGTTGCTAATCTTTGCATGTTATATTGTTTAGTTGATTACTTTTTGTCTTACTCGCATGCTTCATCTTGTTTAGCACATCTTATCTTCTGTCGCATGTTTTCTTGTTTTCTACCTGTCTTGCGTATCATTTGATATACTACTTGTACAACGTTTAAACATATTTGCATAGGATGTTTAGAAGACCTGACCAATAGAACCACTGATTGAACATTTTGACTTGCCACCTTAGAAAACTTAACCTCTTGCATGCGAAGAGCTTGGAGCTAGCGCAGTGAGGCAGCACGGCCATCTTCAACAATAACATATCTTCGCCAACTAAACGATTCGCTAGTTAAATAACAATCCATAGGATTTCGAGGTTGTTCGACTAGTGCGACATAAATCCTCAACCTTTCTTGAGCGCTGTATAGTTATCATTGTCTGATATAAGCCTCGACTCGTTTTCAGGATTCGAGGTTGTCGTTCGTTACGACCTAAATCCTCGCATCTTCTGAAATTTATTCGTGTGATCGTTTCACACGAATATAAGCTCTAATTAAATAAAATTAGCGGGATGAAACCTCTAAATAATCTCTAAATCAAAGTCGAATCATAGGATAAGCAGGAAGTCACTGAGGTTCGCCTACGGATCTTTGACATCCCCTAGTTCTTCCTTCTTTGGGTTCTACAATAAATGTTCCAGATTTGAGCCAGTCCCCTTTCACACCTCTTTGTCCGATTACATTGAAAAGTCCTATTCTTTTGACCTCCTTGAAGATAATATTTCCTGATTTTTATCGAGAGTTTTCTTAAGTGATTTCGGTCATTTAAGATGTAATTAACTATGAGAGCTTACCTCTTATAGGAAGACATTCCGAACCATGCTTAAAATAAACCCTATTTAATTCCTTATATTAAATAGGGAATTTGTCGGCGAAATAAATTGGTTTATGAGACCGAACGGACGTCGTATATTTCTTAGATTTGTTTGATCGGCATACGCATGTCATCTTGTGTTTGTCTTTCGGGATAAGTGCGTAACTGAGGTGTAAGCGCTTCTTTCGTTCGAACTATGAAAAATATGAGGTCGGTTTAGCTTCCTTCTTTTCGTTGAAGGATCGCTTCCGAAGCGGGCGATGGGATTCGATTCGGCCACCGATACTTACGGGCACTTCACTAAGAAAACAACGCCATAATGG
>JAKZJZ010002575.1:0-15373 GCA_022702705.1 Papilionanthe hookeriana x Papilionanthe teres
TCTTTCAATTTGTATCCGAGTGCTCTTTTTCGAGCTGGGGTAACTTGTAGTATGTAGGATGGAAAGGATGTTAGTATACTTCTTAAGAGGGTTATTCTCGCCACCATTTGATAAAAAAGAGTTGGTCCAAAGAATTCAACTGGAATGAATCTTATCCGTAATCTCATCAAAGTGCACTTGTTTTGCCCTTCTCAAGGTGAGAAGTACACCCAAGTATTTGATAGGGAGAGAAGTGGGAGAAAAGCCAGTAAATTCTAAAATCCAAAAGCCAGATTGAGTTTGAAAAGAATCCAGACACTGTTTTAGCTTCTTAACAACATTCCTGTGGGCCTTGGAATAGATCATGATGTCATCTGCAAACATAAGATGGGAAATAGCTATGTTAGATCTATGATGATATCTGGTGTAGTTTTGATGCGGAAAGTCTCTATCCAGTAATCTAGAGAAGTAATCCAGTGAGATGATGAAAATGGTGGGAGATAGGGGGTCTCCTTGTTTGAGCCCTCTAGTAGCTTTAAAGGAGCCCTGGGCTCGGCCATTAAGAAGGATAGAGTGTTCATTGGACTCAAGCCATCTTCTTATAAGGTTGCAAAATTGAGAGTTAAATCCTCTAGCAAGTAAGCACCTCCATAATGAAATCCCGATTAATTGTGTCATAGGCCTTTTGAATATCCAATTTGTAAATGATATTGCCCCCCCTCTTCAACTTATCCAGATCAAGAAGGAGCTCCTGTGCTAGTAAGATGTTGTCATTTATGGATCTTCCTTTAATAAAAGCTGACTGGTTTGGGCTAATCAAGCCATCCAGGTGGGGTTGGAGTCTTCCCACAATGATTTTACTAATGATTTTGCTGATCACAGAAGTGAGACTAATTGGCCTATACTGATTCCAATTCTGAGGATTATTATTCTTAGGTATCAAAGCAATGTTAGAGGCACTCGAAATAGTCGGGAGGGGGTAACCTCGGAAGAAACTTTGGATGTACCTTAACCACATCACCTTTAACAATATCCCGAGGCTTTCGGTGAAATCGCGAGTGTATCCATCAGGACTCGCAGCTTTAGAGCCGTCCACTGAATTTAATGCTTCCCAAATTTCTCGCTCGGAGGATGCTCGTCGATTTAAATTGCTAGTGAAATGGATATCATTCTGGAAGATAGAGCTATCAATTGGAATTCGGGTTCTCGTTGCTGCGGTAAGAAGATCCTCAAAATAATGGACAGTATCCCGGCAATTTCAAGCAAGATTACTTAACATAATACCATCGACGAGACTTGATATCGTGAATGTTGTTGCATTTTCTTCTATACTCGATGCGAGCTTGGTAGTATTTAGTATTCCTATCCCCTAGGATGAGGTGATCGATCGTGACTTTCGTTTCGTATAAAGCTCCCGTCTTTCGTAAACTAAGAGGAGGTTGGCTTCGAGCAAGAGATAAGTTGATCTTCACTAGCGGTACTGGACTTGGACTTTTGTTTCTAAGAGAGCAACTTCTTCTTCAGCCTTGATCACACTTTGAAAACATCACCAATAAGTGTGCCAGCTCCAATATCTAAGTGCTTTATCGAGCTTCGATCTCGAAGGAGTTTTAGTCTAGTGAGAGGGGAATCATGATACACACCGCCTCAGCCTACTTTGAACAATGCTAAGGAAATCGACTCGCGAGGACCACATGTTCGGGTACTCGAAGGGGGGAGTAATTAGAAGGTTTTGGGGAGGTTATAGTAATAAGTAGGGTCTCGTGATCGCAGGTCGTGAGACTTAAATGTGTCACATAGGTGAGGAGCCAATGGGCAATCCAACTGCTGTTAACTAGAATTTTGTCCAATCTTTCCTAGGTGTTACCTCTTTTTCAGGTGTAGAGAGGTCCTCTGAAGCCAAGATCAAAGAGATCTGCAGTCTGAATTTGTTCAATAAACTTTGACATAGAAGCTGTGTTAGGAGATCTACCTCCTGACTTTTCGCTTGGTGAGCAGATGCAGTTGAAATCTCCTCCCACAAGCCAAGGGGAAGAGAGGCTAGAACCTATGCTATGTAGATTTCTCCATAAGTTAGTTCTATCTTCTGGTTTGCATCCAGCATAAACAAAAGTTGTAAACCCACTTTGACCATTGATGTTGAAGGAGGAGTGAATGAATTGCTGATTGTCTATAAGGGGGGTCCAAGTGATTTCCTTCCTATAAAAGATCCAAATTTTATTATTGCAATTGGCAAAATGTTTGAAGCCATTGAATTTATTGATAATTTTACTCGGAATGTTTGTACACCATGGGTTCAAGGATTGCAATACACCAAAGTTTGTATTTTTAGTAAGGTGAAGAATTCTTTTCGGAGATGAGGGGTCGCCAATACCCCTAATGTTCCAACAAAGTAGATTAATCATGGATGGGGGTAGGGGTTGTGATTTGGATCCGGTTTTGACGAGTCCCAGCCAGCTCCCCCTCAGTGAGGGGTGTGCCAAGCTTTTGGGCTTCAGATAATGCCTTTTTTTCTTCCTTGAGATCTGTGTGTGCCATTTCCCTTCTAACTCAGCTTCCATATTAGCCAAAACATTAGCAGGTAACTTTTCTACCCGTAGGTACGTAGTCTCGAGATGGTGTGATGATTTGAATTTCGCCTCTTCTTCTCGCACTAGCTTATCATTTTCTTTAGGAGGGGACTCAAGCACGGGAGTAGACTCTCTAGTAGAAGAGTCCAACTTCCGGGGGAGTCGAGATCGAAACCCCGACCAGGGCAAAAGCCCCGGAAGCACTCCCATCAAGAGCCCCGGGGTTGGAAATGCCATCATTCCGGAAACCCGTAGTGCTCGGCAGTCTCACCTCGAGCACACTCGGGATTCAAATGGATAGTATCGGGATCGAAACCATGTCTCACGAAGAAGACCCGAAGTGCCGGCTCAACACCAGACAGATGGAAGGTTTGCTTGAGACAAGAGAGGGGTTCTTTTGTTAGGGGATGGATTCCGTAACATCCGTCAAGGTGTGGCCAAACATCTTACAAGGTGTGCGTAAATAAGGTTTTTGCCGCATTATAACCTCCTCGCCACCGGCCCTCCTCTTGAGACCCAATCCATATTTTCTTGATTTCGAGCAAGGAGACATCTCTTTCAACTTGGATTCTGGCCATTTCAGGCTTTGCTTTATTAATTGTAGCAAGATAACACCCGAGGGGAGTCCCAATTGCTCTACCACTTGGAATAAAGCAAGATTGGTTAAAATATCCGTAAGGAAGATTGGGAAGTTTAAACCGGAGGGGAACAATCGGGGGGTCTTTGCTGGGATCAAAGTCACTCGTCCACTTAATGATTTTCATATCCACTCCCGCAATGCTTACCAATTGTTTAGCAAACAAGTAAAGCATAATCCTCTTCACCGGTGAAGTTAATTAACAAATGTCCGCCATCCAGGAGTCCAATTTTCCAACTCCCTTTGAAGTCGAGAGACTCAAAAACTTCCTCACAAGCTCCATCTTGGGGTGGCCCAAACCGAATTTACCAACTGGGGTGAGTTTAACTTCTTCATCCATTACATTTAACTCCTCGAAGTAAAAATAACGAATTCGGGCAGCCCTCCCTTTCCTCAATGGGTCCGATAAAGGGGCAGGAAAGCCTACCAGCTGCAGCATCATGGAGTCTTTGGGAAAAGAGAAACTTTGAGGGGTCAGAAGTAGAAGGAGCATTACCCACCACTCCAGCATAAGTAGCTTTGGCCCAAGCTATGTTAGTTTCCAAGTCAATGGGGTGAGCCATTGCAGGAAAACCAAGCTTAACCAACCCAGAAAAAATAAGTGGCTGCAAAATCAAGGACTCAACACAATAGAAGTGATCCAAGAAGGAACACTAAAATCCAGAACGTAATCCGAAGAAATAGAGGGGACAACCAGGCAAGGGTAGCCAAGAAAACCAATGGAACAAGAGAAAATTTAAAAGGAGGAGCCCGGGAAAGTCGAACCACCAAGAAAGAAGCCCAAAACAGCCCACCACACTCACCCAAGAGTCAATACCAGGAAAACCACAAGATCCACTCACCTCTCTCACCACCAGAAGGCCAGCCGCCGGCAGAGTCATGGCTGAAACCCTAGCAGAGCTCCACACCCAGCCACCATCTTTTTTATATATATGTATGTATATATATTTATAAATATATATATATATATATATATATATAAATTACACACACACACACACACACACACACACACACACACACACACACACACACATATATATATATTTATTTATTTAATATTATTTTTTTTAATAAAATATATATACGGTATATATAAATATATGTATAGATATATATACTTATTTAATTTTATTTTTTTATTATTTAAAGTATTTTATATTATTTAAAAATATAATTTAATCATAAAAATATTTAATAGTTAAATAAATTATAAATAAACAAATTTATATCCGTATATATAAATATATATATATATATATATATATATATATATATATATATATATATATATATATATATATATATATATATATACAATATTATTTTTTTATTTTAAATATTTTTAGTATAGTATATTATTTATAAATATAATTTATTTATAAAAATATTTAATAATTAACAAAATTATAAATAAAAATATATATATATGAGGTACAAAAATATATATTTATATATAAAAAAATTTAGTTAATATTATTTTTTTATTTTAAATATTTTAAGTATAGTATATTATTTATAAATATAATATAATTATAAAAATATTTAATAATTATAAAAATTATAACTAAAAATATAAATATATAAAGGTACATAAATATATATTTATATATATATATAAATTTATTTAATATTACTTTTTTGTTTAAAATATTTAAAGTAAAATATATTATTAGTAAATATAATTTAATTATAAAATTATTTAATAGTTAAAAAAATGATAAATATATATAGAGATTTACTTATTGGGTCAATAATTGGTCATTAGATATAAAATTGTCTATTTTGACCTAAAAAGTCGATTTTCTCGTCAAAATTGACCATTTTAGTCAATGGGTTGATCATCGGTCAAAAATTAACCATTTTGACCAAAGTTGACTTTTTGGTCAAAAGATGACATATTTGGTCAATGGGTGGTCATTAGGTCAAAATTGATTATTTCAACCAAAATTGACTTTTTGGTCAAAATTAAACTCATTGGGCAATGAGTTTGTCATTGGGTCAATCATTGAAAATTTTGTCAAAAGTTGACTTTTTGGTCAGAGATTGACTTATTGGGTCAATAATTGATCATTAATTCAAAAAATTGACTATCTTGGTCATTAGGTAAAAAATTAATTATTTTGACCAAAATTTAATTTCTGGTCAAAAGTTGAGCCATTGAGTCAACGGGGAGGTCATTATGTCAGAAATTGACCATTTTGACTAAAATTAACATTTTTGGTCAAAAGTTAACATATTTTGGTCAAAAGTTGACTTATCATTTGACCAAAGTTGACTTTTTGGTCAAAAGTTGACTTATTAGGTCAATTGGTGGTCATTCAGTCAAAAACTAACTATTTTGACCAAAATTGACTATTTGGTCAAAAGTTAACCTATTGGGTCAATGGGTTTGTCATTGGGTTAAGGATTGAATATTTTGACCAAATTTGACTTTTTGGTCAAAGATTAACTTATTGAGTGAGTAATTGGTCATTAGATCTAAAATTAACTATTTACACCAAAATTTACTTTTTGGTCAAAAACCAACCTATCGGGTCAATGGGTTGGCTTCGGGTCAATGGGGTGGTCATCGGGTCGAAATCGCCATTTTGACCAAAGAATACTTTTTAGTCGAAAGTTGATCTATTTCGACAAAAATCGAATTTTTTGTCAAAAGTTAACCTATCGTAGTCAACGGGCGGTCATCAGGTTAGATATCGTCTATTTCGACCAATGTTGACTTTTGGTCAAAAGTCGACATATTTAGTCAATGAGTTAGTAATCGGGTCAAGAATCGACCATTTTGATCAAAGATGACTTTTTGGTCAAAAGTGCATCTATTAGAGTCAATGGGTTAAAAATTAACCATTTTAACCAAAGTCGACCTATTTCGTTAATGAATCGGTATATTTATGTATACATATATATATATATATATATATATATATATATATATATTTACATATATATATATATATATATAATATTATTTTTATAATTTAAATATTTTCAGTAAAGTATATTATTTATAAATAAAATTTAATTATAAAAAGATTTAATAATTAAATAAATTATAATTAAATATATATATATATATATATATAGGTATATATATATTTATTTAATATTATTTTTTTGTTTTAACTATTTTAACTATAGTATATTATTTATAAATATAATTTAATAATAAAAATATTTAATAGTAAAATAAATTATAAATAAATAAATAATATAATATTATTTTTTTATTTTAAAAACTTTAAGTATAGTATATTATTTGTAAATATTATTTAATCATAAAAATATTTAATAATTAAATTAATTATAAATAAATATATATATATATACATATATAAAATATTATTTTTTATTTTAAATGTTTTAACTATAAGTATATTATTTATAAATATAATTTAATTTAAAAAGCAATTAATAATTAAATAAATTATAGATAAAAAAATATATAGTTATATATAAATATATAAATATATATATATATATATATATAATATTATTTTTTTATTTTAAATGTTTAAAGTATAGTATATTATTTATAAATATAATTTAATTATAAATATATATAATAATTTAATGAATTATAAATAAAAAAATATATAGGTATATATAAATATATATATATATATATAGATATATATATTTATTTAATATTATTTTTTTATTTTAAATATTTTAAGTATAATATATTATTTAAAAATATTATTTAATCATAAAAATATTTAATAGTTAAATAAATTATAAATTAATAAATTTATATGTGCATATATAAATATATATATATATATATATATATATATATATATATATATATTATTATTATTTTATTTTAAATATTTTAAGTATAAGATATATTATTTATAAATATAATTTAATTATAAAAATATTTAATAATTAAGAAAATTATAAATAAATATATATAGAGAGGTAAATAAATATATATTTATATATATAAAAAAAATTTATTTAATATTATTTTTTATTTTAAATATTTTAAGTATAATATATTATTAATAAATATAATTTAATTATAAAATTATTTAATAGTTAAAAATGGTATATATATATATATATATAATTTATTTATATATATAGATTATTATTTAAAGATTATTATAGAGATTATTATTTATATATATAGAGATTATTATATTATATATATATATATATATATATATATATATATATATATATATATATATATTATTTATATATGTAATGCATTCTAACTTTCGATTATCTATCCAAGATGTTAAATCAAATTCAAGCAGTTGTCATCCATATACTCAATTTCAAAGATAGATCTTCACAACTAATTTCACATCTTGCCTATGCTGATGATGTCATTGTGTTCTCTAATGGAAGTAAGCAATCCATTAAATGTTTAATGAAAACTTTGGCTATGTTTGAAAGCGTTTCTGGTATGCTCTTCAACAAACCTAAATGTCAATTCCTAGCAGGATCTAAAATCAACATATCTATTAAAAATTGAATTGTTGATTTCACTGGCTTTAAAGAGGCTCATTTTCCTTCTGTATTTTGGGGTTTCCACCGATTAAGGAAGAAGGAAGTTATGCCATTTCGATGATATCGTTGCTAAGATATCTTCACAACTTAACTCGCTGGTCTAACAAGTTTTTATCTAATGGGGGAAGAATAACTCTTCTTAAAAGTGTTCTAACATCTTTTCCCTTTACATCCTTCAAATGATCGAATGAAGAAGAGTACTCGTAAATTAATTTCTGTTATGTTCAACAAATTCTTATGGGAAGGTAATCACAAACAAATGCACTGGACAAATTGGGATAAATTGTGCAAGCCTGTTGATTGTGGTGGTCTTGGGTTTAAAAGCTTTCAACATCTAAGCTATTCCTTCTACTGTAAACAGTGGCTTAAGTTCAGAGCTAATGATTCTCTTTGGTCTAAATTTATGCATGGTAAATATTGTTATAATACTCATCCTACTCAAGTTCAATATAAAGTGGGTGATTCTAGAACTTGGAAGGAGTTGCTTAAAATTAGAATGAAGGCTGAAGATCTCTTTACTTGGGATATTGGAAATGGCCAAATTAATTTTTGGTTTGATAAGTGGTTGTATGATGAATCCTTAACAAATCATTATAATTCCTCTTCTAATATTAAGATTGTTGCTGATTGCTGGAAAGAGCATAAATGGAATTCTGAAATGCTTCAACATCATCTTAATCCTGAAATTATTAACAGGATTTTATCAATTCCTATTCAATCATCGGAAAGGATAGATTAATACCTAAGAATTCATCTACTCGCAGTTTTTCTAAATTTGTTTATCACTCTTGCTTCAATCGGCATAAAAATGATTGAGGTACTAAATTATGGAATAAATTTATCACTCCATCTATGTCCTTCTTTTGTTGGAAATTATTTAAGAAGCTTCTTCCAACTGATGATATTTTGAAGCTTAAAGGTATTAGAGGTCCTTCTATTTGTCCTTTTTGTCATCTTGATGAGGAATCTTTATTCCATATTTTCCTTAATTGCAATAGAATTCAACGACATCCGGAAGGAGATTCTATCCGGATTAGAACGTAATGGAAAATTTTTTTGTGTGGTCTTCTATCGAGGCTTGTTGCAGGATCGGAAAGATGGTTCTTACTACTACACTCTCGATTATCTTCTGGTTCATCTGGTTGGCTCGAAATGATGTTAAACATCTTAATATCTCTTTCTCTTCTCAATCTATTATTCGGAATTGCTGGTCTTATCTTAACAAACTGCAAAATTTTATTACTCCTCAGACTCATAAGAAAAGGCAAATTGTTTTAGTACAATGGAAGGCTCTTATGCATCCTTGGTTGAAAATTAATACGTATGGCAGCCTTAAAGCTAATTCTGCTGGTATTGGAGGACTTTCGCAGGATTTTAGAGGACAATATCTTTGGTTCTTTGCTGCCCCGTCATGGCTTGTTCCGCACTAGAATCCGAAATAATTGCTGTTTTTTGGGATCGAAAATTGTCGAAAAAATGAACTTAAATTTTCTTCATTTTGAACTCGATTCATTGCTTCTCTTACGAATTTTGACACGTAAATCGCTTATACCATGGTTCCTTCATATATGGATTAAAAAGATCAAGGTTATTACCGCTTCCAAGCATATTATTTGGTCTCACATCTACAGAGAAGGGAATCGCACCGCAAATCGGCTTCGTTTCTACCGCATCTTCTTCCTTTAATATAGTTTGTAGTTCTGATGTCTTATCCTTTCCTTTTTTTAGTTCTCTATTACATAGGGATTTAATTATGATCCCTCATGTTAGATGTATTAACTCTTCTATTTAATATATTTTTGCTTCAAAAAAAAAATATAGAGATTATTTATATTATATATTGTGTTTTTATTTTAAATATTTTAAGTATAGTTTATTATTTAAAAATATAATTTAATCATAAAAATATTTAATAGTTAAATAAATAATAAATAAATAAATTTATATCTCGATAAATAAATATATATATTTATATATATTTATATATATATATAAATAAATATATATAATAATATTTTTTTATTTTATTATTTATATAATATTATTTTACATAAATAATATTATTTATATAATATTATTTTATATATATAAATTTATTTAATATTATTTTTTTATTTTAAATATTTTAAGTATAACATATTATTTATATATAAAAATATATAATAATTTAAAAATAATAAATAAAAATATATATAGGTATATAAAAATAAAGATTTATATATATATATATATATATATATATATATTTATTTAATATTATTTTCTTATTTTAATTATTTTAAGTATAAGTATATTATTTTTAAATATAATTTAATTATAAAAATAATTAATAGTTAACAAAATTATAAATAATTATAGTAAATATGTAAAAATATATAAGCAACCAAACCGGTAAAAGGCAGATAGCAGAAAACGGAACAACTGCGGATGAAGGAACAGAAACCAGATATATAAAGATTGCTATACACACACATGTGTGTGTTTGTATATATACAAAGCTTTATATAGAGAGACATATAGATATAATCACGTAAATATATATATATATATATATATATATATATATATATATATATATATATATATATATATATATATGTAAATAAAAGAGGACCCAACGAAAGAGATGGCAAGCACATGAAGTCCAAGTGCTCGGGGCGAATGAAAGGGGCATCGATAATATCCCCGTTAAATAAAATTTTTAAGGCAAGGGAGGGAGCTTACCCGCCACAATTTGGTTACTCGACAAACCAAGCCTAGCAAGCCGGTTAATGGATCTATTACCTTCCTTATAAATGAACCGGTGAGCAATGTGAAGTAAGCAGTAATATATATATTTATAATTATATATATTTATTTAAATATATATATATATATAAATTTATTTAATATTATTTTTTAATTTTGAATATTTTAAGTATAGTGTATTATTTAAAAATATAATTTAATAATAAAAATATTTAAGTGTTAAATAAATTATATATATATATATATATATATATATATAAAATTACTTTTTTATTTTAAATGTTTTAAGTATAGTTTATTATTTATAAATATAATTTAATAATAAAAATATTTAATAGTTAAGTAAATTATAAATAAAAATATATATAAAAATATATAAATATATAAATTTAAGTATTATTCTTTTATTTTAAGTATTTTAAGTATAGAATATTATTTATAAATAAAATTTAATAATAAAAAATTTAAATAATTAAATAAATTATAAATAACTAAATAAATATATATATATATATGTGTGTGTGTGTGTGTGTATATATATATATATAATTTTATATAATAAAATTTTTTTATTTTAAATATTTTAAGTATAGTATATTATTTATAAATATAATTTAATTATAAAAATATTCAATAGTTAAATAAATTTCAAATAAATTTAAGTGTGGTATATTATTTATAAATATAATTTAATTATAAAAATATTTAATAATTAATTAATTTATAAATAAAAAAATATATATAGATATATATAAATATATATATATTTATATAATATTATTTTTGTTTTTTAAATATTTTATATATAGTATATAATTTTTAAATGTACTTTAATTACAAAAATATTTAATAGTCAAAAAATTATAAATAAATAAATTTAAATATGTATATTTTTATAAATAGATATATTAATATATATGTATATATATGTATAAATTTATATAATATTAAATTATTATTTTAAATATTTAATAGTTAAATAAATTATAAATAAAAATATATATATAGGTATATATAAAGATATATATATTTATAATTTTATTTAATTTTATTTTTCATTTTAAATATTTTAAGTATAGTATATTATCTATAAATTTAATTTAATTAAAAAAATATTTAATAATTAAATAAATTATATATAAAAATATATCAATCGGTATATTTAAATATTTATATATATATATATATATAATATATTTATAATATTATTTTTTTATTTTAAATATTTTAAGTATAGTATATTACTTATAAATATAATTTAATTATAAAAATATTTCATAATTAAATGAATTATGAATAAAAATATATAAATAGGTATATGTAAATATGTAATTATATATATTTATATATAAATTTATTTTATATTATTTTTTATTTTAAATATTTTATGTATAATGTATTATTTATAAATATAATTTAATTATAAAAATATTTAATGATTAAATAATATATAAATAAATATATGTATATATAAATATAAATATATATTTATATATTTATATATACAAATATATGTATATAAAAATTTTAATAATATTCTTTTTTTAATTTAAATATTTTAAGTACAATATATTATTTTTAAATATAATTCAATTAAGAAAATATTTAATATTTAAAAAAATTATAAATAAACATATATATATATATATATATATATATATATATATATTAATATAATATTTATTTTTTATTTTAAAATTTGAAGTATAGAATATTATTTATAAATATAATTTAATTATAAAAATATTTGGTAATTAAATTAATTATAAATAAATATATATAGTATATATAGATATATATATATATATATATTCATTTATTTATAATATTATTTTTTTTATTTCAAATGTTTTAAGTATAGAATACTTTTTATAAATTTAATTTAATTAAAAAAATAATTAATAATTAAATAAATTATAGATAAAAAAATATATATTGTTATATATATATATATATATATATATATATATATATATATATATATATATATATATATAAGTATGTGATATGTTTTTTAATTTTAATTGTTTAAAGTATAGTATATTTTTTATAAATATAATTTATTTATAAAAATATTTAATTATTAAATAAATTATAAATAAATAAATATATATAGGTATATATATATATATATATATATATATATATATATATATATATATATATATATATATATGTATATATATATATATATATATATATATAAATTAATCTAATATTATTTTTTATTTTTAATATTTTATGTATAGTATATTATTTATTAATATAATTTAATTATAAAAATATTTAATAGTTAAATAAATTATTAATAAATAAATATTAATGTGTATATATAAATATACATATATATATATATATATAGATATATATATATATATATATATATATATATATATATATAAATTTATATTATAAAATTTCTTATTTTAAATATAATAGGTATAGTATATTATTTAGAAATATTATTTAATTGTAAAACTATTTAATAGTTAAATAAATTATAAATAAATATATATAAACAAATTTATTTAATATTTTTTTGTTTTAAATATTTTAAGTAGAGTATGTTATTTATAAATATAATATAATCATAAAAATATTTAATAATTAAATAAATTGTAAATAAAAATATATAGGTATATATTAATATATATTTATATATATATATATATATAGTTATTATAAAATATTATTCATAAATATAATTTAATCATAAAAGTAATTAATAATTAAATAAATTGTAAATAAGTATATATAGGTTGTTGACCTCATTTTTGATGAGGTCTTCTCTTCTTCTTTTTAGTACTTAGGATCTAGCCTTAGGCTTTTCCTTTGACTATCTTAGAGGATTAGAATTGGGACCCACCACTTAGAAATTCAAACCACTTCTTAACTCCCCGCAAACTCCACAAACTCGACCGTAGACCCCTAATCACCTGCAGGGTTAAAATCAAATGCGGAAGTTTAAAGGATGAGTTCCTATAGGACTCTTCGGCCTCAGGATCGCCTCGGGTGGCTCGGTCCGGTGAAGGGCCGACCTACACACACACTACACTTATACACTACACTTTCACACACCTCTTAAAAACACACCCATTCCTAACTCGACCTCCCCGACTCATGAAGGTGATTCATATCGATGGTCCTTAACCCCTAAGCCCTCGCAAGAGGGTTAGGAACAACATAAGGATGCCTCAAATGAGTCCCTTCATGGCTCATGTGGGCTTGATATGGCTTCATGGCTCAACCAAAATGATTTCATTCCACTTACAATTACTCAATCTTCAATTTTGCAAATTTTTAATTTTTGACCCCCGGGACCCTACACCCGCCTAGCCTACCCAAAGTCCTTGAAATTACCCAAATTTTTCAAAATTTCCAAATCACCCAAAATTCCCCAAAATTAACCTTGAACATTTCCTCACAAATCAAGTTGATCATCCATAGCCAAAAATACCAAAAATTCCAAAAATACCTCACAATACCCTCCAAATACCCAAAATACCCCTCTTGACCCAAAAATCCAAAATACCCCATTTTAATCCAAGCCCTTTACACATGTCCATGGCCAATTGACTTACAACCTTTCTCCGTACATGAAATTGGAATCCATAAAGATGCAGCTTATTATGCACCTCCGAAGAAAACAATCTTCTCCAGCGATACCTTAACGAATGAAGCAAAGGAAGTTTGAGACGACGAAGAACCTGAAGTTCTAGTCCAACAGTCACTCACCACTCCCTTACAGCGAGATGGTGAAGGTTTCTCCACAACTCGCATCCGAGGTCGAGGCCGGGACGAGGTCGTGGCGCAGACGTTAGGACGACTGGATCGCAGGAAACCAACCATCAATGTTGATTGGGAAGACAATTCTGAAGAAGAAAAAGAGATCAAACAAGAAACAGCGACAATAAGCCGGAAGAAGTCGCAATTCAGGATCTCTCTCAAAGATGAAAAGAACGAGTAATATAAATCGATGTACGAGAAGATTAACCACTATGTACATACTATGACCCTGACCCTGATCCATTCTAATAAGATCGAGGGTATGGTGGTCAAAGAAGTACATAGCGGCGGTGCAAAGCCCATCAAATTCTACCGTGGTGCTCCTTCCTCGTAAACCGAAAATAATGTACAATTCAAGATGTCACTTCATCGAATTAATGGAATTACCTTTTCGAGTGGTACTCTCCCGTGTTCAAAATTTAATTCAACGTGGTTTCTTACCTCGACAATGGACAAAAGGTCAATCACAACATTTTGAAAAATTATGGAATAACTCCGGTCGTCCACCCAATTCAAAACATGGTCTCAGATTTGGCACAGTAGGATCAGTTGACGATGCTGAATTTTGCTTGGTTGTCACTTGCGAGTCTAATGAAAACTGCATGGAAACTACAGAAGAATTTAAAGATTTACAAATTGGAAACGCTCCACTAGAGTTCGAAGAAGAGATCAAATCTACAATAGATGAGTTAACGGAAGTTAACTTAAGTACTAGCGAAGAGCCTAGACCTACCTTTGTTAGCTCCTTACTCCATAAAGAAGACTCGAAGAAATAATCAAGTTATTAATGGAATTTAAAGACCGGTTTTGCTTGGAACTACGATGAGATACAGAAGGATCGCTCAGTTGTGATCATAAGCAGTGGATCTCTGCAATCGATCAGACAAGGTCCCAGGAGAATGCGTGATAACAGTGCGAGTTAAAAGCTGTCTTTTCAAAAAAAAAGGGGGGGGGGGGGGGGGGGGGGGGGGGGGGGGGGGGGGGGGGGGGGGGGGGGGGGGGGGGGGGGGGGGGGGGGGGGGGGGGGGGGGGGGGGGGGGGGGGGGGGGGGGGGGGGGGGGGGGGGGGGGGGGGGGGGGGGGGGGGGAAAAAAAAAAAAAAAAAAAAAAAAAAAAAAAAAAAAAAAAAA
>JAKZJZ010002576.1:0-15370 GCA_022702705.1 Papilionanthe hookeriana x Papilionanthe teres
ATCCTCCGAAAGTAAGCGAGATTCGCTCCATTGGCACTCCCGGTATGCAATGCTTTGCGATATACTGCTCCGTTACCTTGCGGTATCATGACGGAACCCACCGGTAAAGGTATCTTTGCGGCCCTCGGAACTCACTCGGGCACTGCTATCCGGAGGTCGGATCCGAACATGATGTTGCACTCATTCAAGAAAGAGACCGTGCAGAAGGTCGACGAAGTCGTGGTGATCGATATGTGGGGGTATGCGGTCACCCTGTTTGTAGATGTTGATAATGCGGCTATTGGGTATGCAATCTGGCGGCGGTACCCTCCATGTTATCAATCTTTTTACCATTCTCTTGATCGCTAATGGCATCGGATCTACTTACCCATGACGAAGTATCCACGGTGGGTTTCCTTCCTTGTCTTCGACAAAGTTGTAGCAGCATCCGCATTGTATTGTGATTCTCCCTTTCCTCGGCATCCATCTCCGGGGTTCCGAGTATGTGTTTTCCCTCGGGCGGCTCGCTCGGCCCATTCTTTTCGGAGTCCGGATACGATCCACGATTCTTTGTTGTTCATACTGCGAGAATACGTCGGTGTGTAGCTCGAGGCCTTCTAGTATGTTGATTCTTCTTCCTTTAATTCTCTCGAAGTATTCGAAAGTTTTCTTTTCGACATTCGCATCCTCTCCGGCTCGTATTCCGGAATGATCGCGGATGGCGAGGCCTTGTGACATATTGTGGGATATATGGTTCAATCCCTTCACGTTCCCCGCATACCTCGGCTCCTCGGGGATGATGCACAGTCGGGACATCCCCGGGGTTGCTTCACGCAACAAGGTCATGCACTCGCCTGGTGGTTCTATCCGGTGGCGTGGTAGCCTTCTTCCTTCGATCTTCCCGGAGATTTCCCTGGTTCTTTACTGTTATTCTAGGAGCTGGCCTCCTTTCTTCGAGTTCTGCGAGTGAGCCGGTGTCCTTGAAGTGTACGTGCGGCGTAGTAGCTTGTCTCGTCGCGGCGGTCCGCGGCTAGTTTTGTTAACATTTTACGGATACGACGATTCTTATTTCTTCGTTGCGTGGGCGTGAGAGTAGCTCTCCGAACTTCTTGAATCTCTGCGGGCGCGGCGGCACGAGCTCGCCCTCCATTTGTAGCGACTACGGACTTCATTTTCTTGTCTTCTTCGGTGTTTGCTTTTCTTTTCTTGTTGTTGGATTGGTGGCTTGGGCCACCCACTTTCATCCTTGTACTGTCCGGGCGAGTTCTTCTCGGTGCGCCGGGACCCGAGTCACTTTCCTCGTCTTGTAGGCCTGTGCGGTGCGAAATGCGAGTCAATCTCGATTATCGCTCCATCTTTCACCCTCTTTTCATCGAGTGCGAGGCTTACGCCATTCTTAAAGTTCAAGACCGGCCGCCGTTCGACATTTCCCTGCGAAAAGACAAGGAAAAGGATCAGGGGTTGTACTAAGAACAAGAACATTAAGAAAATGTTTATTAAAGATACATTTTTTTTATTATTCTTATATTTTGAAATTTAACAGGAATGAAGTAAAATAAGATGAGGGAAGAGATTTGATTTGAAAAAGAAAACGAGGAAAACTTAATTATCATGATTTTATTTATTTTAGCACATTTTATTATTTTTGGGTTCGGACCCAATCATAAGTAATTACTTCACCCGTGTTTCTTAGGGATGAAGAATTCATTCCTTCGAAACATCAGGTAGCGTAATATTTTTTAAGTATCGTCAGTTGATTGGAAGCATATGTCGTTCTCCACGGCAATTCACTAGGTGGTAGGAACCTCACGAGTATCTTGCTTCAACCACAGACGGTCCTTCCCAAGTGGGTTCAAATTTTCCTCTATCTTGCGGTGTGCGAGAATAGGTCTCTTGAGAACGAGAACTAAGTCACCGACTTTGAAGGTTCTTGGGCGGACCCGGTTTGTCATGGGCTTGAACCATCTTAGCTTGGTATAGTTCTAAATTCCGTTGCTGCTGCAAGTCTTTTCCCTTCCAAGCTTTCTAATTCTTCGAGTCGTAGTACGGCGTTTTCTTCGTCGTGATCTTGTTTGCAAGCTGCAATTCGAGTGAAGGAAGTTGAACCTCTAAAGGTAACACTGCCTCGGACCCATACACCGGAGCGTAAGGTGTAGCTTGAGTAGGGGTTACGAAGGTCGTCCGGTAGGCTCATAAGGCTTCTAACAATTTCTCGTGCCAATTTCTCTTATTATCGTCCAAGGTTTTCTTTAAGATTTGAACGAGAGTTTTATTAAAAGCCTCGGCGAGGCCGTTTGCTCTTGGGTAGTAAATTGTTGAGTATCGCCGGTCGATTCCGTGTCTTCGACAAAATTGTTGATTTGTGTGCTTCGAATGCGGCCCATTATACGAGATGATCTGCGCGGCACTCCGAAACGGTAGACAACTTGGTTCTTGAAAAGCTGTAGCACGTGGTGTGCTTTCACTTCTCTAGAGTGGGCCTGCACGCACTTGGAAAAGTAATGCGTAGCCGCAAGAATGAAACGATGTCCTTTCGAAGATGGTGGTTCTATCGGACCCATCTATATCCGTGCCCCGACATTCGAATGGCCACGACGCAATTGTCGGGTGTAGCACATTTGGAGGTTGGTGTAGAACCACTCCGTGCACTTGGCATTGGTGACGGCTCTTGGCGATTTTCATGCGGTCGGTCATCATCGAGGGCCGGTAGTACCCTAGTCTTTTAATTTTCATCTTCATTTTTGGACTGACTAGGTGAGCGCCACGGAGTCTCGAATGCACTTCTTTAACGATTTCACGGGCCTCGGACCCGCTTAAGCACCTTAGCCACATTTGATCGAAAGACCTTCCGTACAATGTGTTGTTTATTAATGCGTAAGACGAGTTCTTTTCTTGATCGATGGGCTTGCGACCTATCGTCACGGTAGCTTTCATGTTTGCGGGTAGTCCATCGATGGTCGTCGCCGATCTTCCGTGTTTTCTATCACCTGCTGCATATTGATTCTTTTTCCTTTTCGATTTGTGTATTGTGTTCATGTCGAGTCGTGATAGGACCCGACGTCAGTGAGCTGACACTTCCATTGATTCATCTTGCAAACGAGGCAAATTCTTTTGCGAGACGGGCTAAAGCATCTCCTAAAGCATTCTCTTTTCTAGGAATTTTGTAGATTGTCACATTTGGAATCTGTTCCAACAATTGTATGGCATACTTGGAAGTATTGTTCGAGTCTTGGTTTAAAAATTCTGTATTGTCCGGCGATCCGTTGAATGATTAGCTGTGAATCCCCGTAGATGTTGATGTACGTTATTCCCATTTGAATGGTTAATTCCAATCCCGTTATGAGGGCTTCGTATTCTGCTCGTTGTTTGTACACGGTTCTGTCAAGTGGTAGGAGTATCTTAACATTCCCCGCTCCGGTGTTATAAAGATTAGCCCGATTCCTGCCTTACCGGGCACTATCACTTGCGATTCTTCGTCTTTGTGTGCTGAAGATGCTCCGTCGAAATACAATTCCCAACGTCGATCATCAGGGTCTTCTAGGCTCATTATTTGTTCATCTGGAGATCGTCATTGAGAGGAGATTCGGCTGCAAAGGGTGTCTTTGCGGAAGTCTGCTAAGACTTGTCCCTTTACGGCACGCGGAGGCACGAAAGTTATATCGAATTGCAATAATATCATTGACCATCCGGCAAGTCCGCCGGAAAGTGTTGGACGAGTCATCAAGTATTGCAATGGATTAAATTTCGAAATCGAGTTGACCTTATGAGAAAGCATGTAGTGCACGAGCTTTTGAGCGGCGAAGATCGGGGCCAAACAATGCTTTTCGATTGCGGGATACCTTACTTCCGTCGGGAGTAAACGACGGCTTAAGTAGTAAAGAGCATTTTCTTTACCCTCATCATTGACTCAGGCTAACGGGGGCTCCGAGAGAGTCGTCTAAAGCCGCGGTGTAAAGTATCGACGGTCTACACGAGGCCAGAGGCTGCTAAGACGGGAGGTGTCACTAAATATTGTTTAATGTCTTCGAAGGCCTTCGGCATTTCTCTTCCCAAATAAATTTGGCGTCCTTTTTAACTAGTGCCGAGAAAGGCTGACACCTACCTGACAGGTTTGAGATAAAGCGTCGAAGATATGCCAACTTCCCTTGAAAAGATCGTAGTTGTTTTAAGGTTTTGGGAGGCGGCATTTCTAAGATAGCTTTAATCTTCTCCGGATCGATTTCAATTCCACGATGTCGGACAACGAATCCTAAGAATTTCCGGAGGTGACGCCGAAGGCGCATTTTAAGGGATTCATCTTAAGGTTAAATTGTCTTAATCGTTCGAAAACAATTCTCGAATCATACGGTGGTTTTCCTTTACTTTGCTTTTGATGACGACATCGTCCACGTAGCATTCGACTTGATTGTGGATGAGATCATCAAAAATTCTTGTCATCGCTCTCTGGTAGGTTGCTCTCGCGTTCTTCGATCCGAATGGCATCACTTAGTGTAGCAAAATACTCCGATCGGCGTTACGAATGCTGTAAGCTTTTCATCTTACGGAGCCATTTTTATCTGGTTGTATCACGAAGATCCATCCATGAATGAGAATATTTCATGTGTCGAAGCAATATCGATCATCGGTTCGGAATTGGTAGAGGGAATTCATCTTTTGGACATGCCTTGTTTAAATCTGCGAAGTCCGCACAAATTCGATACGACCATTCTTCTTTCGGCGGCACCACATTGGCTAACCGAGGTCGGGTATTGTTCTTCGCGGACAAATTTAGCGTCTATTAGCTTTTTAACTTGGTATGACTTGTTGTTCGATTTCCGAGACGCATTCTTCACGGGACCTTGTCGACTTGGAACGAGTAGGATCCACTCCTAGCTTATGGACTGCAACCTCTGGAGCTAATCCTGGCATTTCATCGTAGTTCCAAGCAAAACAGTCCTTAAATTCCATTAACAATTTGATTATTTCTTCGGAGTCTTCTTTATTGAGTAAGGAGCTAACAAAGGTAGGTCTAGGCTCTTCGCTAGTACCCAAGTTAACTTCCGTTAACTCATCTATTGTAGATTTGATTTCTTCTTCGAATTCGGTGGAGCGTCTCCGATTTGTAAATCTTCGAGTTCGTCCGTAGTTTCCATGCGAGTTTTCATTGGATTTGCGAGTGACAACCAAGCAAAATTCGAGTATCGTCAGCTGACCCTATCGTGCGAATCCGAGTCCATACTTTGAATTGGGAGGACGGCGGAGTTATTCCATAACTTTTCAAAATGTTGTGATTGGCCTTTTGTCCATTTGTCGAGGTAAGAAACCATGTTGAATTAAATTTTGAACACGGGGAGAGTACCACTCAAAAGGTAATTCCATTAATTCGATGAAGTGACATCTTCGAATTGTACATTATTTTCGGTTTTGGAGGAAGAAGCACCACGGTAGAATTTGATCGGCTTTGCACGCGTCACTACGTACCTCTTTGACCTCCATACCCTCGATCTTATTAGAATGGATCGGAGTTAGGGTCATAGTATGTACGTAGTGGTTAATCTTCTCGTACATTGATTTGTATTCTTCGTTCTTTTCATCTTCGAGGGAGATCTTGTATTGCGGCTTCTTTCGACTTATTGTTGCTTGCTTCTTGCTTGATTTCTTTTTCCTCTTCGAACTATCTTCCCGATCAACATTGATGGCTGGTTTCTTCGTCCAGTTGTCCTAGTGTCTCTACCACGGCCTCGTCCCCGGCCTCGACCTCGGATGCGAGTTGTGGAGAAACCTTCACCATCTCGCCGGAAGGGAGTGGTGAGTGGCTGTTGGACTAGAACTTCGAGTTCTTCGTTGTCTCGAACTTTCTTTGCTTCATTTGTTATGGTATCTCTGGAGAAGATTGTTTTCTTCGGCGGTGCATAATAAGTCGCATCTTCATGGACTCCAATCTCATGTACGGAGAATGGTTGTAAGTCACCTTTGATGCATTTGTTCTCCTCCATCGTAGTACTTGATGCACTCGGTGTAGAGATGATGGTACCATCCTGTTTTCATGTATCCATGGTCGGCCCGATAGAGCGTTGAACGATGTTTCGAATCGATTATATGAAATTTTGCGGTTGTCTTTGCTAAATCATCGGTCTTCATCGGTAGCGTTATTGACCCGAGGGCTCTTTCTCCTTTACTGGTTGAATCCTCTTAATAACATTTTGTCGGCCTCGAGCTCGCGAGCATCAATTTCCAAGTATGCTAGTGTTCGAAGACTCATTATATTGATTGATGCTCTCGGATCCACCAAAACTACGAGAGCGTAAACTTCCCGATTATAGCCGAAATGTACAACGGTCGGTTGTGATCTGCTGTCCCAAGTAGTAGGTCATTGTACGTGAAGGTAACACCTCGCTGTTCCTTTAACGAGCAAACCTCATCCAAGGAATCTCCGGCCATTTGAGCTAAGCGAAATTTCCGGATCAAGTAAGGCCTTGATCGAGCTTCTCTCATCTCCTTTGATAAGATGAGAGCATCGTAGATACTCGGTTTGGTCGGTAGTTTCCTAAGATGGGCTAGCACGTTGTAGTCCACTTTGTTCTCCTGTGTCTCGGCTTCTTCTCGAATGGGTATGTCTTCTGCTGGGGTTGGTTCTTCTTGAACAACCACCGCTTTCCTTTGTCTTTTGGACCCATTCTTGGAGGTAGAACTTTTCCACTTCTTAGGTTGACTTCGTAATTTCTTCGAATCTAGTATTGAGTTTGTCGGTGTCTCCTCTCGAATCGGAATGACGGGCTCTTCTGGATTATCTTCCAAATCCGAAGGCTCTAACTCTATTGTAGCTCGGAGCTCCTCGAAACTCACGAGATAGATCCGTTGCTTGTTGAACTCTCGTAGCCTCCTTGATGGATGCCTTCTTCGTCATTTTGATCGTCGAGATCTTGTATGATTTGAGAATTGTTGTTGGTATCGAAATCGACGCCCGGATTGTCGCTAGTTACGTAATCGTTAGAAACAGTCAAAACGTAGCCAACGCCATCACCCTTATCATTATATGATCCCACCGAAGTGAGCGAGATAATCATACAAAATCGAGAGGTTCGAGGATTTCTCCCCGAATCGGAAACAACTATCCTAGGATAAGCGACCCCTAGTCCAGCCTTAGGAGTCTCGGTCCCTCTTCTTCGTCGATTTTCTTCTTCTCTTCGATTGTCTCTGTCGAGGTGGTTCTTCTATCGCGAGTGATAGTACGGCTTAACGGGTCTCGAACTCCGAATTGAAGTTCGCACCGAAGCGGTTCGGATGTTGTCTAAAATCTTCTTCGAAGATCTCGTCCGAGCGGTAGTCCATCCATCGTCGGTTGCATAAGGATCTATCGGAATGACGGGATCGGTTGAGATAACATTGATGCGAACCTCCTTTACGGGGTTCCTTCATGTACTCCTTCGGGATTGTTATATTTCCTTTCCGAAGGTTGTCATTGAGCAAACTTTTGAAGGTAATGCGGTCTTCTATCTTGTGCCCAAGCATCCGATGGTAGGGGCAAAAGTTGGGATCACCTTTCTTGTTGACTTCCTGCGGTCTTTTGGGCTCTGCGGTGGAAATCTGGAGTTTTCATTAAGGCTACGGAACATCTTCGATGCTTGCTTCATTTTTGAACGGATATTCTCTCGCTCGAAGCTCCTCGATGTACGTTGCGGACGAGACGGTTGTTCATACTTGCGGAGACGGCGATAATCTGGACCGGGGTTGCTTGGTAATTTTGTTGTGGTTGCTTGCGGCCGTTACAGTGGTATTTGCATCGGTTGTTTGCCTTTGTCAGTTCGCTGCAACGACCTCGATTTCTTTTCGAAAGTCTTCACCGAAACTACGCTTGTCAGTCTTGTCGGCAAAACTTAATTGCTTCGCCTCTTCTTGCAAGCTTCCGGCCTTGCTAACGACTTCTCAAAAGTCTTAATGGTGAATCCCTTGAGGAGAAGTGCTATCGGGCCGTGAATGCTTTTAAGCAAGATGCCGATCGCATGTTGTTCTTGCGGTTGTGGTTCACACTTCATGCTTAAATTTCTCCATCGAAGTATGTAATCCACTAGAGTTTCATTCGGCCTTTGTTTCTCTACCACTAAATCACCTATAGTGATGTGGTGCTTGAGCTCCGACAAATCGCTTAATGAAGAGGCTCTCTAGCTACGAGAATGTCTTTGACGATCCGTTGGGTAATTCGCATACCGGTCGAAGGCGATTCTCGACGGACCGCTAACGAAGCCGTCGGAAGAGTAGCGCATCGCTCCCGCCGGCATTGCAACAAGCGGCACGAAAGTGTGCAACATGCTTGTCGGGGGTTCCCGATTCCGTCGAAGGTCTTAAACGAGAGGTGGTACGAAGCCCTTTGGGTATTGGACGGCGTCGAATTCTTCGGGTAAGGTCTACCCGTCCGAATAGATGTCCCGTTCTTCGATTGTGCTTAGGGCTTCTCGCACCTGCTGTTCTACCAAGTTCTTGATATCCTTTTCGGGGATCATACTTTGTGTTGTATCCTTTTTTCGTTGGTCATCCCCATTGACGGATGTAATCTCCTTTCCTCCGTCTACGATGTGAATGACTTACGGGGTGTCTCTCTATGTGGTTGTACTTGACTTTGGAGAGTGGCTAGAGCTACGGCCATCTCTTCCATCCTCTTCGCCATTTGAGCGATCGTGTCGTCCTTTTCCTGAAGGCTGTCTCTTCATCGGTTCCGGCTCCTCTCTTCTGCGACTGCGGGAGCACCTTGAGAAGGCGATGAAGCTCGTGTCTCGACCATGTTGATTTCGCATATTCGTTGTCCATGAATTCCGATGAGTCGATCTCATCTCCGAACTTTTCTTCTCTTTCTTTTGCCAGCCGTCGGATGTCGGTTCTCGACTTTTCCATGGCATCTTCTAGCGGAGCTTTCTGTGTATCTTTGTGGTTGTCATGCGATGGTTGCCGGGTCCTTTTTCACGAGTCCCCTTCATCGCGGTAGCACTTTCTTCGGATTCCGACCTCTTGGCGAGACTTTCTTTCTCGGGACTGCTTGTTTCGGTCTCAGCTGCCCCGTAGTGGGACGCCACACCATCCTTCTAGCGACGGAAGGTCTATGACCGGATGGTGCATCGGCCAAATCTTCGGAAGGTGGTATCCTCCCTAATCCGTAACCACGATACTACGACGGGCGGGCTAGCCTTCATTCTCTTGCTTGGCTTTTCTATCATGACGGCGGGTTCTACTCGGGGCCCGAGACGGGATTTGGCCGGCACCCGCCCTATCCTTCGTAGAATTTCCGACACGGGGCGGTTTTCCTTCTTCGCTAGCTTTTCACCAAAGTTTGCGGTCGAGCAAACGGCGTAGTTCGATTCTTTTCTTGCGGCTATCGTTGTAGTATGCGGTGCTGTGGTAATATGGCGACAATCTTGCGAACATTCTCCTCATCCTCTGCGGCGGAGAGGGGATGGAACTCGCTTCCTCCCAAAGTGGTATGTAGTCGAGCGGTGGTGTATATTCGGTAGCGGTGTATATTGCGGTAACTCCGGAATTTCCTCCGGGAAGGCGATCTCGGCGGCTGCGGCTTCCCCGGCGATCCTTCTATTTCTATTTCTTCTTTGGGTCTTTGTCGGCGAAGGAATCTTCGAGCTGGACCCGATTTCGAAGACGAGAAGGTCTTACGGGAAGATCCGTACCCTCCGCGGTAACGGAGTTTATCATAGTTCGGATTCCTTTCCCCTTTGATTTGGCGGAAGTCGGGGTAGGTGCGGAAACAACTAGACCGAGTGGGGGTAGTGAGAGCAGGTCCTCTGCGGACGGCGGTACTCCTCCTAGTCGGGACCCTTTGCGGGGGAGGAAACTCTTGGGTCGACCTGAGGTTGAACTCGAGCGAGTGGTTCCTCGGCTTCGGATACCTTGTTCGTCGGTGCAAAGAGGGAGACGTCGGTGACCTTGACGTTTGTGTTTTCAAATCCTCGTCCGAATCGGATGACCCCATTGTCGGGCGGTTCATCCTTATAGACGGCGAAGTCCGGTCCGTTGGTGAAGGAGAAAATCGGTTTCGGGGCTTCCATTTCGCGAGGTAGATTCTGGTTGTCAGTCCCAAGCTATGCTTCTTTTCTTCAGGACGAAAAGAAATTGAAAAGAGTCCGAACTCATTCTTTGTTCATGTATTTATAAAAAAGAATCATTTGTTAAAAGAATCACTTATTAGAGGGTTTGTTTATTTAGAACGGAATGTTCGAAAGGTGTAGAGAAGGTAAGGAATCCGATTCGAAAGGAAAAGAAAGTCTTAAGCAAGACTTCCCGACTCGAAGGATCACTCCTAAACTAACACCTATTGGGGGTCCACCCCACCTCGAAATGAGGTAAAAGGATCTCGGAACCTCTCTGTTTAGGGGTGTCTAAACGGTGGCTCCTAAATCCGAGAGAATGTTGGCTATACTTGTTCAAGATAGAAATGAACATAGTATTCCAACGGAAAGAAGGGTAGTTTGATCCATTAGGGACATGGATACACTACCGATTTTTGAAAACGGAGTATTTGATTATAATGGAGAGAGGAATTTTCCCCAGCGGAGTCGCCAGAAATCCTTGTCGGCATATTTTTAGGTCGTGTTTTATTTTGAAGAGGGGTCGCCTATCAGAAATCTGTCGGCGAATTTTTAATTTAATTAAAATAAATAATTTGAAAAGTAGTATTTGATTTTGAAAATAATTTTAAATTTGAAGGTTTTAAGATATGAAATTAAGCCGATCTCACATCCCAGAATAGTTTATATAAACGAGCACCGCACCACAAACCGTGTATCTATCCCTAAGGATAGACACAGCCGCTTGATGGTGGGGCTTGATTAGATAAACTAGAAGATTAGTGACATCCGTTTGGTACGCGAACCAATTTTATAAGCCGACAAGTTTCCCCTGCTTAATATGAAAACATTAAACGGGGTTTATATTACCAGGTTCTTTTAAAATTCCCTATAAAGGGCAAGCCCCTATAGTTAATTACATCTTAAGTGACGGGAATCACCTAAGAAAACTCTCGATAATAATCAATGATTACGCTCTCAAGAATTTCAAAGTTTAAGGTTTTCGAAGATTGAATTTTGGAATTTCGATAGGGAATGGATCAAATTTTGGAACATTTTGTTTGGTGAATCCAAAGGAAGAGAGGTAGGAGAAATTACGATTCGAAGTGAACTTCGGTAATTTCCCGACTATCTATTGTTTGGCTTGAATTTAGGAAAGTCCTAATGTTTATTTGATATTTCAATCTTGCCAATTTTAATTAATTAGGGCTTATATTTGTATGATAAAATCAAACAAATAGTGCAGAAGATGTGAGGGTTTATTGTCGTATCGGACGACTACCTCGGAATCCTAAGACCGGTTAGGGCTTAATTTGCAATGCAAATGCACAACGAAGAGTTGAGGATTTATGTTGCATTAGGCGAAGCTACCTCGAAGTCCTATGGCTCGGTTGTTTTAATTCTAGGAAAGTTTCTTTGAAGTAGACTCGGGTTTAGGCGATGACGATGGTCGTCTTTGCCCACCATGCTCCGAGCTCCTTGTTGTTGCGAGAGGTTTAGTTTTAGAAATCATAAATCGGGAGTTGAGAAAAGTGTTTTGGTTTAGAGAAAATCTTAATTTCCGAGGTGTTTTTTATGTTTTATTTAAAACAAATCTTAAAGTTGATTATAACGACACCGGTTAAGATCCCACGGTTCCATCCTTCCGGCATCATTATTTTTATCGGATTCACTTAGTCCGGATGAATTTGCTAAACTCAGTTGAATGAGTTCCACACTTTCATTTAGACCGTGGGAAATCCCGTTAGCAACACGTAGGTTACATCATCCGAGGTATTCCCGATCATCCAACGAGGACATTTTAATTTAGTTGTAATTGTAGTTTTGTGTTACGTTTTGTGATTAAATTTTGAGTTGTTTTATATTTTGAAATGTTGTGGCGGTGAATTTTATCTTGCAATGACTTTTAACTTAGTTTTGGTTTCGGTTTTAGGGTCTATCCTAAAGGTGTGGGTTTTCATGCAACAGTTGTTTTATCATGCAAGAAAAATAAACGCAGTTGCAATAAAGTAAATTGCAAGAAAGTAGATTGCAAGAAAGTAAATTGCAATAATACAAATGCGTACCTGGAGGGTCTTCCCGTCATCCCAAGCTGCACTTAAAACACAATTAGAATATTTAAGCGAGTTCTTAGGTAAAGCTAAGGGAAAGGTTATGGTTTTCTACCAAATTCCTAATCCTATGGCTAGTCATTTCCTATGACGTCTAGGTTCTTTGTGTTTTTGTTTGAAGACGATTTTCTTCATCCAAGAATAATCGAATTCGATTGTTCTTATAAATATCCTATCATATTGAGAAAGTGTTTAAGAAGGATCTTAAACATCTTTTCAATATTTCTAGGATTGTTTTAAGTCCAGAATGAATTTAATTATATAAATGAATCGATCGTCAGAGGTTTTCAAGTTTTGTTAACTTGCTCGGTGAACTAGGACACTTGAATATCCTATGAGTGGAGTAACATTTCATTTGACGTTTAATTTAGGAGTTATAATAATCGAAAGCTTTCGAGGGTAAATTAGTATTCAAATGATTTGGTTTAAGTTAAAGGGTTTAAATTTGGAATAGTGTTCGAGTTGCTTTATATTTAGTTTAATTTAATTTAATTTGATTTGATGTTTAATTAATTTGATTTGATTTAATTTAATTTAATTATTTAATTTAATTTAATTTAATTTAATTTAATTGTTTAATTTAATTTAATTTAATTATTTAATTTAATTTAATTTAATTGTTTAATTTAATTTAATTTAATTATTTAATTTAATTATTAAATTTAATTTAATCTTAATTTAATTTATCTTTAATTTACTTTATTTTTAATTTTAATTGAAATTTCAAAAGAGTTTAATAATTTAATTAAGTCTTTTAACATTTTAAATTTGAATCATCATTTTAATTAAGAGTTGAATATTAATAAGATGATTAATTTAGGGATTTTTAAATTAAAGAATAAATCTCTTCCTAATAAATATCCCTTATTTTAATAATTCCAATTTTATTATTCTTCCAAATTTAATCTATTATTTAATTAAAGTTTAATCATTTTAAAATTATTTAATGGGTTTCTACCCTTTAATTATTTAAATTTCAATCATCCAAATCAGATTAAGATCAAATATTTTACTTGTTGACTTTTTATTAAACCTAAAGTTTTAATTAAGGGTTAAAAGTTTAATTACCATTTTACCCCTTAAGCTTAATAATTTCATAACTCACTAAATTGAACTCAAATGAACTTGAAATTTTTATGTGACTTCACTCATATGTCAATAAAGACATGAGAGGAGAAAATGTGATTTTTCTGTATTTAATTTATTTATATAATTATTTTTGGTGGAAAATAGAGATTTTCAAGGAAAATTTGATAACATGACCAAGGGAAAGTTTCTGTCCTTAAGAAAATTAGGGGACATTCCTAATGACCAGAGAAGCACTTGGACCAATTTTGGTGATTTTTTGAATTATATTATTTTTATTATAATTATTTTAAGTTTTGGAGTGTTAATTAATTTTAAAATAAAATCAATGTTGAAAAATGAATTTTATATTTTTCAAAAATCTCTCTGATATCAAGGAAACCAGAGAATCAAATTTTGCAATTTTCTGATTTTTCTATGATTTATAATAATTATTTTAGTGAAAATGCTAGAAAATACATTTTTTTTTAATTTTAAAATTACCCTAGGGCTTTAAAATTCAATATCTCACTAAATAGACCTAGGAAAAATGTGGGATTTGTTCTTAAGTGATTAAAATTTAAAATGTGACATTTTGGTGAATTTTATTATTTTTGTGATTTTTATTATTTTTTAATTATTAAAAATATTAAAATATTATTAAAAATCAACTTTTTTAGAAAATTGAAATTTTAATTTTCTTAGATTCCCCTGATATCAGAGAGACTCCAAAACCAATTTGATGGATTTTTAAAAGGTATTTTAAAAGTTATGAATTTTTAAAGTTTAAAATGGCTAAGTGACTTAATCAACCCAATTAGTAGGGCTAACCAAGTCCAATTGACTTCAAATTTTTATGGTGGATTCCTCTGATCCTAAAGGTAAGTGGAGAATTGATTTCAAGTCAATTTGATGCCTGGTTAACTCTAATTAATTAAAGACCTATTTTGGGTGTTTAAGCCGATTAGGGTTAATCTGAGTGAATTAACTCAAGTCCTATTTTTCCTAGAGTTCTCTGGTCATAAGGAACATCATCAAATATTTCTAGAATTTATTTCACAATATGCTAATTTTTGGAATTAAAATACTCAAAACGAGCAACATGCATTTGAAAAATAAATAACTTTTCACAGAGATGACCTCGACCTTGGAAAATTCGGGGAATGTTCCCGAGTTCAGAGGCTTAAAGCCCTATGGTCTCATGCCATGGTGAATTGTATACATGCATGGAGAATTAAATGTATGCAGAGAGTAAATAAATCATAAGAAATAAAATACTTAATGAAATTAAACAATTTCTTTTCCACATTATTCTCCTCTGTTCACTGAGCAAGAGGGTATTTTTATTTTATTTTTGTGATTTTTCTACACAAAGATATGGATTTTTGAAGTTTAGGGAATTAAATAAATAATAAAATACCCTAATTTTCTATTTATCCACGCGGCGCCAGCGAAACCTCGGCAGCTCCGAACGCACACGCGTCGCGCTCCCATTCGACGCCGCCACCCGAGTCGGCGGCCGGGCCCCGCGGTTCTCGTACGCGTCTCCTGGTCCGACGCAATCCTGGCCGTCCGTGCGCGCGTGTATCGAATGGACGGCATCCGTTCATCGTCCCCAAATGTTCTCACTCCGAGAGCCGTCCACACTAAATCCCTAAGATCTCGCTCGATTCTCGATGGATTTTTATGTTCTTATGCTCTATGGATTCGTCTTGAAGAGACGAACACATCTATACGGCTAACATGCATTGGAACTAAGGCATTTGAAATAGAGAATCTCCAGAAGCTCGGGATGAAGAGTTAGCTCATACCTTGGCTCAGAGAAGTGTGGCTTCGATCCGAGAGTTGTTGCACCTTCGATTGGGTCCTAGCAAGCTCCGGATGAAGTCTCTGGTGCGGTGAATTGTACGGATATGATTTTGACCAAGCCCGATCACAAAGCTTGGAGGTTGGAGCAAGCTGGGTGGCTTTGGAGATGGGGCTTTTGATGGTGGACACCTTCCCTTGGTACGGTGAAGGTGTAGAGCCAATCAATTTGGGAATTGGCTCCTTGTGGAGAAGTGTCCTGGTTTTGGGTGGAATTTCGACTACGAAATTGAGCTTTCGAGAGGAGAAATGGCAGGGGAATTCCACTGGGGATCAAGTGCTCTAAGGGTGGAGAAGGGT
>JAKZJZ010002577.1:0-15347 GCA_022702705.1 Papilionanthe hookeriana x Papilionanthe teres
CGGTTATTTTTACCGTGTGAGCGGTTATTGGACCTTCTAGAAGACTGGCAGTTGTTCTTGGTTTATAGGACATGTGATACAATGTATTTGGACGCTTCAAAACAGTTTTAATTGCGCAGAGGTGCGATCCAAAGTGAAGAGGTGCGAAGAAGCGGGACGCGGTGTCCGGGCGCCTAGCGCCGGTCACGCGCCTGGGTGCCGAACACTCCTTCTAGAAGATTCATTGAATGTGGACACATTTTAAAGAGGTGCCTTGAGGCAACCCTTGAAGCTTATAAATAGGAGGGTATTCCTTCGAGAAAAAAATGCCCATCTACCCCTCCCTATCTAGAGTCCTATCTAGAGAGAGAATTAGAGAGATCATATTAGGGCCACCTTTTTACTTTCCTTCATAAATTAGTGAGTTTATTTTAGAGTTTGTATTTAGAGTTTGAAAGCGTTGGTGCATCTGTAGTTCATTACGCTGTAGAGTCAGTAGAAATCAGAAGGTCAGTACGAGAA
The DNA here is from genome assembly GCA_022702705.1 of Papilionanthe hookeriana x Papilionanthe teres. Classification (NCBI taxonomy): domain Eukaryota; kingdom Viridiplantae; phylum Streptophyta; class Magnoliopsida; order Asparagales; family Orchidaceae; genus Papilionanthe; species Papilionanthe hookeriana x Papilionanthe teres. The sequence goes on from JAKZJZ010002577.1 coordinate 502, forward strand.
ACATCTAAGATAAGTATTTTTATTTTGATTCAAAGTTTATTTATTATGTTTTGTTATTTAATTTCATTGTGTTCTTAGTAGTTACTTTACTTTTTCCTTTCAATTATGAAAAGATAAATAAGATAATACAAAATTCGTTGGAGAATTATAAATCATATATTTTCAAAACATTGTGATGATATTAATACCAGTTCTTAATTTACTATTTAAATTGGTCATTTAAATTGTTAAAATCTGTTGAAGAGTTTTGAGACCTAGAAGGAGATGAATTCTTAACTTGTAGATATCACAAGAATCCTTGGGTAGTCGAAGGCCTTGTGCGGGTTGTTCGAGGTGAAGTGCGAATAAATAGGAAGATATTATATAATGGGCGTAGAATTGATAAGTTTTTAGAGTGACGGACTAAATTCTTGTGATTTGGTTTATAGAAAAGGAAAGGGTCACTAGTAGGGCCGACCATAGCCACCCTTGGACATCTAGTAGTGTGAGCCTAGATTAACCCATTCTACTTACAATACATCCGGACCTGATCTATAGGCTAGCTAATGTTCTTTGCACCTGGATCAAAGGGAAAGAATATGAATGTTTCTATTTGGCACAATACCATGAATTTATATTCTCCACGAATATTATTATTATCTTAGAAAATCTTGAATTAATTGAAAGGGAGAAAGTTGCTTTCTTATTGTTATTTACATCAATTATTTTATTCCTGCTTTATTATTGCATCTAGTAAATTAAAAATTATAAAAGAAATACTTTAAAATAAAATATTTATAAATCTGTAACTCTCTCTTCTCGTGGGATCGATGTCGGGGTCTTTGTTTCGAAGCCACTATATTACTGAAACGATACGTATACTTGCGTAGAACCCCTAGTGTGTAAAATATTTTCCATAAAATTATATTTATATACACTAGCCGCTATTATTATTTTTAACATATATTTTTGAAAGCATTAATTAGTACGTTGATCTTCAGAGGACTTCGGGTCAAGTTTTTGGCACCATTGCCAGGGAAGAAGATTTTAGTACACATATATTTATATCGGGTCAATAATCCACTTTATTACCATGTCCTCGGTTTCTTCCCGAACGGGAAATTCTTCTGTTGGGGTTGGCTCTTCCTGAGCAACCACCTGCTTTTTTTTATCCTTTAGACCCATTCTCGGAGGTAGAACTTTTCTGCTTCTTAGGTTGACTTCAGATACTTGTCCTGAATCTGGTGGTGAATCTATCGGTGTCTCCTCTTGAATCGGAACTACTGGCTCTTCTGGAGTTTCTTCGGAATCTGATAACTCTAGTTCTATTGTGATTGGAGCTCCTCGAAATTCACAAATAGACTCATTGCTTGTTGAGCTTTCGTAGCCATCTTTGTGAGTGTCTTCTCCTTCGTCATGGTCATCGAGGTTCAGTATGATTTGACAATCATTTATTGTATCGGAATCGAGATCCTGATTAGGTTGGTTGTCGTTAGTTACGTAATTGTTAGAAACAGTCAAAACGTAGCCAACACCAAAACTCTTATCATTATAAGATCCCTCCGGGGCAAGCAAATAATCATACAGAGTCAGAGGTCCGAGGGATTTCTCCCCCGAATCGGAACAACCATCCTAGGATAAGCAGCCCCTAGTCTACCCTTCGGAGCCTCGGTTTTCTTTTCTTCTACGATCTTCTCCTCCTTCTGGGGCAGTTCTTCAATCACAAGCGATAGTGCCGACTTGGCAGGTTTCGAACTTTGAGTTGAAGCCCACACCAAAGCTGTCTGGATGTGACCCAAAATTTTCTTTGAAGACTTTGTCCAGGCAGTACTCCATCCATCGTTGGTCGTGTACGGGTCTATCGAAATAATAGGATCCATTGAAATAATATTGACGGAACCTCCTTTTGGGGTTCTTTCATGTATTCCTTCGGGATCATTATGTTCCCCCTTCAGAGATTATCTTCGAGCCAATTCTTAAAGGTGAAGCAGTCTTCGATCTTGTGCCTGAGCATCCTATGATAGGGACAGTAGTTTGGATGATCCTTCTTGTTGACTTCTTCTGGCCTCCTAGGCTCTGGCAATGCGAAAATCAGGTGTCTTCATCAAACTGCGAAATATTTTAACCACTGCTTCAGTTTTGAAAGGATATTCCTTGTTCAGAAGTTCCTTCAGGGGACGTGACGAACGAGGCAATGGTTGATCATGCTACCATGGCTGATAACTCGGTCGAGGCTGTTGATAGCCCTGCTGAGGTTGCTGATAAATCTGTTGTGGTTTTTGGTAAGTTCGTTGCGGTGGTTGATAAGTAGGTTGTGGTTGCCTCGTCAGTATTTGCATTGGTTACTTTCCTTATCATTGCGTGACAATCCCAGATTTCTTTTTAAATGCTTTCACGGGCTTCTGTTTATCAGTCTTATCGATGAAACTTAGCTGCTTTGCCTCCTCTTACAAGCTCCCGGCCTTCCTAAGCAACTTCTCGAAAGTTTTTATTGTAAATCCTTTAAGGAGAAGAGCTATCGGGCCGTGAATACTCTTAAGCAGGATATCGACTGCATGTTGTTCCTAAAGCTGTGGTTCACACTTCATGCTTAAATTCCTCCATCGAAGTATGTAGTCCACTAAAGCTTCGCTCGGTTTCTGTTGCTCACCACTAGATCACCGATAGTGATGTGGTGCTAAGCCCCGGCAAACCGCTTAACGAAGAGGTTTTCCAATTCTGAAAAGGTCTTGACTGAACCATTCGAAAGTTCAGCATACCAATTGAAGGCAATCCCTGACAAACTGCTGACAAACTGACAGAAGAGAAAAGCATCACTTCCACCGATATTGCAGCAACTAGCACTAAAATGTGCGACATGCTGTCGGGGGTTTATCGTACCATCAAAAGTCTTGAACAGAGGTGGTACGAAGCCTTTCGGGTATTGGACCGCATCAAATTCTTCAGTGTAAGGTCTACCCGTCTGAATAGACGTCCCACTCTTAGACTGTGCTAAGGCTTCTCGCACCTGCTGTTCCACCATGTTCTTGATATCCTTCTCGGGAATCATGCTTTGTGCAGAATCCTTCTTCGGTTGTTCAACTCCATTGACAGACTTAATCTCTTTCCCTCAATCTGCAATGTGAATGATCTCTGGGGGTGTTTCCTTCTATGGTTGAAGCTGAGGCTGATGGAACTCCTTGCAGAGCTGACGACGCTCGGGTCTCAACCATATTGATCTCGGCATACTCGTCATCCATGGACTCTGATGAATCTACTTCATTTTCTAATTTTTCTCCTCTTTCTTTTGCTAACCATCGGATGCCCGTCCTTAGCTTTCCTATGGCGTCCTCTAGTGGCCTCTTCCAGACGGTCTCGCGGTTATCACGTGATGATTGTTGAATTTCTTTATCAGGAGTTTCTTTTAATGTAGTGGCACCTTCTTCTGATTCAGGCTCTCTGATGAGGCTTTTCTTCTCGGGGCGTTGTGTCGGTATCGGCTTAGCGATAATAGGTCGCCACACCATCCTTCTTGCGGCGAAGGCTGGGACCGAGACGGTACGTCGGCTATATGCTGGTAGGTGGTGTCCTCCCTAATATGGTGACCTGATACAACAACAGACGAACTAGCTCGCTTCTTCTTCCTTAGTTTCTCTACAGCAGTGACAGGCTCTACTTGCGGTCCGAGGCGGGAATTAGCTGGTATTCGTTCCATTTTTCTTAGGATTTCTGACACGGGGCATCTCTCTTTCTTAGCCAATTTCTCTACCACAGCTTGCAGCCGGCCAAATGGCGTAGTCCTAAACCTTTTTCTTTTGCAGCCATTATAGTATGCAGGTCGGGGTAATGTAGCGGAGATCCTCCGAACATCTTCTTCATCCGATGCAGCAGAGAGAGGGTGAAACCTACTTCCCTCCAACAGAGGTGAATACTCGGGCAGTTCTTTCTCTTTCTCAGAAATCTTTTCCAGAAAAGGCAACTTCAGCAGCCTTGGCCTTCTCGGTCCTGGCGATCTTTCTACTTTTATTTCACCTTTGAGTCTGAGTTAAGGGTGCAACTCTTGAACTGGACCCTATCTCGAAGATAGAAGGTATTGTAGCAAAATCTGTACCCTCCATGGTGACAGGCACATCACAGACTTGGATTTCCTTCCCCTTTAGTTTGGCAGGAGCCGGGGTAGGTGCAGAAATGACTAGACCGGTGGGGGTAGAGACAACAGTCCTCCTACGAATAGCAGTACTTCTTTCAGCTGGAACCCTTTGCAGGGGAGGGAACTCTTGAGTCGATTTCAGGTTGAACTTAATTACGGGTTCTTCAGTTTCTGGTACTTTGTTCATTAGGGTGAACAGAGTAACGTTTGCGAACTTAACGTCCGTGTTATCGAATCCTCATCCAAAGCGAATGATCCCATTGTCAAGCAGCTCATCCTTGTAGACAGCTAAGTCCAGTCTATTGGTGAAGGAGAAAATTAACTTTGGTGCAGACATTTCCTACAGGGTAGATTCAGAACTTCAGTCCCGAATTATGCTTCCTTTTATCGCAATACTTACGACGAAAAAGAAAGAGTCTGAACACATTTTTCTTTATCTTAGTGTACTTGTGATTTTTAAAAGAGTTTGTTTATTAGAAGGTTGTTTATTAGAGGATTTGTTTGTTAGGAATAAAACGATTAAAGGAGGAAGGTTATAGAAAAGTTAAAGGATCCGATTCAGAGTTGGAAAGGAAGAGAAAGTCTCGTAAGACTTCTCAGCTCAAAAGATCGCTCCTAGGCTAACACCTATTGGGGGTCCACCCCACCTCAGAAAGAGGCAAAAGGATTTCGGAACCTCTCTGTTTAGGGGTGTCTAAACAGTGGCTCAAAAATCCGAGAGAGCTGACTACACCCGTTCAAGATAGAAATGAACATGGTATGCCAACGGAAAGAATGGTAGTTTGGTCCACGAGGGTATGGACTTACTACCTATTTATGAAAGCAAAACCATCTGGTTAAAATGGAGAGAGGAACTATTCCCCAGCGGAGTCGCCAGAATTTGTCGGCATATTTATAGGTTGTGTGTTTTGAAAAGGGGATCGCCAACAGAAGTTGTCGGCAAACTTTAAATTTAATTTAAATTTAAATATATATATATATATATAGTTTTAGAAATAAGCATTTGATTTTGAAAATAACTTTAAGTTTGAAAATTTTAAGATATGAAATCAAACCGATCTCACATCCCAAATAGTTTATATAAACAAGCACCACACCACAAACCGTGTATCTATCCAGAAGAATAGACACACTTCTTGATGATGGGGCTTGATTAAATAAACTAAATGATTTGTGACATCCGTTTGGTCTGCGAACCAATTTTATAAGCCGACAAGTTCCCCTGCTTAATATAAAAGAATTAAACAGGGTTTATATTAGCTGGGTTCTTAAAGTACCCTATAAGGGCAAGCCCCTATAGTTAATTACATCCTAAGTGACGGGAATCACTTAAGAAAACTATCGATAATAATCAGTGGTTTTGCTCTCAAGAATTTCAAAGTTTAAGGTTTTCAAATGATTGAATTTTGGAATTTCAAATGGGAATAGCTCAAATTTGGAACAATTAATTTTAGCAGTCCAATGGAAGAGAAGTAGGAGAAGCTGAGGATCCAAGAAGAATCTTGGCAACTTCTCAAGCTATCTTATGGTTTGGCTTCAATTTGAGAGTTTATTTAATGTTGTAATCCTGCCAATTTTAATTAATTAGGACTTATACTTGTATGATATGATCATACAAATAACCTCGAAGATGTGAGGGCTTATGTCGTACCGAAAGACTACCTCGAAATCCTAAGACCGGTTAGGGCTTAATTTGCATTACACAAATGCCTAAAAGAAAGTTGAGAATTTATGTTGCACTAGGCAAAATACATCGAAATCCTATGGCTTTGTTATTTAATTCTAAGAAAGGTTTTGTTGATGTAGATTCCAGTTTTACTGACGACGATGGTCGTCTTTGCTCACTATGCTCCAAGCTCCTTATTATTGCAGAGGTTTAGTTTTAGAAAGTGAAAATCAGGAAATGAGAGAAGTGTTTTGGTTTAGAAAAGTCTTAAATTCTAAATGTTCTTAATGTTTTAATTAAAACAAATCTTAAAGTTAATTAAACAGAACCGATTAAGATCTCACGGTTCCGTCATCCCGGCACCGTTATTTTCATCTGATTCACTTAGTCCAGATGAATTTGCTAAACTCAACTGAATGAGTTCCACACTTTCATTTAGACCGTGGGAAATCCCATTAGCAACTCGTGGGTTACATCATCCGAGGTATTCCAGATCATCCAACGATACGTTTTAATTTAGTTGTAGTTATAGTTTTATTGTTCTGTTTGTGATTAAATTTTAAGTTGTTTTATATTTTGAAATGTTGTGGCGGTGAATTTTATCTTATTGTGACTTTTAATTTAATTTTGAGTTTCAGTTTTGTGGCTATCCTAAATGTTTCAGTTTTCATTCAGGGTGACATTCTTGTTTAACATGCAAGAGAAGTAAAGTACAGTGCAGGTAAATAAATTGTAATGAAATAAAAGCGTACCTGGTAAGCATTCCTATTTATTTTCTCCTACACTTAAAACACAGGTTAAAGCATTTATATAATTGCAAGAAAACACCTAGGTAAAGCTAAGGGAAGGCTTTGGTTGTCTACCAAAATCCTAATCCTATAGCTAGTCAATTCCTATGACGTCTAGGTTCTTATGTTTTGTTAAGAATGATTTTCTTCACCAAAGAACAATTAAGTTCAATTGTTCTTCTAAAACATTTAATCGTATTGAGAAAGTATTTAGGACGAGTCCTAAATATCTTTTCAATACTTCTGAGATTATTTTGAGTCCAAATGAATTTCATTGTACAAGTGAATTAATCATTCAAGAGATTTAGTTGAGTTTTGATTCTTACTCAGTGAACAATGATGTTTTATTATCCTATGAGTGAAGTGACATTTCACTTAATGCTTTATTTAAGAGTTATGATAATGAAAGCCTTTAGGGGTAAATTAATTTGTTGAAGATTTTAACAATTCTTAATTAGAAAATTGGAATTGATGATTTGAAATGATCTGGTTTAGTTATAAAATTTTAATTAATAATTTTAAGTTTGGAATAGTGTTCAAGTTGTTTCAATTCTATTAAATCCTTATATTTTAATGATCTTAATATTTTAAATTAATTTTAATGTTTTAAATTTCTTTTAGGTTTTTTTTTCAAATGATAAATTAATTTTACTGTTCTCAATTTAATTTAATTAAGTTTTTAAATCACTTAATGTTTTAAGCTTTAATTTAGTTAAGGGTTATTTTCCTTTTAATCATTAATTTCAATTATCATTTTAAGTTTAATTAAAAATTGAAATATTATTAAAGTGATTCATTTAGGGATTTTAAATTAAAGAATTGGTATCTTCTTAAGTCACATCCCTAACAATCCAAAATTTTAGTTATTCTCCCAAAATTTAAATGATTTAATTAATTAAAGTTCCATTTTAATATTTTCAAAGTGATCAATGGGTTTCTACCCTTTACTCCCTAAGTTTCAATCATCCAAAAGAAAGTTAAATTAGATATTTTACCCTCCCTTTTGATTAAACCTAAAGTATTAATTAGGGCTAAGATCCTTTAATTACCTTTATGCCCTTTTAGGCTTATTTATTTCATAACTCATCAAATTAAGCTCAAATGAATTTAAAATTTTTATGTCACTTCACTCATATGTCAATTAAGACACTAGAGGAGAAAATATGATTTTTCTAAATTTAATTTAATTTATATATTTATTTTTGTGAGAAAATGAGGGTTTTCAATGAAAATTGAACAACATGGCCAAGTTGAGGTTTCTATCCTTAGGAAAATTGTGGGATGTCCCTACCGACCAGAGGACCACCTAGACAAATTTTGGTGATTTTTTTTAATTATATTTTATTTATTATAATTATTTTTAGTTTTGAGGTATTAATTAATTATAAAATAAAACTAAAGTTGAAAATTAAGTTTTATATTTTTCATAAATCTCTCTGACCTCAAGGAGTCTAAACAAGTAAATTTTATATTTTTCTAATTTTTCTTTAATTTATTAGAATTAATTTAGTGAAAATGTGGGGAAATTCATTTTTTAATATTAAAAATTGTCTTAAGCCTTTAAAATTCAATTTCTTAACCTAGAGACTTGAGAAAAATATTTGGTTTGTTCCTAAGTAATTAGGAGGCAAAATTTGACATTTTTATGATTTTTTAATATTTTTTTATTATTTTTATTATTTTTAATTATTAAAATATAAGAAATATGATTAAAATGAAAATTTTTAGAAAATTTCAATTTTAATTTTTTTAGACTCCTCTGATATCAGAGAGCCCACAAAACCATTTTGGTGAATTTTTGAAGTGTATTTTGGGTTTTATGAATTTTTAAATTTTAAAAATAGTTATACAACTTAAATAATTCATTTAATGGGTTAAATTATTTCCAATTGACTTCAAATTTTTATATGAGGTTTTTTGCATCCTAAGTGATAGTGGAGAATTATTTTCAAGTAATTTTGATGTGTGGTTAACCCTAATTAATTAAAAGTCAGTTTTGGGTGTTTAGGCCAATTAGGGTCATTCTTAAGGAATTAAACTAACTATAATTTTCTTAGGGTTCTCTAGTCATAAGATACCTCCCCAAATTTTCCTAGAATTTTCTAAGCAACTTGTTAATTACTAGAATTAAAACATCAAAATAGACACATAAATTTGAAAAATCAATATCTTACCACAAAGATGGCCTCTAGCCATGAAAAATTCAGGGAATGTTCCCAAGTACAGAGGCTACAAAAGAACTATGGTCTCATGATATGATGAATTTTATGCATGCACAGAGAATTAAAATACTAAAATTGGTAAATAATTAATTAAAAATAAAATACTCATCAAAATAACTTAATTATTTTTCCACATTGTTCTCCTCTATTCACTGAGCAAGAGGGTATTTTTATTTTATTTTTGTGATTTTTCTACACAAAGATATGAATTTTTGAAGTTCTAGGTAATTAAATAAATCAAAATACCCTATTTATCTACTTAAACCAGTCAGCGCCCCGTCTTCCTACGACGGATCGAAAGCCCACGCGGCGCGCTCCCATTTGATGCCGCCATCTGACTAGGATGCCACCCGGCCCATTGGTTCCATCTCATATCTTGATCCAGCACGATCCTGGCAGTCCATCTGATACACGCACGATCTGACGGCTGCTGGTCATCGTCTCCGTCTGGTGTGTCCCGAGAGTCGTCCACACTAAAATCCTAAGATCTCTCTCATTTCTCCACCAAATTTCATGTTCTTATACTTTATGGTTTGTCTCAACAAGACGCACACATCTATACGGCTAACATGCTATGAAATTGAGCCAAACAAAATGGAGAATTTACGGAAGCTCGGGAGGAAGAAGAGATCCATACCTTTGCTCTGAGAAGTGAAACTTCAATCAGAGAGTTGTGGCACCTTCGATTGAACCCAAGGAAGCTCCAGATGAAGTCTCTGGCTCTGAGGAATTGTCCAGGTATGAAAGTGACCAGGGCCGATTTCAAAGCTTGGCCGATAGGGAGAATGGATGGCCTGGTGAGGGGGCTTTTGCTGGGGAACTTCTTCTCTTGGGCTGGTGAAGGTGTAGGGTTGCTCAATTTGGAGTTTGGTTCATTGTGGAGAAGTGTCCTGGTTTTGGGCTCAAAATTGAACTCAGAAATTGAGCTCACAGAGAGGGTTTTAGGGCTGGATTTCAGTGGGGATCAAGTGCTCTATGTTTGGAGGAGGGTCTAGAATGATTTTGGCAGAGTTTAGTTAGGGTTTGGTTCAGCACCTTCTTTGGCCGAGAGGGTGTGGTGTTTAAATAGGCATGGCTGGAGGGCTTCCTAGGGACAATTGGAGGCTGGGATCAGCTCCTCAGGGGAGGAGAAGAACAGCCACAGTGGTCATTTGGGTTGGGACAACTCAGCAGGTGAGTTTTGAATTTTTGAATTCAAATGAGGCTCTCAGCCTGGTGTTTTAAGGCGGCCCAGGTGGTGGTCCGGCCAGGGTCAAGTCACAATCTGGCTTAGTGGGGTCAAAGGTGGAAGTTGGTGAGTTCAATTGAGGCTTGACGTGTGTAAAGGAGTTTGATTTAAGTGGTAAGGGGGAAGGGTCATTTTGAGCTTAATTTGGTCAAGCCATGGAAATGGGTTGGGTTCACCCTCCAAGAGTTTTATTTGGGTTGAAATGAATCATTTGACTCGGTCGACTTTAGGTGGAGAAGTCTCTATCCCAAGAATTTTGATTAAGCATGGGTTAGAGTGTGACATAAAAGGGGTTAAAAAGGCTTAAGAAGGAGTTTGGAAAGGCGTTCCCACTCGGTGATGTAGAAAGTGGCTTCCAAGGCTTGCATATGGCTTATGCATGCCTCCATGGCTCCATGTGGCTTGGGGCAAAGCTTGGTCAATTACATGAAAAAGGGTTTTGAATTTTTGGACATTTTGATGGAAATTTTTCATGGGGCCACATTTGGTTTGTTTAAATGATGAAATAAAACTTAGGGGGTGATTTTATCAAATGGATGACCAATGAAGATGTCATATGGGTTTTGAAATAGGTTTTGGGCCTTTGAAATTGTTTTGGATGGGCTTTTAAAGTGTCTTAAAAAAGGTGGGCTTTTAGGTTTTAAAACAAGTTAGTGGATGAAAGTTTTGTAAAAGATTGTGCCAAATAAATGTTGGGTTTAGTTTAGGGATGTGTCATGAGAATTTTAGAAAAGGTTTGGGGTGATTTTGAGTTGAATTGGGTTTAATTTGGGTCTTTTTGGTAATAGGGCCAAAGTGGATCAAATTGGGCTAACTTGGGTTAAGGTTGGGCCAATGTTGGGTTTGATGTAAAATTAATGTTTAAAAATGTTTATGGGAGTATAACAAAGAGTTTTCAATTTTGGTTGGGCTTTGATTTTGGGATTTGGGCCTATTTGGGTTCATGATTGGTTTAGGCCAAATTGGGGATTTTTTATTTGGGTTAGGTTTGGGTGGAGTTTGGCTTCAAATTTGGGACAAATCATGTTAGTTTTTTGTTTGTGGGGATATTAGGAAGGTTTATGAAAAGATTTGGGGTTAATTGGAGTTGAGTTGGGTTGGTTTGGGCTAAGTTTAGGTCATGGGCCAAAATTGGGCTTTAAGCTTCAAATTAAAATTGGATCCACATGTTGGTCAAATTGGGCTTGTATTTGGTCTAAATTGATATTGGGGATATTACATTGAAGCTTAGGATTGAATTGGATCAAAATTTAGGTCAATTGGAGTGGTTTAGTTGGACATTGGGCTTTCTTAGATTAAAAATAGGTCAAATTGGGGGTTTTGGTAAAAGTGGGCTAAATTGACAAAATTGGTATATAGTGTAGTTGAACAAAATAAAATAAGGAATATTTGGGATTTTTTAGAATTTTTTGGGAATTTTCTGAATTTTTGGAATTTTTGGGCTAAAATGGTATTTTGGGTATTTGGAGGTTATTGGGGGGGTATTTTGAAATTTTTGGTATATTTGACTAAGGATGATCAATTTGAGTGGTGGGAAATGTTTAGGACTGATTTTTACGTATTTAGGGCAATTTAGGCAATTTTGCAAATTTTGGGCAATTTCAAGGGCATTTGGTAGGTTTGGTGGGTTTAGGGTCCCGGGGGTCAAAAATTAAAATTTTGGAAAAATGAAGGTTGATCAAGTGTGAGTGAAATGAAGTCACTTTGGTTGAGCCATGAAGCCATGTTATGCTCACAAGAGCCATGAGAGGACTCATTTTAGGCATTCACTATGTTATTTCTAACCCTCTTAGCAAGAGGCTTAGGGGTTAAGGTCCATCCATATGAATTACCTGCATGAGTCAGGGAATTAAATTGGGTAAGATGATTTTAGGGTTGGAATGTGTGTGAGAGTGTAGAGTGTGTGCAAGTCAACCATCACCAGACCAGACCATCCAGGGTAGTCCTAAGGCCATAGAGTCTTGTTGGAAACTCATTCTTTAAACCTCCATATATTGATTTTAACCCTCCGAGTGGTTTAGGGGTTTACAATCAAACATATGGGGTTTGAAGGGAGTCAAGAAGTGGTTTGAATTTCTAAGTGATGGTGGGTTCCATTTCTAGTCCTCTAGGATAGTCAAAGGGAAAACCTATGGCTAGATCCTAAGTACTAAGGAGAGAAGAAAAGACCTCACCAAAAATGAGGTCAACAAACACAACTTTCAAAAAATAAGAAAATTAGATAACTAATTGTGTATAAGATAAAATATGTTAGCACAAATCGCAAGGCAATCCAACAATCAAACATAATGAAAGTGGACAAAAGGACTCATCAGCCGATCATCAACCTTATACCAAGAAAAAGCCCATATGATCGAACCAAGATCGTTCAACTAAAAGGCGGGATGATTAGCCTAGAGCTGACCTGACGGACTGAGGTAATGATCGACTCTACACACACAGATCGCTGGTATTGTACCGACCAGAAGAACCTACACCAACTATTGTATCATACACACGTGTAATATACTAAAGTAAACCTTACATAAACTAATAATTACAGAACATACCTATAATCTTAGCTCCATTCCCACTAGGTCATTTTGTCAAATAAAGGTTACGCACTTTTTACTCTTCATTCTTGTCCCTGTCTTTCTCTCTATTTTCCCTCCCCTCTATGATGCTCTATACCTTGGGCTGTCTCCCGAACAATTTCAGATTCAACAATATATATAAGCTTTATATTATTTCATTTTAAAAAATTAAAATAGTGATATTTTTAACGTGAGATTAGAGATTTGGTTAATATAGATATGAAAAATAAAATATAGATGCTATACATATTAGAACAATTTTTTTTAATGTGAAGGCAAGTTTTGCAATATAATTGTTAATGATTTAACAAGTGACTTGGAGGCTTTACATGGATGCATGAAGGGAATCCTCATTGGATATTAAATTAGCTTAGAAGCAACAAAAATATGGAAAAATAAAATAACCAAACCTGATTGTTCTTACATTTGGAAAATTAATATTAATTACTAATGCAATTAACCATTGAGAATTTTCATAAGATGTTCGATCTCAGAAGAGGTTAATCTACACAATCCCAATCCCTTGATGATAATGGATAGTTAGATATAGTTTATGAAGGACAACAAATGGGAAGGAGGTTTACAGTCCTATGAATGGAGACATCTGAAGAAAACCCTAAACAAATTGGAAGGCCTTTTCATATTCGACTGGGTGATGTAGGTCTATGGGTGTAAGTGAGCTGAGTAATCTCGACATTCAAAGAAGAACAATTACTTAGCATAGCATGATTTATAAGTAAAACACAAAAACAAATCAATTGCACCAAAATATATTAAGTTTACAAGTTTTGAAATTGGAGAAGAAAAATAAATGAACAAAAGAACGCAAGATTGTAGCAATGCACAAGCTCTTCCTTTGATTTCTTCTCTTTGCTCCAACTCAACTAACAAACTTCACTCTCACTCACTGTACAAAGGACTTACTCACTTACAAACACTACAACACACTTTCTAATACTTCCTCTCTATTCCTAGCACACTATAGTGAGTCCATTTAAGTAGATCCCACACTCCCAACTATTCTTCCCTCCAAGGGTTTAAATTTTTGTCTTCAATAATTATCCTTTCTGAGTAGTTGCGCTTTGACTCTGCGGTTATGGCATCTCAGCATTGTCTCTGCATTGTGACTCCTATAGAATAGCAATGAGGCACTGTAACTCTTGGTTTCTTGCGATGTGACATTATATTCACTGTGCTTTAATTTTTAAGGCTATTGTCGATAGTGATATGTCACTAAAAATGGTTTCGTTGCGGTTTATGATCTACCTTATCCTCTAGCCTTTAGATGGAGCTAATGCATTAACTTAGAGCACTGTGAAACTGCATGCGGTGTCACGACATCATTGAGTTCTTGGGAAAGCTGCTAGTATAGGTATTGCGATGCTCCAATGAATTTCACCAAATTGTTTTTTATTTTGTTCTTAAGGGCAATCTGCACAAAACATATATCCTTATGAAGTAATTGTACAACAACAAGCGATAAAAAATAACTATTATTGATAATGCTTTTAATTTTTTTCTCACACAACATTAATGAACTCGTGAGTTGAGCTTATTGAGCCTCGAGCTTAAGCTCATGCACACTAAGACTTGGTTCATTGGCTCTTCAAATGTTCAAGTAGCCTATTTCCAATCACATCGATACATTCTTCGGTGAGCTGCTAGGGCGCTTCTATAACTCTTCCATCATCGAACACTTAGATAGCTTCTCTAGCAAACTCCCATAACAATTTTAATTGAGCTTACAAGCAGACTAATGAGTCAGCACTGTGAGTTGAGCTCTAGCTAATCAATTGAGCTCTAGCTCAAGCTCCAGCTAGTTGTTTAACAAATAAGATAAGCTCAAGTTAAGCATGACTCGAGCTCAACTCGACTCTTACACCCCTAAGTAGGTTTATGCTTTGTACGTATCTAATTGGATCTATATTTGTTGGGTCCTTAGAATGGCATCCCAATTTCAAATGATTGGATTGCACTAGTCAACTGGTTAAGACCTGCAGATCTAGGGGGAGACATTAACCACAGTGATGAGGTAAAATTAAAAAAAAATCATCATTAAAAAGTAAAATAAAGGAAAGAAAAAAAAAATGGCCAAAGAGATCTCATTAAGTGGTGTAGTAGAACAAGTTATTGCAATTATGCAAGCCTTACAGATAGAATGATAAATTCCCATAGTTTTAAGACAGAATGATTGCTCCAATAACTTTCACAAAGGTAATATGAGCATGAGGGGAGCATATTATGCCATATCAACCATCTCG
>JAKZJZ010002578.1:0-15332 GCA_022702705.1 Papilionanthe hookeriana x Papilionanthe teres
CAAAATGTTATTAAGAGGATTCAACCAGAAAGGAGAAAGAGCCCTCGGATCAATAACACTACTAATGAAGACCAGTGACTTAGCAAAGACAACCGCAAAATTTCACATAATTGATTCAGAGACATCGTTCAACGCTCTGCTGGGCCGACCGTGGATACATGAAAACAGGATGTTACCATCATCTCTACACCAGTGCATCAAATACTACGATGGAGGGGAACAGTGCATCAAAGGTGACTTGCAACCATTCTCCGTACATGAGATTGGAATCCATGAAGACACAGCTTATTATGCACCGCCAAAGAAAACAATCTTCTCCGAGAGATACCATAACAAATGAAGCAAAGAAAGTTCGGGACAACGAAGAACTCGAAGTTCTAGTCCAACGAGTCACTCACCACTCCCTTCCGGCGAGATGGTGAAGGTTTCTCCACAACTCGCATCCGAGGTCGAGGCCGGGGACGAGGTCGTGGTAGAGACGTTAGGACGATTGGACGGAGGAAACTCGACCATCAATGTTGATTGGGAAGATAGTTACGAAGAAGAAAAAGAAATCAAACAAGAAGCGGCGACAATAAGTCGAAGAAGCCGCAATTCAAGATCTCTCTCGAAGATGAGAAGAACGAAGAATACAAATCAATGTACGAGAAGATTAACCACTACGTACATACTATGACCCTAACCCCGATCCATTCTAACAAGATCGAGGGTATGGTGGTCAAAGAGGTACGTAGCGACGGTGCAAAACCAATCAAATTCTACCGTGGTGCTTCTTCCTCCAAAACTGAAAATCATGTACAATTCGAAGATGTCACTTCATCAGAATTAATGGAATTACCTTTTGAGTGGTACTCTCCCTGTGTTCAAAATTTAATTCAACGTGGTTTCTTACCTCGACGATGGACAAAAGGCCAATCACAACATTTTGAAAAGTTATGGAATAACTCCGGTCGTCCACCCAATTCAAAGTTTGGACTCGGATTCGGCATAGTAGGATCAGTTGACGATACTGAATTTTGCTTGGTTGTCACTTGTGAATCTAATGAAAATTGCATGGAAACTACAGACGAACTTGAAAATGTACAAATTGGAGACGCTCCACCAGAATTTGAAGAAGAGATCAAATCTACAATAGATGAGTTGATGGAAGTTAACTTAGGTACTAGGGAAGAACCTAGACCTACCTTTGTTAGCTCCTTACTCAATAAAGAAGACTCCGAAGAAATAATCGAGTTATTAATGGAATTTAAAGACTGTTTTGCTTGGAACTACGATGAAATGCCAGGATTAGCTCCAGAGGTCGCAGTTCATAAGCTAGGAGTGGATCCTACTTCTGTCCCAGTCAGACAAGGTCCCAGAAGAATGCGTCTAGAAATCGAACAACAAGTCTTAACCGAAGTTAAAAAGCTAATAGACGCTAAATTTGTCCGTGAAGAACAATACCCGACTTGGTTAGCCAATGTGGTGCCGAGTCGAAAGAAGAATGGTCGGATCGGAATTTGTGTGGACTTCGAGAGATTTAAACAAGGCATGTCCAAAGGATGAATTCCCTCTACCGATCCCAGAACTAATGATCGACATTGCTTCGACACATGAAATATTCTCATTCATGGATGGATCTTCAGGATACAACCAGATAAAAATGGAGTGGTTCTACACCAACCTCCAAATGTGCTACATCCGACAATTGCGTCATGGCCATTTGAATGTTGGGGCACAGATATAGTGGGTCCGATAGAACCACCATCTTCAAAAGGACATCACTTCATTCTTGCGGCTACGGATTACTTTTCCAAGTGGGCAGAGGCAGTTCCACTTAGAGAAGTGAAAGCACACCACGTGCTATAGTTTTTCAAGAACCAAGTTGTCTACCGTTTCGGGGTGTCGCGCAGGATCATCTCAGATAATGGGTCGGCATTCGAAGCACGCAAATCAACAACTTTGTCGGGAGACACGGAATCGGCTGGCGATACTCGACAATTTACTACCCGAAGAGCAAACGGCCTCGGCGAGGCTTTTAATAAAACTCTCGTTCAAATCTTAAAGAAAACCTTGGACGATAATAAGAGAAATTGGCACGAGAAGTTGTTAGAAGCCTTATGGGCCTACCGGACAACCTTCGAACTCCTACTCGAAGCTACACCTTACGCTCCGGTGTATGGGTCCGAGCGGTGTTACCTTTAGAGGTTCGGCTTCCTTCGCTCGAATTGCGATTGCAAACAAGATCACGACAGAAGAAAACGCCAAATTACGACTCGAAGAATTAGAAAGCTTGGAAGGGAAAAGACTTGCGGCGCAACGGAATTTAGAACTATACCAAGCTAAGATGGTTCGAGCCCATGACAAGCGGGTCCGCCCGAGAACCTTCAAAGTTGGTGACTTAGTTCTCGTTCTCAAGAGACCTATCCTTGCACATCGCAAGATAGGAGGAAAATTTGAGCCCACATGGGAAGGACCGTTTGTGGTTGAAGCAGTATACTCAGGAGGTTCTTACCAGCTAGTGAATTTCCAGGGAGAATGACATATGCTTCCGATCAACGGACGATACTTGAAAAAGTATTACGCTACCTGATGTTTCGAAGGAATGAATTCTTCATCCCTAAGAAAGACGGGCAAAGTAATTACTTATGATTGGGTCTGAACCCAAAAATAATAAAATGTGCTAAAATAAATAAAATCATGATAATAAAGTTTTCCTTGTTTTCTTTTCCAGAATCAAAATCTCTTCCACTGATCTTATCCTACTTCATTCTGTTAAATTTGAAAAATACAAAAAATAATATAATAAAAAGAATGTCTTTAATAAACATTTTCTTAATGTTCTTGTTCTTAGTACGACCCACGATCCTTTTCCTTGTCTTTTCGCGGGGAAATGTCGAACGGGCGGTTGGTCACGAACTTTAAGAATGGCGTAAGCCTTGCACTCGATGAAAAGAGGGTGAAAGATGGAGCGATAATCGAGATTGACTCGGATTTCGCACCAGCGGAGCCTACGATACGAGGAAAGTGAGCGGGTCCCGGTTAACGAGAGAAGAACTACCCGGGCGGACAGGTGATGAAAGTGGGTGGCCTAAGTCACCGATCCAACAACAAGAAAAGAAAAGCAAACACCGAAGAAGATAAGAAAATGAAGTCCGTAGTCGCTATAGCGGAGGGCAGGCTTGTCGACACCGCGCCCACGAGAGATTCAAGAAGTTCGAAGAGCTACTCTCACGGCAACGCAACGAAGAAATAAGAATCGCCGTATCCAGTAAGATGTTAACAAAACTAGGCTGCGAACCGGCGCGACGAGACGATTGCTAATGCCGGTACATACACTTCGAGGACACCGGTTCACCGGGAACACGAAGAAAGGAGGCCGGCTCCTAGGATAACGAAAAGGACCGGGGAAATCCCTAGAAGATCGGAAGAAAGAAGGCTACCACGCCACCGGATAGAACCACAAGTGATGCATGACCTTGTTGCGAAGAAACCCGGGGGATGTCCCGACGGTGCATCATCCACGAGGAGCCGAGGTATGCGGGGAGAACGTGAAGGGATTGAACCGTATATCCCACAATATGTCACAAGGCCTCGCCATCTGCAGATCATTCCGAAATACGAGCTGGAGAGAATGCAGAATGTTGGAAAGAAAACCTTTGAATAATTCGAGAGAATTAAAGGTAGAAGAATCAATATACTAGAGGGCCTCGAGCTACATACCGAGGTATTCTCCGAGTATGAACAACAGCAAATCGTGGATTGTATCTGGGATTTGAAAAGAATGGGCCGAGCAGGCCGCCTAAGGGAAAATACCTACTCAGAACCCCGGAGATGGATGCCGGGGAAGGGAAGGATCACAATACAATGCGGATGCTTTGCTACAACTTTCTTCGAAGACGGGAAGGGAAACCCACGGGAATACTCCGTCATGGGCAAGTAGATCCGATGCCATTAGTCATCAAGAGAATGGTAAAGAGATTGATAACATGGAGGGTACTGCCGCCAGTTGCATACCCAATAGTTGCATTATCAACATCTACAAACGGGGTGATCGCATACCCCCGCATATAGATCACCACGACTTTGTCGAGCCCTTCTACACGGTCTCTTTCTCGAACGAGTGTGACATCATGTTCGGATCCGACCTCCGGATAGCGAGCCCGGGTGAGTTCCGAGGGCCGGTGAAGATACCTTTACCGATAGGTTCCGTCATGATGCCGAAGGGCAACGGAGCGGATATCGCTAAGCATTGCATACCGGGAGTACCGGTGAAGCGGATCTCGGTTACTTTCAGGAGAATGAATGACGGGAAGACACCTTACCATTTCCAGCCGGACCCGAGCTAGAGAACCTCCGGCCTTACGAGTCCGTGAGTTACATGGGAGATATCACACCTCCAACGTACATCCAGTCGGCATCCTTGCCAAGGATGGCTTGGAAGGTGATGTTATTAACCATGTACCCCACTTATTCGGACATGGATTTTTGACGGATGCTTCTTTTGATGGATCGACAAAGATCATACACGATCCGTTTTGAGTCTACAAGGATTGTATGAGATGTATTCCAGATCGAGTTGTATGATGTATTTTCAACATGATTGGAATGAAAGTGACCATGTCACATTTTTGGCCTTCACCTCTTTTGTGCAAATTGATTGGGAAACGCCATTAAAGTTAAATGAACTTCGAACAAAGAACAGAAAAAAAATAAAACAAAAAAAGATAAAAGAAAACTTTCCTTAGAAATCTAAAAATGACGAACACCAAATTCACATGAACATTAAATAAATGATAAGATAAAATTTGAATCATTAAAAGATAAACGAAATCAACATAAATGTTAAATCAAATCACAAATCAAATTCTCAATCAAATTCCAAATCCACTCTCGATCAAATTTCAAATTTGATCTTTCCAAATTTCAAATCAAATTCTCAACCGAATTCCAAATCCAATCTCGATCAAATTTCAAATTTGATCTTCCAAATTTCAAATCAAATCTTAAATCAAATTTCAATCGAGTTCAAACTCATCCTTCCAAATTTCGAATTCGATCATCTAGATCTCAAATCAAATCTCAATCAAATTCAAATTTTTGGGTCGAGGATTTTACATCCAAGTACCTTGCTGCTTTAGGATTCTTCCTATTGCCTCTGAAATACATCAAATTCAAATTTTTGGGTCGAGGATTTTACATCCAAGACTGCACTTGCTTTAGGATTCTTCCCTATTGCCTTTGAAATACATCAAATTCAAATTTTTGGGTCGAGGATTTTACGTACAAGGCTGCACTTGCTTTAGGATTCTTCCCTATTGCCATCGAAATACATCAAATTCAAACTTTTGGGTCGAGGATTTTACGTCCAAGTGCCTTTGCTTTAGGATTCTTCCCTATTGCCTTGAAATACATCAAATTCAAACTTTTGGGTCGAGGATTTTACATCCAAGACTACATTGCTTTAGGATTCTTCCCTATTGCACTTTGAAATACATCAAATTCGAATTTTTGGGTCGAGGATTTTACGTCCAGATCTGCATTGCTTTAGGATTCTTCCCTATTGCACTTGAAATACATCAAATTCAAACTTTTGGGTCGAGGATTTTACATCAAGTACCTGCTTTAGGATTCTTCCCTATTGCCTTGAAATACATCAAATTCGAATTTTTGGGTCGAGGATTTTACATCCAAGACTTGCACTTGCTAGGATTCTTCCCTATTGCCTTTGAAATACATCAAATTCAAACTTTTGGGTCGAGGATTTTACATCCAAGACGCACTGCTTTAGGATTCTTCCTATTGCACCTTGAAATACATCAAATTCGAATTTTTGGGTCGAGGATTTTACATCCAAGATTGCCTTTGCTTTAGGATTCTTCCCTATTGCCTTGAAATACATCAAATTCAAATTTTTGGGTCGAGGATTTTACGTCCAAGACTGCCATTGCTTTAGGATTCTTCCTGTTGCATCGAAATACATCAAATTCGAATTTTTGGGTCGAGGATTTTACATCCAAGACTGCCTTGCTTTATGATTCTTTCCTATTGCCTTGAAATACATCAAATTCAAACTTTTGGGTCGAGGATTTTACATCCAAGATCGCACTGCTTTAGGATTCTTTCCTACTGCATTCGAAATACATCAAATTCAAACCTTTTGGGTCGAGGATTTTATATCCAAGACTGCATTGCTTTAGGATTCTTTCCCTACAGCAATGAAATACATCAAAATCAAACTCTTGAGGTTAAGGATTTTATATCTAATACCGCATTGCTCTGAGATCCCTCCTCATTACAATGATTCAATCCGATCAATTTAATTTTCTTTCGAGGTTGAAGATGTTACATCTAAAACCTCAGAATTCCATTTTTCATTTCAAATCAAATCCCTCAAATTAATTTTGACAAAACTTCGATCTAAATTGAAACTCCAAACTAAAATCTAAGTTCACACGTCAAACTTAAACTAAAACAAAATGAAATCTAAATTGAATTCCCCGGATCATGTGATTTGGGATTCACCTCTTTTTTCCTTTCCCAGGCGAGAGTTCGGGAATCTCCGGTTTCGGAGATATACTTGCTTACTCCCAGGCGGAAACTCTTCACTTCGTCCTAAGTTCGTCACTTGGACATCTATGTTGGTTTTGTTGATCGCTTCGGTCAACACCAATATGCGCGGTGTGCTCCGTCAGCTCACCACACCTATTGGGGGTCCATTTGTTGACCTAATTTTTGATGAGGTCTTCTCTTCTTCTCTTTAGTACTTAGGATCTAGCCTTAGGCTTTTCCTTTGACTGTCTTAGAGGACTAGAATTGGGACCCACCTTTTAGAAATTCAAACCACTTCTTAACTCCCTGTAAACTCCACAAACTTGACTATAGACCCCTAATCACCTAGAGGGTTGAAATCAAATGTGGAAGTTTAAAGGATGAGTTCCTATAGGACTCTTTGGCCTTAGGGCCGCTCACAGGTGGCACAGTGCAGTGAGGGGCTGACTTACACATACACTACACTTATACACTACACTTCCACACACCTCCTAAAACTACACCCATACCTAACTTGACCTCCTGACTCATGTAGGTGATTCACATGGATGGTCCTTAACCCCTAAGCCCTTGGGCAAGAGGTTAGGAACAACATAGTGAATGCCTCAAATGAGTCCCTTCATGGCTCATATGGGCTTGATATGGCTTCATGGCTCAACCAAAATGACTTCTTTCCACTTACATCCACCCGATCTTCGATTTCCCAAATTTTCGATTTTTCACCCCGGGACCCTACACCCGCTTAACTACCCAAAACCCTTGAAATTACCCAAATTTCTCAAAAATTTCCAAATTACCCAAAATTCCTCAAAATTGATCTTAAACATTTCTACATTACTCAAATTGATCATCCATACCCAAAAATACCAAAAATTCCAAGAAAACCTCCCAATACCCTCCAAATACCCAAAATACCCTTCTTGGCCAAGAAAATCCAAAAATTCAGAAAATTCCCAGAAAATCCCAAAAAATCCCAAATATTCCAAATTTCATTTTGTCCAACTACACCATGGGCCAATTTTGTCAATTTACCCTACTTTTGTCAAAACCCCCAATTTGACCCATTTTAACCCAAAGTGAACCCAATGTCAAACCAAACCCACCCAATTGACCCAAATTCTGGTCCAATTCAATTCTAACCTTCAATTCAACATTCCCAACACCAATCTAGGCCAAATCCAAGTTCAATTTGATTGATATTTGGATCCAATTTCACTTTTGGCCTTAAAGCCCAATTTGGACCCATGACCCAAACCTAACCCAAACTCACCCAATTCAACTCCAATTAACCCCAAATCTATTTTAAATCTTCCTTAACATTCCCACAAACAAAAAAATAACATGATTTGCCCAAAATTTAGACCCAAACCCCACTCAAATTCAACCCAAAGCTAAAAGGCCCATTTTTGACCTAAACCCAAACCTAACCCAAATGAGCCCAAACCCCAAAATCAAAGCCCAACCAAAGTCAAAACCTCTTTGAAACACTCCCATAAACATTTCTCAACATTGATTTTACATCAATTTCAACCCTAGCCCAACATTGGCCCAACTTGGCCCACTTTGACCCATATAGGCCCACTTACCAAATAAACCCAAATTCAAACCAATTCAACTCCAAATCACACCAAATTGACTCCAAGCGCTTCATAGAACATCCCTAAACCAATTATGACACTTATTTGACAAATTACTTCACTAAATCTTCACCCAAATGCCCATCCTAAAATCAAAAAGCCCATTCCCCTTAAACTTTCCTAAAAGCCCACTTCACCACATTCAAAAGCCCAAATCCATCCAAAGCCCACATGGCACTTTCCCTCATCATCCATTTAATCAAAATCACCCCTAAGTTTCAAAATCATCAATTAAACCATTCCAAATCAAGCTTCATGCAAATTTTCACCAAAATATCCAAAATTCTTAAAACCCATTTTTATGAAATTGACCCAACCTTTTCCCAAGCCAAATGGAGCCATGAAGCCATGCACAAGCTATATGCAAGCCATGGCAGCCACTTTACACATGACCATGTCATTTTTGGCAAAAGGAGGGAGTCCTTTAATGATTCCCTTAAGGGTGATTTAGCCACTTCCATGACTCCACTAAACCATGCTTAAGCTTAATTGTACTTGGATGGTGACCCTTCCCCACTAATTAAGCTGACCTAAACCACTTTATCTTCAGCCAAAGCTAGCCATGGGAAGGTGCACCCAACCCATTTGCATGGTTGACCAAAATTAGCCAAAATGACCCCTTCCCCTTTCTACTTTGATTCAACCACTTTACACATGTCAAACCTCAATTGAATGCACCAAACCCCAGCCCTGACCCACCGAACGGGATGGTGACCAATGCCTCGCCGGCCGGCCACCGAGCCGCCGGAAAACACCATGGCCGAGAGCTCACATGTGAGCCCAACGTGAAATTCTCACCTCTCGAGCTGCCCCATCCCCGGTGGCCATTGGAGCTGTTCTTCTCTTGCCGAGAGCAGCTGATCCCAAGCCCTAACTCTCCACGGGAGGCCCTCCACCATCTCCTATTTAAACACCACCCCTCTCGGCCATGAGAGGTGCGAAAACAAACCTTAAGGAAACTCGCCAAAATTGTTCCGGACTCCTCACCATACACGAGCACTTGATCCCAGGTGAGATCCCCCTGCCATTTCTTCTCTGTGAGCTCGATTTCGAGTTGAAATTCCACCCAAAACCAGGACACTTCTCCACGGTGAGCCAATCCCCAAATTGATTGGTTCTACACCTTCACCGAGACCAAGGGAAGGTGTCCACCGACAAAAGCCCCATCTCCAGGCCACCCAGTTGCTCCAGCCTCCAAGCTTTGTGATCGGGCTTGGTCGAAATCACATCTAGACAATTCACCAGACCAGGAGACTTCATCTGGAGCTTGTTGGGATCCAATCGAAGGTGCAACAACTCTTAGATTGAAGCCACACTTCTCTGAGTAAAGGTATGAACTAATTCGTCATCCCGAGCTTCTGGAGATTCTCCATTTCGAATGCTTTAATTTCAATGCATGATAACCGTATAGATGTGTTCGTCTCTTCAAGACGAATCCATAGAGCATAAGAACATGAAAATCCATTGAGTATCGAGTGAGATCTTAGGGATTTAGTGTAGACGGCTCTCGGCTGAGGACGCTCGGGGACGATGAACGGATGTCGTCCATTCAATACACGCGTGGGCGGACGGCTCAGATGGCGTCGGACCAGGAGACGGAGCGATACGGCGGGCCCGGAAGCACCGACTCGGATGGCGGCGTCGAATGGGAGCGCGCCACGCGGCGTTTCGGAGGCTGCCGAGGTTGACGCGGCGCCGCGTGGATAAATAGAAAATTAGGGTATTTTTTGATTTATTTAATTCCCTAAAATTCAAAAATTCATAACTTTGTGTAGAAAAATCAGAAAAATAAAATAAAAATACCCTCTTGCTCAGTGAACAAAGGAAAATAATGTGGAAAAGAAATCATTTAATTTCATCAAGTATTTTATTTTTTATAATTTATTTACTCTCTGCATACTTTTAATTCTCCATGCATGTATACAATTCACCATGGCATGAGACCATAGGGCTTTGGAAGCCTCCGAATTTGGGAACATTCCTCGAATTTTCCAAAGTCGGAGGCCATCCCTATAAAAAGTTATTGATTTTTCAAATT
This sequence comes from Papilionanthe hookeriana x Papilionanthe teres, assembly GCA_022702705.1. Taxonomy (NCBI): domain Eukaryota; kingdom Viridiplantae; phylum Streptophyta; class Magnoliopsida; order Asparagales; family Orchidaceae; genus Papilionanthe; species Papilionanthe hookeriana x Papilionanthe teres. Next base: position 10,207 of record JAKZJZ010002578.1, read on the forward strand.
CATGTTGCTGTTTTGAGTATTTTAATTCCAATAAATAGCATGTTGTGAAATAAATTCTAGGAAAATTTGATGATGTTCCTTATGACCAGAGAACCCCTAGGAAAAATAGGTTTTGAGTTAGTTCATTTAAAACAACCCTAATTGGCTTAAACACCCAAAATAGGTCTCTAATTAATTAAAGTTAACCATGCATCAAATTGACTTAAAATCAATTCTCCACTGACCTTTAGGATCAGAGGAACCCACCATAAAAATTTGAGGTCAATTGGACTTGGTTAGTCCCACTAATTGGGTTGATTAAGCCACTTAGTCATTTTAAACTTTAAAAATTCATAACTTTCAAAATATTTTTCAAAAATTCACCAAATTGGTTTTGGAGCTTCTCTGATATCAGGGGAATTTAAGAAAATTAAAATTTCAATTTTCTAAAAAAGTTGATTTTTAATAATATTTTAATATTTTTAATAATTAAAAAATAATAAAAATCACAAAAATAATAAAATTCACCAAAATGTCACATTTTGAATTTTAATCACTTAGGAACAAACCCCACATTTTTCTTAGGTCTATTTAGTGAGATATTAAATTTTAAAGCCCTAGGGTAATTTTAAAATTAAAAAAAAATGTATTTTCTAGCATTTTCACTAAAATAATTATAATAAATCATAGAAAAATCAGAAAATTGCAAAATTTTATTCTATGATTTCCATGATATCAGAGAGACTTTTGAAAAATATAAAATTCATTTTTCAACATTTATTTTATTTTTAAATTAATTAAAACTCCAAAACTTAAAATAATTATAATAAAAATAATATAATTCAAAAAATCACCAAAATTGGTCCAAGTGGTCCTCTGGTCATTAGGAATGTCCCCTAATTTTTTTAAGGACAGAAACTTTCCCTTGGTCATGTTATTAAATTTTCCTTGGAAATCTCTATTTTCCACCAAAAATAATTATATAAATAAATTAAATACATAAAAATCACATTCTCTCCTCTCATGTCTTTATTGACATATGAGTGAAGTCACATAAAAATTTCAAGTTCATTTGAGTTCAATTTAGTGAGTTATGAAATTATTAAGCTTAAAGGGTAAAATGGTAATTAAAATCTTTAATCCTTAATTAAAACTTTTAGGTTTAATAAAAAATTAACAAGTAAACTATTTGATCCTCTTTTGATTTGGATGATTGAAATTTAATTAATTAAAGGGTAGAAACCCATTAAACAATTTTAATATGATTAAACTTTAATTAAATAATTGATTACATTTGGAAGAATAATAAAATTGGAATTATTAAAATAGGGATATTATTAGGAAGAGATTTATTCTTTAATTTAAAAAAAATCCCTAAATTAATCATCTCATTAATATTCAATTCTTAATTAAAATGATAACTCAAATTCAAAACATTAAAAGACTTAATCATTAAACTAAAATTAAATTATTAAACTCTTTTAAAAAAAAAATTTCAATTAAAATTAAAAAATAAAATAAAATTAAAAATTAAATTAAATTAAGTAAATTAAATTAAATTAAATTAAATTAAATTAAATTAAATTAAATCAAATTAAATTAAATTAAATGAAATAAATTAAATCAAATTAAATTAAACTAAATTAAATCAAATCAAATGAATTAAAATTGAATTAAATTAAATTAAATTAAATTAAATTAAATTAAATTAAATTAAATTAAATTAAATTAAATTAAATTAAATTAAATTAAATTAAATCAAATTAAATTAAAATTAAATCAAATCAAATTAAATTAGTTTAACATCAAATCGAAACTAAATTGAATTAAATTAAATTAAAATTAAAACTCAATTAAATTAAATTAAATTAAATTAAATTGAATTAAATAACAACACTTAAAACGAGAAAGAAATTAAATATAAAGCAACTTGAACACTATTTCAAATTTAAACCCTTTAACTTAAATCAAATCATTTGAATACCAATTTACCCTTGAAAGTTTTAGTTATCATAACTCCTAAACGGAACATTAAATGAAATGTTACTTCACTTATAGGATATTCAAATGTCCCAGTTCATCGAGCAAGATAACAACAAAACTTGAATTCTCGGACGATTAATTCATTTGTATAATTAAACCCATTTGGACTTAAAACAATCCTAGAAATATTGAAAAGATGTTTAAGATTCTTCTCAAGCACTTCCTCAATATGATAGGACATTTATAAGAACAATTGAATTTAATTATTCTTTGATGAAGAAAATCGTCTTCAAACAAAAACACAAGGAATCTAGACGTCATAGGAAATGAGTAGCTATAGGATTAGGAACTTGGTAGAAAACCATAACCCTTACCTTAGCTTTACCTAGGAACTTGCTTAAATATTCTAATTGTGTTTTAAGTGCAGCTTGGGATGACGGGAAGACCCTCCAGATACGCTTTTATTTTATTGCAATTTACTTTCTTGCAATTTACATTATTGCAATTTATTTAACTGCATTGCACTTACTTTTCTTGCATGATAAACAAGCTGTTGCATGAAAACTCACACCTTTAGGATAGCCCCTAAAAGCTGAAACCAAAACTAAGTTAAAAGTCATTGCAAGATAAAATTCACCGCCACAACATTTCAAAATATAAAACAACTCAAAATTTAATCACAAACAGAACACAAAACTACAATTACAATTAAATTAAAACGTCCTCGTTGGATGATCGGGAATACCTCGGATGATGTAACCTACGTGTTGCTAACGGGATTTCCCACGGTTTAAATGAAAGTGTGGAACTCATTCGGTTGAGTTTAGCAAATTCATCCGGACTAAGTGAATCCGATAAAAATAATGATGCCGGAAGGATGGAACCGTGGGATCTTAACCGGTGTCGTTATAATCAACTTTAAGATTTGTTTTAATTAAAACGTAAAAAAAAAACACTTGAAAATTAAGACTTCTCTAAACCAAAACACTTTTCTCATCCCTTGATTTATGACTTCTAAAACTAAACCTCTGCAACAACAAGGAGCTCGGAGCATGGTGGGCAGCACGGCCATCGTCATCAGCAAAACCTGAGTCTACTTCAGCAAAACTTTCCTAGAATTAAATAACCAAGCCATAGGATTTCGAGGTAGTTTGCACTAGTGCAACATAAATCCTCAACCTCTTCGTTAGGCACTTGCATTGCAAATTAAGCCCTAACCGGTCTTAGGATTCCGAGGTAGTCGTTTGGGTACGACATAAACCCTCACATCTTCAAGGCTATTTGTATGATTCTATCATATAAATATAAGTCCTAATTAATTAAAATTGGCAAAATCAAAACATTTAAATAAATATTAGGACTTTCCTAAATCCAAGCCAAACAATAGGATAGTCGGGAAATTACAGAAGTCCGCTTCGAATCTGTGATTTCTCCTACCTTTCTTCCTTTGGATTCCCAAAACAAAATGTTCCAAATTTGATCCATTCCCTATTGAAATTCCAAAAATTCAATCCCTGAAAACTTAAACTTTGAAATCCTTGAGAGCAGAATTATTGATTATTATCGAGAGTTTTCTTAGGTGATTCCCGTCACTTAAGATGTAATTAACTATAGGGGCTTGCCCTTATAGGAATTTTAAAGAACCTGAGTAATATAAACCCTGTTTGATGTTTTCATATTAAGCGGGGAATTTTGTCGGCTTATAAAATTGGTTCGCGGACCGAACGGATGTCACAAATCTTCTAGTTTATTTAATCGAGTGCCACCAGTCAAGCAGTGTGTCTATCCTTAGGGATAGATACACGGTTTGTGGTGCGGTGCTCGTTTATATAAGCTATTTGGGATGTGAGATCGGTTTAATCTCATATCTTAAAATCTTCAAATTTAAAATTATTTTCAAAATCAAATACTACTTTCCAAAATTATTTATTTAAACTAAATTAAGAATTCGCCGACAATTTCTGTAGGCGACCCCTCTTCAAAACACAACACACCGACCTAAAAAAAATGCCGACAGTAGGTTTAGCACCAGATGCAGAAGAGATAACAGATGTCAACTTAAGAAGTGGAAAAGTTCTACCCCCGAGAATGGGTCCAAAGGATGAAGGAAAATAGGTGGTTGCTCAGGAAGAGCCAACCCCAGCGGAGGAACTGCCCATTCCGGAAGGGACTGAAGAGCCTAGTAATAAAGTGGATTATAACGTGCTAGCCCATCTTAGAAAGCTACCAGCCAAACTAAGCATCTACGATGCTCTGATCCTGTCAAAGGAGATGAGCGAAACTCTGACCAAGGTTTTACTTGATCCAAAAATTTGCTTGGCTCAAATGGCCAGTAATTCCTTAGACGAAGTTTGCTCGTGAAGAGAATAGCGAGGTGTTACCTTCACGGACAATGATCTGTTGCTTGGAACAACTGATCACAATCGACCGTTGTACATTTCTGTCACTATCGGAAAGTTCACGCTCTCCAGGGTGTTAGTTGATCCAGGAGCATCAATCAACATAATGAAACTTCGGATGTTAGCATACTTAGAAATTGATGCTCGCGACCTTGAAGTAGACAAGATATTACTAAGAGGATTTAATCAGAAAGGAGAAAGAGCTCTTGGATCGATATCACTACTAATGAAGATTGGCAATTTAAGCAAAGACAACCACAAAATTTCATATAATAGATTCTGAGATATCGTTCAACGCTCTACTAGGTTGGCCATGGATCCATGAAAACTGGATGGTACCGTCGTCTCTGCACCAGTGCATAAAGTATTATGAAGGAGGTGAACAGTGTATCAAAGGTGACTTGCAACCGTTCTCCGTGCATGAAATCGGAATCCATGAAGATGCAGCCTACTACGCGCCTCTAAAGAAAACTGTCTTCTCTAGAAATACCAAACCAAATGAAGTAAAAGAAGTTTGAGACGATGAAGAACCTGAAATTCTAGTTCAAAAGTTACTCACCACTCCCTTACGGCAAGATGGTGAAGGTTTCTCTAGAACTCGCACTCGAGGTCGAGGCTGGGGACGAGGTCGAGGAAGAAACGGTGGAACAGTTGAATAGAAGAAACCGGTCATCGATGTTGATTGGGAGAACAATTCTGAAGAAGAAGAAATCAAGAAAGAAGCAGCGACAATAAGTCAGAAGAAACCCTAGTTCAAGATCTCTC
>JAKZJZ010002579.1:0-15319 GCA_022702705.1 Papilionanthe hookeriana x Papilionanthe teres
CGCCAAAAACTCGACCCCGCTATATTATATGTATAGTAATTGTAATTATTTATGTCGTGGATGCTACGCAAGTATACGTATCGTATCAAGTAATACAGGCTCTAAATGGAGTCCTCGGCTATCGATCCTACGTGAAAGAGAAAATTAAATAACAACTAATTTTAAAATAATAATAATAAAAATTTTAAAAATAGTATACGAAAATTTGGAATTCTAAATTTAAGTGCAATAAAGTAAACTAAGTATTTTAATTAGGTAACTTAACTAAGTAGAAAATTAATACGTATTGAAAGTGTAGAAATTAACTAATTGCTAAATAAGTCTTAACTATTCGAAAAATATCTTTCCCTCGTTTTAGAAATTTAAGTGATCGATGAATTTAACAGATAATTTTAAGGTATCGTGACAAATAGAGCATTCCTATTCTTTACCCTTTCGTCCGTGTGTAAAGAATATTGACTAATCCTATGTTTGATCATCGAATCACGGCTAGGCTGGAGGATACCGATCGCCACTTCGCAGCTCCCACGTTCCCTCGCCCGAGGGCTAACATCTACACTTCAGCTCTCAACACACAGACCGAATTGAAAATTTTAGTCTCGTCACACTAAAATGCTCAATTCTAAGCCTCAAAGCATTATTATTTCCCTATTTATTCGCACCTTCCTTCCAAGGCATTCGAATTCCCCGAATATCAGATATAATTTTTACTATAGTCGTAAATCAACACATTTTAACAAATCAAATGGCCAGATTGAAAAGTAAATTAAGTTTTAAGTAAAAATTATCACAATTTATTAATATATAAAAGTATCTCTATTTTAATTTCATCAAGTCACTTAATTTCATAAACAAGGAGAAAGACTAAATAAACTACTTCGTAATGCATGGGAACTAAACCTAGCAATGGATTTCATTTAAAGTTAAAAACAATAAATACAAATACTTATCTTGATTTATCCCTAAGCGTACTCCTCGTAGTTCCTTTCGACTCTTCCTTCCAAAGACAACGACGACTCACTAATTACTCACTAAACTCACTAAAGACTCACTAATTACACTAATTAAGATTCTAAAGACTCGCTCACACACTTATAACACACTTAGAACACACAAAAAGACACACAAAAGACTCGATTTTCGTCCTCTATATATGCAGAGGTAAGCAAAGGTCCAAGAGGTATGTAAAGCATCTCTTCAAAAGGTGTCCATGTTCAATGTATCTCGTGCCATTCGAATCCAGCTTCGCCGTCGGCGACGAACTACCTCGCCGTCGACGAGGCTTCTAGGAAGTCTTTGAACCGCGCTATCTCGCCGTCGGCTGGCTCGGCTCGCCGTCGGCTGGCCGAGACACGCTTATAAATCCTTCGACGTCTTCTTCCTCGTACCCCTCACCGTAGGCGGGATCGATCTCGCCGTCGCTTGGCTCGAGACAAATTGCATTATTTTCTTCATTTTTGCTCCAAATCCGCTCCTTTATAATTTTTGCTTTTATCACCTAAATTCTCCATTCCTCGCAACAAAATAAAGAAAATACCTTTCTTTAAAGTGCAATTTCATCAAAAATATGTATGAATTTCTTAATAAATTTTTCAAATGATCAAAATCCCCCAAACTTACTTATTATCATTCCTCAAGTAATTTTAAGATTACATAAAAATAATGATTTCTATAATAATATTTTTCAATTCAAATAAACTATGAATTAGATTAATTAATATCATAATAAAGTTAAATAAAAATAATTCATGTAATTTAATTAATCTTATGTAAATAAATTATTTAGTTATCGTGTCTAAGATTTCTAGCTTACTATTCATTTCTGTGAACGTCTATATTTAAAAGAATAACTACTTAAGATATTCATATGATAAGAAATTCAAGAAAACACTATTAGGTAAAATTCTAATCCATAAACATAAGTTTGGAAATATCTAAGTTTTTCCCTTTAGGTTAATTCAAATGTAAGTCCAATTTTTGATAAGACATCTCCTCAAGCTTCTCCTCATTTTTCTTTTTCTTTTTCTTTTTCTATTTCTTCTTCTTCTTCTTCTTCTTCTTCTTTTTTTTTTTTTTAATTGAGGATTACCGTATCTCTAGAGCCCGTTAATAATTTTGAACTTCATTTTCATCTTCCTAAATTTGAAACTTAGAAATATTTCTTAGCCTTATATACTTCATAGTTTTTACTTCATCGATTTTCAATCTTTTCTTTTTCACTTAAATACTTAAGAATTTTAATTTTAGAATATAGTTTTCCTTACTAAAAATAGTTTACTATATTCTTATTCCCTTTAACCAAATATTTTATTCTATTTAATTAATTAAAGCACTAGAAATATTTCATTTAACCTTTTATAATAATTAAATAAAATAATTCATAATAATTAAATTGAAAAATTTGTTATAAAATTCATTTTATAAAAATTCGAAAATAGAAATCGAGAACAAGTTAATAACTAAATTTGTATTTTACTCCCCCCAAACTTAAATTTTTATATCTACTCTAAATAATGAAAAAGGGAAAGTAAATAAATCATACCTTTCAAGCTTAGGTATTTCTTTTTCTTTGAAATTTTTGCAGTGCTTTTTTCATTTTTCATCTAACCTATACCGTTAGTATTCTCCATATATATATAACAATTTAAAGAAAATGCAGGGATAAAATCTAATATAAGTATTAAATACAACAATTAAAATTAACTCTACACTACACATAGTGAATTACTAACATATTAAAAAAAATTAAAATTTATAACTACTAACAAACATATTAAAGAAAAACTAACATTATAATTAACGTTTAAAATTCGCAAATAACTAATACATAATCAAACAAACACAAATTCTCAAGCAAAATAATCAAACAAACATCTAAATTCACAATCCACATAACTACAAAATATTACAAACATAATAAAGTCTTCCAATAACATAATATCACATCAAAACAAACAAAACAAAGTCTCTAATCTTATAAATCAAAGTCCTGTGCTATATCATCTCCTCCTCGACTCGTAGGCCGAGAAGACCGAGCAGGATGATACCGTGAATACCTGGGGCACTCGTGAAAGACAACATCTAAATCACCACTCCTATAACGACGTTCAAGCCTTCATAGTATGCAATCTCGTATTTCGAATGTCGTCGGAGATATTCGCTATCATAATCATGTCTTCTCCAAATTATCAATCCTTTCGATCAAAATGATCAAATCTTTCTCCCCATTGTTTCTCCAAACTGCTCAAAACTCCTCCTATGCAGTGTCAGCTCATTCATGAGATCTTGTAGGGTAGGAGTGGTAGGCTCAGGAGGTTCATGGCTAGTAGAGGGTATATCTCTACTTGACTGAGTAAAATAACTTCTCACTCCCCGATCTCCATCCTTCGCGGATTCATATTTCTTTATATTAGCCTCGAGTTAGGGGTTTCATGGCTTTATCCATTCCTCATCATCTCTCGCCTCTACCCCGCATAATCGACAAAGTGCATGACAAGACCAGGATGTCCTAGTCCTCCTCCACTTTCATTTCTAAGACAATGGCTAATATGTTTTTATATATAACATTTCCCACATTAATCACTTTTCCTGGCTCCGAATACGTAAATTCTGTAATCGTTTCATCTCTCGTTACCTCACTATGGGGTAGTGTAGGTAACAAAGTAGAATAAATAAAATAATGCCAGTTTTAGATGTCTGCATTTAAGCATGTAAAGAGTGGAAATTTACCCGTTTCGCCGCTTTATCTTCCGTACTCTTTCCCATCAGCGAGATAGTTAATCACTTCTTCTAATGGTCCTTCCATAGTTCCATAAGTTTCAAATTCGCTCCAGTGTGTCTTGAACTTCATAATATGCGTTAACTCTAAGAAATACCGAAATCTACGAAAAATCCTCTAACCTTTACCGGTGCATCTTCTACTCGTGTTATATTTGCATAAAATTCTTTTACTACTTCCATAACCAAGCTTCCGTTGGTAACGAAACAAAAGTTTTCCCATCCTCGCTCCTTTATAACTCGCTCTACTTCTCCTCCCGGATTCTGAAAACTCGATCTTGTATGCACTTTCTTGCTCGAATATTTTGAAAATATCGTGTTTGTGCTCTCGCATTAATGAATCGAGTTTCGTCAAAATCTAATCGTCGCTTTTGCCGTGGAGCCATTTCTCGATCCGTGAAATTTACAAAAAAAAATTTTTTAACTAAACTCCAAAATTTTACTAAACAGTTTCCCACAACAACTAAAATCCATTTAAATCAATTTCTATGAAATTCTTCCAAGTATTTTCTTCACATTTCAAAATTTTTCAAAATATCCCAATGTAGAAGAAATCAATGGTAAAAATCAAAAAAAATTTTTGCATAGGAGTGAAGCACTTACCAAGAGAAGATGAAATCCGGTGTTTTTGAGTGATGAAATTGCTTCAAATCCAAGATCTCTCAAGCCCTAGTGCAGTTTTCGCAAAAATGAGAGGTCAGGGATGATGAATAGTGCTTTCGACCACTCAATTAAAGTGTTTTTCGTGACCTCGCCATGCGAGCGAGATTTTTCTCGCCGTCGGCGAGCTTATATTTTTCGTGAATCCAAAAAATTTTCGGGAAAATCACTGCCGGCGAGAAATTTTGTTAACTTTTCGCATTGCCGGGCCGAGATCGATCTCGTCGTTTGCCGGGATTTTTCTCGCCATCGGCGAGATCGATCCGCTGTCGGCGAGAATAGTGACATACCGGGGTGTTTTCTATAGAGAATAACTCATTTACTCTGGATGGAGTAAACATCACCCATCTTCCTCGGACGTAAATATTCCCATTGTTGATCGCATGTAAGTTAGAGTAGTAACTCTTTCACAACTCGGAATAACAACGGCGGACGTAGTGTAACGAGAATACCTCCTAAGTGCTGGCTGCGCGATCGTTTCTTCTATCTTTGTAGTGGAATTCTCTAATCCTCGATTGACAAATCCCGTTCCTTGATAACTCTTTTCTTTACCAAAACCTTGTTGAAGATCCGCTGCGCTTCCGCACTTACAAATTTCCTCCGGTTAAACACTCCAGATTTAGAAGAATCTAAGAATTTGGAGGCCATTATGGTGAATGGAATGAATTCTAGTGAAGAAGGCAGAATTAGAATGGTTTAAGAATAGTTTTTCACTAAAGATTTGGTGTTGAAACCGTCAAATTTGGCATTTAAAGTATATATAACTCATTTTTATAACTTCCTCGCTGTCGGCGGGAGGTTTCTCGCCTTCGGCGACTTAGTTATAAAAACTACCTTTCAGATTCTCGCTGTCGGTGGGTTTGTTTCTCGCTGTCAGCGAGCTTATAAATAAACTAAATTAGGCGCGAACCTCGCTGTTGGCGAGTATCGACCTCGCCGTCGGCGGGATTTTAAAATAATGTCCAATTTCGCTCTAAATCAAAAAATTTCTTTTCTCATCATAATGGTTCGAATATGTGACGATTCTTAATAAAAATTGAGTAGTAAAGTTTCAATAATATAAAGTAATTAATAAGATATAATAAAAATAGATAACTAATATGGGTTGCCTCCCATAAAGCGCTTAGTTTAACGTCGTCAGCCCGACCTAATTTCAATTATTAATCAGGTTGACTAAGCATTAAAACCTCTTTATAGTTAGGTCTTATACCTTCAAAATATGGTTTTAATCTATGTCCATTAACTTTAAATTTATGTCCGATTTTTGGATCTTCGATTTCTATAGTTCCGTATGAAAATATTTGAGTTATGGTGAAAGGTCCTAACCATCGAGACTTTAATTTTCTAGGAAATAATTTCAATCTAGTATTATATAACAAAACTTCCTGTCCTGGTTCAAAATTTCTCTGATTAATCTTCCGATCATGCCATAATTTCATTTTTTTCTTTATAAATCCTATCATTATCATATGATTCATTTCTTAATTCTTCCAATTCATTTAATTGCAGCAATCTCTTCTCACCAGCTTCCTTCATATTATAATTAAATTCTTTAATCGCCCAATATGCTTTATGTTCTAATTCAACTGGTAAGTGACATGTTTTTTCATATATAAGCCTCGTAAGGAGTCATTCCAATCGGAGTTTTATAAGCGAGTTCTATAAGCCCATAATGCGTTGTCTAATCTAATAGACCAATCTAACCTATTTGGGTTTACTGCATTTTTCTAAAATATGTTTAATCTCACGATTGGATACTTCAGCTAATCCGCTAGTCCGTGGATGATAAGCGATGGATATCTTATGAGTAATATTGTATTTTTCTACTAGTTTGTAAATGTATTCATTTCTAAAATGAGTTCCTCCGTCAGTGATAATCACTCTCGGCATTCCAAATCTAGTAAAAATATTTTTCATCGTAAATTTTGAAACACTCTTAGCATCACACCTAGGTAAAGCTTGTGCCTCGATCCATTTGGAAACATAATCCACTGACTACTAATATATATGAGTTTCCAAACGAAGGAATAAAAGGTCCCATAAAATCTAATCCCCAAACATCAAAAATTTCAACTTCTAATATAAAATTTAGAGGCATTTCGTTTCTTCTAGATATATTTCCTACTCTTCGACATTTATCGCAAGTTTTAATATATTCGTATACATCTCTAAATAGAGTAGGCCGATAAAATCCAGATTGTAGAATCTTATAAGCGGTTTTATCAGTCCCGAAATGTCCTCCAAAATCGAGTCATGACATTTTTGAATAATTGGTTCGGTTTCTTCATAAGGTACACATCTTCTAATAATTAAATCCTTACATCGCTTATATAAATATGGTTCATCCCAAAAATAAGTTTTCGTATCATGGATAAATTTTTTTGTTGTTGCAAAGTTAGCATAGGTGGTATAATATTACTAACTATATAGTTTACTATATCGGCATACCATGGTATTTTCCACTCATTGATACTATATAGTTGTTCATCGGGAAAATCGTCTATAATTTCATTTTCAATATCAGATAATTCATGATTTTCTAATCTTGATAAATGATCCGCAATTTGATTATCAGTTCCTTTCTTATTAACGATTTCAAAATCGGATTCTTGCATTAATAGTATCCATCTAATTAATATTGGTTTGGAATCTTTCTTTTGCATTAAATATTTGATAGCAGAATGATCAGTATGCACGATACATTTTGTTACAATCAGATAAGGTCTAAATTTATTAAAACCATATACTACCGCTAATAATTCTTTTTCTGTAAATGTATAATTTATTTCAGCATCATTTAGAGTTTTACTAGCATAGTATATAACTTTAAAAATCTTTTCATATCTTTGCCTCAAGAACTGCTCCTACAAGCATAATCTACTAGCATCACACATAAGCTCAAATTGTTTCTCCCAGTTAGGTGAAACTATTATAGGTGTTGTAATTAATTTTTCTTTTAAGAGTTCAAAAGCATTCAGGCATTCGATTGTAAATTTAAATATCTTGTCCTTTTCGAGAAGTTGGCATAGAGGTTTAGTAATTTTTGAAAAATCTTTTATATATCGTCTGTAGAATCCAGCATGTCCAAGAAAACTTCTTACCCCTTTTACCGTAGTTGGAGGTGGTAATTTAGCTATAACTTGAATTTTTGCAGGGTCCACTTCCATGCCTTTTTCCAAAATTTTATGCCCTAATACAATGCCGCGAGCAACCATAAATTGACATTTCTCCCAATTTAGAACTAAATTTGTTTTCTCACATACTTCTAATACTTTTTCAAGATGAGTTAAGCATGTGTCAAATGATGTTCCAAATAAAGAGAAATCATCCATAAATACTTCTATTCCATTGTCAATTAACTTACTAAATATAGACATCATACATCTCTCGGAATGTTGTTGGTGCATTACATAATCCAAAAGGCATTCTTCGAAAAGCGAAAGTTCCATAAGGACTAGTAAATGTAGTTTTTCTTGATCCTCGGGAGCAATTTGTATTTGATGATAACCGGTGTATCCATCTAGAAAACAAAAATACTTATGTCCGACTAATCTATCTAACATCCGATCTAGAAATGGTAAAGGGAAGTGATCTTTCCTGGTAGCGGTATTTAGTTTCCTATAATCAATACATATACGCCAACCAGTAACTTGTCTTATAGGAATAAGATCGTTATTTTCATTGACAGTGGCGGTCACTCCACCCTTCTTAGGAACACAGTGAATTAGGCTTACCCAAGCACTGTCAGAAATAGGATATATGATACCATTATCTAACCATTTTAAAATTTTTTCTTAACTACTTCTTTCATTATCGGGTTTAATCTCCTTTGAGGATCTGCTTTAGGTTTATGTTCATCATCTAGAATAATTCTATGCATACAGATTGAAGGACTAATTCCTTTAATATCTGCTAAAGTCCAACCAAAAGTTTTTTAATATTTTTTTAAAGTTTCTAAAAGTTTTTCTTCTTGAGATTCGTTTAATGCGAGATGAAATAATAAGCGAGTAAAGTTGAAGAATTACCTAAATAAGCATATTTCAAATGACCAGGTAATATTTTTAGTTCAAGTTCAGGAGGTTTAATAATTGATGGAACTATATTCTTGTCAGTGTTTTCAGTATTATCCAAAAATTCAAATCTTTCCTGAATATAATCTAGTTCTTCATTATTATCTTCAATTAATTCAATATTTTCTTTTTCTAAATTATCTTCGTAATATTCCTTAAAATGTTCGCGTTGTAATTGTTCAAGTATTTCCATCCGAAAACATTCATCATCTTTTTCTAGCGCAGGATATTTCATTGATTTTGCAATATTAAAGGTAACTTTTTGGTCATTTACTCTCATAGTTAATTCTCCTTTCTGAACATCAATCATAGGTTTTCCAGTAGCTAAAAATGGTCTTCTTAAAATGATAGGAATTTCTTTATCTTCCTCCATATCTAAAATAATAAAATCTACTGGGAAGATAAATTTATCCACCTTTACTAACACATCTTCAATAACTCCCTTAGGATGAGTAACCGAACGATTAGCTAATTGAAGGGTTACTGAAGTAGGTGTAATTTTTCCTAATCCTTATCTCTTAAAAATCGATAGAGGCATTAGATTGATGCTTGCTCCTAAGTCACACAAAGCTTTTCCATAAAATTTTTCTCCTATAGCGCAGGGTATAGTGAAACAAGCTTCTTCTGAATAATAGCACTACACTCTTCACTAAGTGTGACTGTTTCATTATCAGTGAATTTTCTTTTCTTATTTAGAATATCTTTCATAAATTTTACATAATTTGGCATCTGATCTAAAGCTTCGACAAAAGGTATATTGATTGTTAATTTCTTTAGTATTTCAAGGAATTTAACAAATTGTTTATCTCTTTTATGTTGAGCTAGTCGTTGAGGAAATGGTGGTGGAGGTGTTTCAACAGAAATTTTCATAGGTATTAAAGGATGTTCCAAGTTTGAATCTTGTTGAATTGTTTCCTTTTCAATTTCCACTTCCTCATTTTGGCTTTTAAGTTCTTTTTGAATTTGAGGTTCTAATTCTTTTCCACTCCTTAGTTGTATTGCTTTAATTTGTTCTTTTCCTTGATCTTTAGGATTTATTTCCACATTACTAGGAAAAGTTCCAGGTATTCTATTATTTAGCGCGAGTAGTAATATGTCCAAGTTGAGTTTCGATATTTTTAATAGATGTTCCTTGAATTTGTAATTGATTTCCTTGAATTTGTAGTTGATTTCCTTGATTTTGTAGTTGATGACCCATATTCAAAATTAATTCATCCATAAATAATTTCTTATCTTTGAATTGTGGGTTATTGTTATTAAATCCAGGTGGGTAATTAGGTTTATAGTTTGGATTTGCTTGATTAGGTTGATTCATCCATTGTTGATTAGATGTGTTATTCCAATTAAAATTTGGATGAGTTTTCCAACCAGGATTATAATAGTTTGAGTAAGGGTTATTAGTTCTATTATTAATAGCATTTAAAGTTTCATAATTAGATTGAGATTCTATGATTTGTCCAGATGAGTTTTCTTCAAAGTAGGAGAGTAGTTCATTCCAAAATGATCTAATTTCTTAGATATAGCGAGCAATTTGAGAAGCTAACATAGATATTGCATCGTTTTCATGAATGCTGGCTATTTTTTCGGATTTACTCTATCTGCAGGCCATTGGAAATTATTTGTTGTCATTTCTTCGATTAGTGCATAAGCTTCATCAAATGGTTTAGACATTAATGAACCTCCAGCAGCAGCATCGATGATTGATCTTAAAGATCCGACTAATCCGTTATAAAAGGTTTGAATAATCAGCCAATCTGGTAGTGCATGATGTGGGCATTTCCTAAGAAGTTCCTTAAATCTCTCCCAAGATTCATATATTGATTCTCCATCTATCTGACAAAAAGAAGTTATATCATTTCTAAACTTAGCAGTTTTAGATGGTGGAAAATATTTGGATAGAAAATTTTGTGATAATTCTCCCTAAGTTTTAATAGATCCAGGTGCTAACGAATTCAACCACATTTTATCCTTATCCCTCAATGAAAAAGGAAAAAGTCTAAGTCTTATAGCATCGTCAGATACTCCTTGATATTTAAAAGTAGCACAAAGTTCTAGAAAACTAGCAAGATGTAAGTTAGGATCTTCAGTAGGTGAACCACTAAATTGATTGTTTTGTACCATTTGGATAATTGCAGGTTTAAGTTCAAATGAATTAGCAGCTACATCAAGGTTTTGAATAGTTAAATGAATTTCATCTGATGTAGGGTTGACATAATCTCTTAATGGTCTTTGTTGGTTCATATTTTGAATTTCAGGAATATTCGCCATTTGTGTTAAATTTATTGTTTGTTTCTTTTGTTTTCTAATTCTTTTAATTGTACGCTCTAATTCAGAATCGTAAGGTATTAAATTTTCGTTTCCAAATTTGCGCATACAATTTTAGAATAGATATTAATTTATGATTATTTTAAAATAGTCTGTTACTCTAGTAAATTTTTCTTACTTTCCCGGCAACGACGCCAAAAACTTGACCCACAAATTTATATTATGATATTTTAATTTGATTGCAACGAAGCCAAAAACTTGACCCCACTATATTATATGTATAGAATTGTAATTGTTTATGTTGTGGATACTACGCAAGTATATGTATCGTATCAAGTAATACAGGGCTCTAGTGGAGTCCTGGTTATCGATCCCACAGGGAAAGAGAAAATTAAATAACAGCTAATTTTAAAATAATAATAATAATAATAATAATACTAATATACAAAAATTTGGAATTCTGAATTTAAGCGCAATTAAGTAAACTAAGTATTTTAATTAGATAAATTAACTAAGTAGAAAATTAATAATAATTGCAAGTGCAGGAAATAAAACTAATTGCTAAATAAGTCTTAACTATTCAGAAAAAGTTTCTTTCCCCTTGTTTAGAAATTTAAATGATTGATGAATTTAAATAGATAATGTTAAGGTATTGTGACAAATAGGAGCATTCCTATTCTTTACCCTTTGGTCCAGTGTAAAGAATATTGACTAATCCTATGTTTGATTACCGAATCTAAGGCTAGGCGGGAGGATACCGACTGCCACTTCAGAGCTCCCACGTTCCCCTCGCCTGAGGGCTAACATCTACACTTCAGCTCTCAAACAATAGGACTGAATTGAATATTTTAGTCTGTCACACTAAAATGCTCAATTCTACGCCCAGTGATATTATTTCCCTATTTATTTGCACCCTCCTTCCAAGGCTTTTGAATTTCCCCGAATATCAGATGTAATTTTTACTATAGTTGATAATCAACATATTTTAACAAATCAAATGGCCAGTTGAAAAGTAAATTAAGTTTTAAGTAAAAATTATCACAATTTATTAATATATAAAAGTATCTTTATTTTAATTTCATCAAGTCACTTAATTTCATAAACGAGGAGAAAGACTATATAAACTACTCAGAATGCATGGAAACTAAACTAAGCATGGATTTCATTTAAAGTTAAAAACAATAAATACAGATACTTATCTTAATTTATCCCCAAGCAGACTCCTCACAGTTCCTTTGACTCTTCCTTCCAGTACAGCAAAACTCACTAAAAACTCACTAACTCACTCAAGAACTCTCTAAGACACAAAACTCCACTCTAAAGACACTTAGAACACAAAAGATTGGACTTAGAACACATAGACTGCACTAAAAAATGACACACTAAAGACTTAATTTCGGCTTCTATATATAGAGGTAAGCAAAGGACCAAGAGGTGTGTAAGCATCCCTTCAAAAAGTGTCCAGGTTCAATTTATCTGCACCATTTGAACTAGCTCGCCGTCGGCTGACGAACTACCTCGACTTGTCGGCGAGGCTTCTAGAAGATCTTCAACCGCTCTAGCTCGCCGTCGGTGGGCTCGAGCTCGGCTCGTCGACGAGACAGTTATAAATTCTTCAGAATTTTCTTCTCGTAACCTCGCCGTCTGCGGGCTCGATCTCGCCGTCGGCGACTTAGCACAAATTGCATGATTTTGCTCCAAATTCGCTCCTTTTTATGATTTTTGCTTTTATCACCTAAATTCTTCATTCTCGTAATAAAATAAAGAAAATACCCTTCTTTAAAGTGCAATTTCATCAAAAAAGGTATGAATTTCTTAATAAATTTTTCAGCGATCAGCTATACTTGTTCAAGGTAGAAATGAACATAGTATTCCAACGGAAAGAAGGGTAGTTTGATCCACTAGGGACATGGGTACACTACCGATTTTTGAAAGCAGAACTATCTGATTAAAATGGAGAGAGGAATTTTCCCCAGCGGAGTCGCCAGAAATTGTACGGCTTATTTTTAAGTTGTGTGTGTTGTATTTTGAAAAGGGGGGTCGCCTAACAGAAATTGTCGGCGAATTTTTAATTTAATTTAAATAAATAATTTGAAAAGTTGTATTTGATTTTGAAAATAATTTTAAATTTTAAAATTTTAAGATATGAAATCAAACTGATCTCACATCCCGAATAGTTTATATAAACGAGCACCGCATCACAAACTGTGTATCTATCTCGAAGAATAGACACACTGTTTGGTAATGGGGCTCAATTAAATAAACTAGAAGATTTGTGACATCCATTTGGTCTGCGAACCAATTTTATAAGCCGACAAATTCTCCTGCTTAATATGAAAGCATTAAACGGGGTTTATATTACACAGGTTCTTAAAATTCCCTATAAGGGCAAGCCCCTATAGTTAATTACATTTTAAGTGACGGGAATCACCTAAGAAAACTCTCGATAATAATCAATAATTCTGCTCTCAAGAATCTCAAATTTTAAGTTTTCAAGGGATTGAATTTTGGAATTTCAATAGGGAATGGATCAAATTTGGAACATTTTGTTTTGGGAATTCAAAGGAAGAAAAAATAGGAGAAATTACAGATTCGAAGCAAACTTCGGAAATTTCCCGACTATCCTATTGTTTGGCTTGGATTTAGGAAAGTCCTGATGTTTATTTAATGTTTTGATCTTGCTAATTTTAATTAATTAGGACTTATATTTGTATGATAAAATCTTACAAATAACCTGGAAGATGTGAGGGTTTATGTCGTACCGAACGACTACCTCGGAATCCTAAGACCGTTAGGGCTTAGTTTGCAATGCAAATGCCTAACAAAAGGTTGAGGATTTATGTTGCACTAGGCAAACTACCTCGAAGTCCTATGGCTTAGTTATTTAATTCTTAAGAAAGTTTTGTTGAAGTAGATTCAGGTTTTGCTAATGACGATGGTCGTGCTGCCCATCATGCTCCGAGCTCCTTGTTGTTGCAGAGGTTTAGTTTTAGAAGTCATAAATCGGGAGATGAGAAAAGTGTTTTGGTTTAGAGAAATTCTTAATTTCCAAGTGTTTTTCATGTTTTAATTACAACAAATCTTAAAGTTGATTATAACAACACCGGTTAAGATCCCACGGTTCCATCCTTTCGGCATCGTTACTTTTATCGGATTCACTTAGTCCAGATGAATTTGCTAAACTCAACTAAATGAGTTCCACACTTTCATTTAGACCGTGGGAAATCCCGTTAGCAACACGTAGGTTACATCTTCCGAGGTATTCCCGATCATCCAACAAGACGTTTTAATTTAGTTGTAATTGTAGTTTTGTATTACATTTTGTGATTAAATTGTGAGTTGTTTTATATTTTGAAATGTTGTGGCGGTGAATTTTATCTTGTAATGACTTTTAATTTAGTTTTGATTTCAGTTTTAGGGACTATCCTAAGAGTGTGGGTTTTCATGCAACTGTTAATTATCATGCAAGAAAAGTAAGTGCGATACGATTAAGTAAATTGCAACAAAATAAAAGCGTACCTGGAGGGTCTTCCCGTCATCCCAAGCTGCACTCAAACACAATTTAGAATATTTAAGCTTTTAGAACAAGTTCCTAGGTAAAACTAAGGGAAGGGTTATGGTTTTCTACCAAGTTCCTAATCCTGTAGCTAGTCATCTCTTATGACGTCTAGGTTCTTGTGTTTTGGTTTAAGGATGATTTTGTTCATCAAAGAACAATTAAGTTCAGTTGTTCTCATAAACATCATATCATATTGAGAAAGTTTTTAAGAAGAATCTTAAACATCTTTTTAATATTGCTAGAATTGTTTTAAGTCCAATTGAATTTAATCATACAAATGAATTAGTGGTCCGGGAATTCAAGTTCTGTTGTTACCTTACTCAGTGAACTAGGACATTTGAATATCCTATGAGGGAAATAACATTTCACTTAACGTTCTATTTAGGAGTTATGACAACAAAAGCTTTTGAGGGCAAATTGATGTTCAAATGGTTTGTGATTTAATTTAATTTCGAGTTAACGGGTTTAAATTTGGAATAGTGTTGAAGTTGCTTTATATTTATTTTTGAATTTCTTTATGTCTTAGGTGATGTTATTTTTAATTCAATTTAATTTAACTTTAATTTAATTTAATTTGGTTTAGTTTTAATTTTAATTTAATTTAATCTAATTTTAATTTTAACTTGATTATATTATTTAATTTAATTTAATCCAATTTAATTTGATTTGATATGATTTAATTTAATTTAATTTGATTTGATTTAATTTAATTTAATTTGATTTAATTTAATTTAATTTAATTTAAATTAATTTAATTTAATTTAATTTAATTTTAATTTTAATTTTATTTTTAATTTTAATTTAATATTTTATTATTTTTTTATGTTTTAAAGATGATTTAATTTTAATTATTAAAGTATTAATTTAATTGAAATTTTAAAAGGATTTAATTTAAATAATTTAACTTTAATTTAATTTAATGATTAAGTCTTTTAGCATTTTAAATCATAAACTTGGATTATCATTTTAATTAGGAATTAAATATTAT
>JAKZJZ010000258.1:0-59899 GCA_022702705.1 Papilionanthe hookeriana x Papilionanthe teres
CTTTAAAAGTAAACAAACACACACAATTACACACTATAAAGTAAAGGTTATCAGTTACTATAATATCAATAGATACTTTTTATACTTTCTTTTTTTTCTTCGATTCCTTCCTTCCCCGGCAACGGCGCCAAAAATTTAATGCGGGCCAGACTTTAATATTGCAAGGACTTATGAACTCAAATTAATATATATTTATAATGATTTTGTAATGTCTATGCATTCAACGCAAGTACACGTATCGTATTAAGTAATACAGGCTCTAATGGAGTCCTCGGTTATCTATCCCACGTGGAAGGAACATATATCACTATAGATAATTTTATACTCGAATTCCAATACTCAAATTGCAATTAAAGTTTGATGTTTACTTCTACTACCAAGAAGCAGTAAAACAATAATAATTAAGCAAACTACAATTACTTCTAATATCTTTAAAACAGAATTAACTAACGTACACACACTAAGTTATATATTTGAAAGGTTTTGATATATAAGAAAAGTATCTTTCCTCTTGCAACGAGAATATGATGTGTGGATGATATGGAATGATTATCTATGGTATTGTGCCAAATAGGAGCATAATTGTTTCTTTACCTTCAAAAGCGTACCCCCTCTTCCAAGCTTGAAAAGAACATTGACATATCCTAAGTTTAGTTACTAAATTTAAGGCTAGGCTGGGAGGATATCGCCTGTCACTATGGAGCTCCCACTCACCTTTTACCGGAAGGCTAACATTCGAGTTTAGTTACTAATCTTAGGACCAAATTGGGGATCTCAGCCTGTCACCCTGAAACCTCCAATTTGAAATCCATCAAAACACATTTCCTTATTTATTTGCACTTAATTCCCATGAACTACGCAATTCATCCATTATTGTTGTAAGACAATAAATCCTTTCAGAATTAATGTTCAACAATATATTTTAACAATTAAATTGGCTAGATCGAAAAGTAAATTAAGTTCAAAATGAAAAGCCATCACAATATCTTCAATACTTTAAAAAACACTTCAAATCCACTTCAAAACATCATACATCTCTATGCAAGAAGAAAGACAAAGGAGACTACTCAGAATTCATAGAGAAGACACAATAAAACATGGATTTTATATATAAAAGAAAATTCATACAAACCACAAAAGAAAATACAACTTATCTCTTTGTCTTCCGCAATGCAATTCCCTTGATGTTCCTTTGAATCATTTTCTCTTTTCTTTGCAATACTCAATTCCCTCTTTAGAATGAAAAGGAAGAAGTAATCTCTCACTTTACTCTTCCTTCACTCCTTAGAGAAGAATCCCTCTGAAATTCACACTTCTACACTCTTCTCTCCTAAGCCCTATCACTCAAAACACACTAGACTCTCTAGAACTCATAGGACACACTCACGTTTTCATCCAAAAATAGATTCTTAAGTTAGGAAAGAAATCTCAAGAGTTTCCATAGGCATCCCTTCAAAAAGTCGCCAAAATTCTTCAATTTGAAATCCACCGACATCGGGCGTCGGTGGCGCTCTATCGTCCAAAAAATTGCAGAGCTCTAGATAAACCGAGCCGGCGGCGCCAGAAGCTGTTTTCCTCATTTTTGCTTCTTTTTGGTCCAATTCATTCATTTTCACTTCTTTCGCTCCAATCACCTAAAATCATCATACCTACAACACAACATGAAAATTACTTTTCTTTAAAGTGCAATATCACCAAAAATAGATAAAACTATATAGCAAAAACAATATATATTTTTAGTGCATCAAGTATCGTATCCGTAGGTTTAGTGCCTTACAATTCTAAATTAGAGTATACTATTAGAAAAATTTGAAAAACAACAAAAACAAACCGAAAATCCTCACAAAATGGCGAACAACTTGAACAATCAAAATAATCAAAATGAAAATATACCAAGAACTTTAAGAAATTATGCTAATCCAACATCAGATGAAATTCACTTAACTATGTAAAAACATGATGTTGCTGTTAATTCATTTGAGCTTAAACCTGCTATTATCAAAATGGTACAAATTAATCAATTTAGAGGAACACCTAATGAAGATCCTAACTTACAGCTTCTCTAGTTTTCTAGATTTGTGTGCAACCTTTAAATACGATGAAGTGTCGAATGATGATGTTACACTTAGACTTTTTTCCTTTTCCATTAAGGGATAAGGCTAAGACGTGGTTAAATTTGTTAGTACTTAGATTTATCAGAACTTAGGGAGAACTTTCAAAAAAGTTTCTATCAAAATATTTCCCTCCTTAAAAAACTGCTAAGCTGAGGAATGATATCACATTTTTTTGTCGGCTTGATGAAGAATCTATATATAAAGCTTCGACAAAGATTTAAAGATCTTGTAAGAAAGTATCCACATCATGATTTACCGCATCGGTTAATAATTCAAACATTTAATAATAGATTAGTGTGATCTTTGAGATTGATTATAGATGATGCTGCTGGTGGATCATTCATGTTAAAACCTTTTGATGAAGCGTATTCATTATTAGAAGAGATGGCTACTAATAATTTTCAATGGCCCTCTGAGCAGGTAAATCCTAAGAGAGTAGCTAGTATTCATGATTCTGATGTGATAACTATGATAGTTTCTCAAATTGCTGCTCTTTCAAAGAAATAGATTAATATGGAATGAATTATTCTCAAACACCCCCCGTGTTAGAGGAAAATTTATCAAGAGAGCTAATAGAATCTCAAACACCTTATGAAACATCGAATGTTATAAATAATAGACTCAACAATCCTTATTCAAATTATTATAATCCCGGTTGGAAGAATTACTCAAATTTCAACCGGAATAATAACAATGTTGTTGTTAGCCCGCAAGTGGGGAAACACTTTTATGAATCCAACTGGAAATCCGAACAACCAAGGAAATACCAATTTTAGACCTTCTTATTCTCCCTGGTTTTAATAAGTAACCCACAATTCTAGGAAAAGAATTTGTCTACTAAAGAAAAAATTCTGAATATTGGTAATCGAAGCAAGCTCAAAGTTTTGCAATGAAGAACATTTAGAATCAATTGAGACATACTTTCACCGCGCTTAATAATAGACCTTCCGAAAATCTTCCTAAGCAATGTCGAGATAAACCAAAAATATCAAAACAAGGAGCAAATTAAAGCTATTCAATTAAGGAGTGGAAAAGAGTTGGAAACAAGAGAACAAAATAGAATTTGAAGTCGAGAGAGAGGAAGTGGACATCGAAAAAGGTTCTAATAAGATATATATAGACTTAGAATATCCGATTTAACCAATGAAGATTTCTGTTCAAAAACCACCTCCTCTTTTTCCTCAAAAACTAAAAAACAGAATAGGGATAACAAATTTGCAAAGTTTTTGGAAATCTTTAAGAAATTAATAATTAATATTCCCTTTATCGAAGCATTAGATGCGATGCTTGATTAAGCAAAGTTTATGAAGGATATTGTTAAACAGAAAAGAAAGTTCACAGACCACGAGACTGTTGCACTTAGCAGTGAGTGTAGTGCAATTTTTCAGAAGAAGCTTCCTGAAAAACTTAATGACCCTGGTAGTTTCACTATCTCGTATGTGTTGACCTCATTTTTGATGAGGTCTTCTCTTCTTCTTTTAGTACTTAGGATCTAGCCTCAGCTTTTCCTTTCGACTCTCTGTGAGGACTAGAATCGGGACCCACCACCTAGAATTTCAAACCACTTCTTAACTCCCTCCAAACTCTACAAACTTGACTGTAGACCCCTAATCACCTAGAGGGTTGAAATCAAATGTGGGAGTTTAAAGGATGAGTTCTTATAGGACTCTTTGGCCTTAGGACTACCCTGGGTGGCCTGGTCTGGTGAGGGCTGACTTACACACACACTACATCTATACACTACACTTTCACACACATCCTAGAACCACACCCATACCTAACTTGACCTCCTGACTCATGTAGGTGATTCACATGGATGGTCCTTAACCCCCGAGCCTTCGCGTAAGAGGGTTAGGAACAACATATCGGATGCCTCAAATGAGCCCCTTCATGGCTCATGTGGGCTTGATATGGCTTCATGGCTCAACCAAAATATTTTTATTCCACTTACATTCACCAAATCTTCAATTTTCCAAATTTTCAAATTTTCAAATTTTGACCCCCGGGACCCTACACCCGCTTAGCCTACCCAAAACCCTTGAAACTACCCAAAATTTGCAAAATCACCTAAATTGCCCAAAATACCTCAAAACCAATCCCAAAAATTTCCAAATCACTCAAATTGATCATCCATACCCAAAAATACCAAGAATTCCAAAAATACCTCCCAATACCCTCCAAATACCCAAAATACCCCTCTTGACCCAAAAATCCAAAAATTTTAAAAATTCCCAGAAAATTCCAGAAAATCCAGAATATTCCTAATTTCATTTTTTTCAACTACACCATGGGCCAATTTTGTCAATTTACCCCACTTTTGTCAAAACCCCCAACTTGACCCATTTTAACCCTAAGTGAACCCAATGTCAAACCAAACCTATCCAATTGACCCAAATTCTGGTCCAATTCAATTCTAAACTTCAATTCAACATTCCCAACACCAATCTAGACCAAATCCAAGTCCAATTTGATTGACATTTGGATCCAATTTCACTTTTCGCTTTAAAGCCCAATTTGGACCCATGACCCAAACATAACCCAAACTCACCCAATTTAACTCCAATTAACCCCAAATCTTTTCCAAATCTTCCTTAACATTCCCACAAACAAAAAAATAACATGAGTTGCCCAAAATTTAGACCCAAACCCCACTCAAATTCAACCCAAAGCTAAAAGGCCCGATTTCGACCTAAACCCAAACCTAACCCAAATGAGCCCAAACCCCAAAATCAAAGCCCAACCAAAGTCAAAACCTCTTTGAAACACTCCCATAAACATTTCACAACATTAATTTTACATCAATTTCAACCCTAGCCCAACATTGGCCCAAATTATCCCAATTTGACCTATATTGGCCCATTCACCAAAGGAGCCCAAATTTAACCCAAATCACTCCCAATTTGCTCCAAGTCACTCATGACACATCTATGAGCTAAACACAATAATTATTTGGCCCAAGCCTTTGCCAAAATTTCAACCTAAAATCCATTTTAAAATCTAAAAGCCCACTTCCCTAAACCATTTTAAAAGCCCATTTTCACCAAATACAAATGCCCAAAATTGGCCCTAAAGCCCACATGACAATTTCTTTTCATCATACCTTTAATCGATATCACCCCTAAGTTTTAAAATCATCATTAAACCATTCCAAATCAAGCTTCATACAAATTCCCATCAAATTACCAAAAATTTCTAAAATCCATTTTCATGAAATTGACCAAGCTTTTCCCCAAGCCAAAGACAAGCCATGCAAGCCATGGACAAGCCACATGAAGCCATGGAAGGTTTGACATGTGATCAAGCCATTAATGGCAAAAAGAGGAGCCTCTTTTAAGCCCCTTTAAAAAGGTTTTAAACCTTTTAATGCTTCACCTTAATTCATGATTAATTAAAATATTCATGGATGGTGACTTCTCCACCCTTTCCTAGCCGATCCATCCGATCCTCCTCACCAAATCACCATGGGGAGGTGAACCAGTGCCCAAAAGGTGGGTTGACCCATTTGGACCCAAAATGAGCTCCTCTCCCATTCCATTTCAATTCAACTCCTTTACACATGTCCATGGCCAATCGATCGCACTAAGCCCCGCACCGACCTCCCCGACCTCGAGGGTGACTCCGACCCCGGCCGGCCAGCCACCACAGCCCGCCGGAAACCACTGTGCCGAGAGCTCACATGTGAGCCCAAACTTGGAATTCTTACCCGCCGAGCCGCCCCATCCCCAGCGGCCATCGCGCTTGTTCTTCTCTTGCCAAGAGCAAGCTCGATCCCAAGCCCTAACTCTCCCCGGGAGGCCCTCCACCCTCTCCTATTTAAACACCACCCCTCTCGGCCATGAGAGGTGCCGAACCGCACCTTACCGAAACCCTCGCCAAAATTGTTCCGAACACTCTCCATACTTAGAAGCAGTTGATCCCCAAGTGACAATTTGCCCTAATCCCCACCAACAGGGCCCAATTTCTCACCTAAAATTCAACCCAAAACCAGGACACTTCTCCACGCTGGATCAACCCTCAAATCGATTGGTCCTACACCTTCACCGGACCAAGGGAAGGAGTCCACCAACAAAGCCCCTCTCCGATGCCACCCAGCTTGCTCCATTCTCCAAGCTTTGTGATCTCGCTGTGGTCGAAATCATACCTGAGGCGATTCATCGACCAGAGACTTCATCCGGAGCTTGTCGGGATCCAATCGAAGGTGACACAACCCTCAGATTGAAGCCACACTTCTCTGAGAAAAGGTATGAGCTAATTCTTCATCCCAAGCTTCTGGAGATTCTCTATTTCAAATGCTTTAATTTCAATGCATGATTACCGTATAGATGTATTCGTCTCTTCAAGACGAATCCATAGAGCATAAGAACACGAAAATCCATTGAGTATCGAGTGAGATATTGTGGATTTAGTGTGGACGGCTCTCGGCGAGGACGCTCGGGACGATGAACGAATGCCGTTCATTTAATACACGCGCGGACGGACGGCCGGATCGCGTCGGATCAGAGATGGAACGACACACGCGGGGCCCCGAGCGCCGAGTCGGCCGGGCGGCGTCGAACCGAACGCGCCGCGCGGCCTTTCGGAGTCGCCGAGGCCGACGCGGCGCCGCGTGGATAAATAGAAAATTAGGTGTTTTTGATTTATTTAATTCCCCTAAACTTCAAAAATGCATAACGTTGTGTAGGAAAATCGGAAAAATAAAATAAAAATACCCTCTTGCTCGAGTGAACGCAGGAGAATAATGTGGAAAAGAAATTATTTAATTTCATCTAGTATTTTATTTTTAATGATTTATTTCTCTTCTCGCATTGTTTTAATTCTCCATGCATATAGGAAATTCACCATGACATGAGACCATAGGGCTTTTGAAGCCTCCGAATTTGGGAACATTCCCTTAATTTTCCAAAGACAAAGGCCATCCCTATGAAAAGTTATTGATTTTTCAAATTCATGTTGCTCGTTTTAAGTATTTTAATTCCAATAATTAAGCATGTTGTGAAATAAATTCTAGGAAATAAATTCTAGGAAAATAAATTCTAAAAAAGTTGATTTTTTGATATTATTTTAATATTTTAATAATTAAAAAATAATAAAAATCACAAAAATAATAAAATTCACGAAAATGTCACATTATGAATTTTAATCACTTAGGAACAAATCCTATATTTTTCTTAGGTCTATTTAATGAGATATTAAATTTTAAAGCCCTAGTGGTAATTTTAAAATTAAAAAAAAATGTATTTTCTAGCATTTTCACTAAAATAATTATAATAAATCAAAGAAAAATCGAAAATCGTAAAACCGATTCTCTCGATTTCCTTGATATCGAAAGATTTTTGAAAAATATAAATTTCATTTTTCAACCTTTACTTTATTTTTAATTTAATTAATACTCCAAAACTTAAAATAATTATAATAAAAATAATATAATTCAAAAATCACCAAAATTGGTCCAAGTGGTCCTCTGGTCATCAGGAATGTCCCATAATTTTCTTAAGGACAGAAACTTTCCCTTGGTCATATTTTTAAATTTTCCTTGGAAATCCCTATTTTCCACCAAAAATAATTACATAAATAAATTAAATACAAAAAAATCACATTTTCTCCTCTCATGTCTTTATTGGCATATGAGTGAAGTCACATAAAAATATCAAGTTCATTTAAGCTCAATTTAGTGAGTTATGAAATTATTAAGCTCAAGGGCAAAATGGTAATTAAAATTTTAACCCTTAATTAAAACTTTAGGTTTAATAAAAAATTAACAAGTAAAATATTTGATCCTAATCTGATTTGGATGATTGAAACTTAAATAATTAAAGGGTAGAAACCTACTAAACAATTTAAAATAATTGAAATAAACCTTAATTAAATAATTGATTAAATTTGGAAGAATAATAAAATTGGAATTATTAAAATAGTGGATATTATTAGGAAGAGATTTATTCTTTAATTTAAAAATCCCTAAATTAATCATCTCAATAATATTTAATTCTTAATTAAAATGATAATTCAAATTTAAGTTTTAAAATGTTAAAGGACTTAATCATTAAATTAAATTAAAAAAAAGTTAAATTATTAAACTCTTTTTGAATTTTCAATTAAATTAAAATAAAAAATAAAATTAAATTAAAGATTAAATTAAATTAAATCAAACAAATTAAGTAAATTAAATTAAGTTAAACTAAATTAAATTAAATAAATGTTAAATTAAATTAAATTAAATTAAATTAAAACATATTAAATTAAATTAAATTAAATTAAATTAAAATTAAATCAAATTAAATTAAATTAAAGGAAATTAAATTAAATTAAATTAAATCAAGTTAAATTAAATTAAATTAATTCATATCAAATCAAACTAAATTGAATTAAATTAAATTAAATAATATAATCAAGTTAAAATTAAAATCAAGTTAAATTGAATCAAAATTGAAACTAAACTAAATTAAATTAAATTAAAGTTAAATTAAATTGAATTAAATAACATCACCTAAGACATAAAGAAATTAAATATAAAGCAACTTGAACACTATTCCAAATTTAAACCCTTTAACCGAAGTTAAACTAAATCACAAATCATCGGAACACCAATTTGCCCTCGAAAACTTTTATTATCAAAACTTCTAAATGAACATTAAATGAAATGTTACTCCACTTATAGGATATTCAAATGTCCTAGTTCACCGAGTAAGATAACAACAAAACTTGAATTCCCGGACGATTAATTCATTTGTATGATTAAATTTATTTGGACTTAAAACAATTCTAGCAATATTGAAAAGATGTTTGAGATTCTTCTTAAACACTTTCTCAATATGATAAGATGTTTATAAGAACAATTGAACTTAATTATTCTTTGATGAAGAAAATCGTCCTCAAACCAAAACACAAGGACCTAGACGTCATAGGAAATGACTAGCTATAGGATTAGGAATTTGGTAGAAAACCATAACCCTTCCCTTAGTTTTACCTAGGAACTTGCTTAAACATTCTAATTCTGTTTTAAGTGCAGCTTGGGATGACGGGAAGACCCTCCAGGTACGCTTTTATTTTATTGCAATTTATCTTATTGCAATTTATTTAATCGCATCGCACTTACTTTTCTTGCATGATAAACAACTCGTTGCATGAAAACCCACACCTTTAGTATAGTCCCTAAAACCGAAACCAAAACTAAATTAAAAATCATTACAAGATAAAATTCACCGCCACAACATTTCAAAATATAAAACAACTCAAAATTTAATCACAAACAAAACACAAAACTGCAATTACAATTAAATTAAAACGTCTTGTTGGATGATCGGGAATACCTCGGATGATGTAACCTACGTGTTGCTAACGGGATTTCCCACGGTCTAAATGAAAGTGTGGAACTCATTCAGTTGAGTTTAGCAAATTCATCTGGACTAAGTGAATCCGATAAAAATAACGATGCCGGAAGGATGGAACCGTGGGATCTTAACCGGTGTCGTTATAATCAACTTTAAGATTTATTTTAAATAAAATATAAAAAAGACACTTGGAAATTAAGATTTTCTCTAAACCAAAACACTTTTCTCATCTCCTGATTTATGACTTCTATAACTAAACCTCTCGCAACAACAAGGAGCTCGGAGCATGGTGGGCAGACACGGCCATTGTCATCGGCAAAACCCGAGTCTACTTCAACAGAACCTCTCCTAGAATTAAATAACCAAGCCATAGGATTTCGAGGTAGTTTGCCTAGTGCAACATAAATCCTCAACTCTTCGTTAGGCATTTGCATAGCAAATTAAGCCCTAACCTGGTCTTAGGACTCCGAGGTAGTCGCCCGATACGACATAAATCCTCACATCTTCAAGGCTATTTATATGATTCTATCATACAAATATAAGTCCTAATTAATTAAAATCGGCAAGATCAAAACATTAAATAGATATTAGGATCTTCCTAAATTCAAGCCAAACAATAGGATAGCCGGGAAATTACCGAAGTTCGCTTCGAATCCGTAATTTCTCCTACCTTTCTTCCTTTGAAATCCCAAAATAAAATCTTCCAAATTTGATCCATTCCCTATTAAAATTCCAAAATTCAATCCTTTGAAAACTTAAACTTTGAAATTCTTGAGAGCAGAATTATTGATTATTATCGAGAGTTTTCTTAGGTGATTCCCGTCACTTAAGATGTAATTAACTATAGAGGCTTGCCCTTATAAGGAATTTTAAAGAACCTGTGTAATATAAACCCTCGTTTAATGCTTTCATATTAAGCAGGGGAATTTGTCGGCTTATAAAATTGGCTCGTAGACCAAATGGATGTCACAAACCTTTCTAGTTTATCTAACCGAGCCCCATTATCAAGCAGTGTGTCTATTCTTCGGGATAGATACACGGTTTGTGGTGCGGTGCTCATTTATGTGAACTATTTGGGATGTGAAATCAGTTTGACTTCATATCTTAAAATTTTCAAACTTAAAATTATTTTCAAAATCAAATACTACATATATATTTAAATCAAATATTCGCCGACAATTTCTGTAGGCGACCCCTTTTCAAAATACAACACAACCTAAAAATAAGCCGTACAATTTCTGGCGACTCCGCTGGGGAAAATTCCTCTCTCCATTTTAATCAGACAATTCTGCTTTCAATCGGTAGTGTATCCATGTCCCTTGTAGATCAAACTACCCTTCTTTCCGTTGGAATACTATGTTCATTTCTACCTTGAACAAGTATAGCCAACATTCTCTCGGATTTAGGAGCCACTGTTTAGACACCCCTAAACAGAGAGGTTCCGAGATCCTTTTACCTCATTTCTGAGGTGGGGTGGACCCCCGATAGGTGTTAGTTTAGGAGTGATCCTCCGAGTCGAGAAGTCTTGCATAAGACTTTCTTTTCCTTTCCAACTCTGAATCAGATTCCTTACCTTCTCTACACCTCTGAACATTTCGTTCTAAATAAACAAACCCTTTAATGAATGATTCTTTTAACAAATAACTCTCTTATAAATACATGAACAAGAATGTGTTCGGACTCTTTTCGATTCCTTTCTTTTCGTCCTAATAAGAAGAAGCATAACTTGGGACTGACAATCAGGATCTACCCTGCAGAAATGAAAGCCCCAAAGCTGATTTTCTCTTTCACCAATGGACTCGACTTCACTGTTTACAAGGATGAGCTGCCCGACAATGGGATCATCCGGTTTGGACAAGGATTCGAGAACACAAATGTCAAGATCACCGACGTTTCCCTTTTCGCATTGACAAACAAAGTATCTGAAGCTGAGAAGCCGTTGATCGAGTTCAACCTTAGGTCAACTCAAGAGTTTCCGCCCCTGCAAAAGATCCCGACTGAAAGGAGTACTGCTGTCCGCAGAAGGACTGTTCTTGCTACCCCAACTGGTCTAGTTGTCTCTGCACCTACCCAGGCTTTTGCCAGATTAAAGGGGAAGGAAATCCAAAACTATGGCGAACCTGCTACCGTGGAGGGTACAGACTTTCCTGTGAGACCTTCTGTTTTTGAAATCGGGTCCAGCTCAAGAATTCCATCACTAACACGGACCCAAAGAAGGAACAGAAGTAAGAAAATTGCCGTGAAGGCCGTAGCCGCCGAAGTTGCTTTCCGGAGGAAATCCCAGAAATTCCTGAGTACACACCACTACCTGAATACATACCATTGCCTGAAGATACACTCTTTTTGGAAGGAAGTAGATTCCACCCCCTTTCTGCCACAGCTGACGAGGAAAATGTCTGCAGGATTGTTTCTACATTACCTCGACCAGCATACTACAACGACAACAGAAAGAAAAGGGTTAGGATCACGCCATTTGCCCGACTACAGACTGTGATCGAGAAGCTAGCAAAGAAAGAGAAATGCCCCGTATCAGAGATTCTAAAAAGGATAGGGCGGGTGCCAGTCAAATCCCTTCTTGGGCCATGAGTAGAACCTGCCATCATTACAGAAAAGCCAAATAAAAGGATGAAGGCTAGTCCGCATATCGTTGTTTCGTGGTTGCAGATTAGGGAGGATACCACCTTCCGAAGCATTTGGGCCGACGGCACCATCCGGTCCTAGACCTTTTGTCGCTAGAAGGATGGTATGGCGTCCCACTACCTGGACAACTAAGATTGAAACAACGACCGAGAAGGAAAGTCTCGTCGGGAGACTTGAATCCGAAGAAAGCGCCACCGCAGTAAAGGGGACTCATGAGAAGGGAACCCGACAGCCTATCACACGACAACCTGCGAGGATACACAGAAAAGACCGCTAGAGGACGCTATGGAAAAGTTGAGGACTGATATTCGACGACTAGCAAAAGAAAGAGAAGAGAAATTCGGAGATGAGATTGATTCATCGGAATTCATGGACGATGAGTATGCAGAAATCAACATGGTCGAAACGCGAGCTTCGTCAGCTTCACAAGGTGCTCCTGCAGCCACAGAAAGAGAGGAGCCGGAAGTGATGAGAAGGCAACTTCAAGAGAAAGACGATACGATCGCCCAAATGGCGAAGAGAATGGAAGAGATGGCTGTAGCCCTAGCCACTCTCCAGAGTCAAGTGCAACCCCAAAGAGAGACACCCCCAGAGGTCATTCACATTGTGGACGGAGGAAAGGAGATTACATCCGTCAACGAGGATGATCAGCTAAAGAAAGATACAACACAAAGTATGATTCCACAAAAAGATATCAAGAGCTTGGTGGAACAGCAGGTGCGAGAAGCCTTAGCACAATCAAAGAGCGGGACATCCCTTCGGACGGGTAAACCTTACCCGGAAGAACTCGATGATGTCCAATACCCAAAAGGCTTGGTACCACCTCTGTTCAAGACCTTTGATGGAACCGGGAACCCCCGACAGCATGTTGCACACTTTCGTGCCAGTTGTTGCAATGCCGGCGGGAGCGATGCATTACTCTTCCGACAATTCGTCAGCAGCCTGTCAGGGATTGCCTTTGATTGGTATGGAGAATTACCGAATGGTTCGGTGAAGACGTTCTCAGAACTAGAAAACCTCTTCATCAAGCGATTCGCCGGAGCTCAGCACCACATCACTATAGGTGATTTAGTGGTAGAGAAGCAGAAGTCGAACGAAACTTTGGTGGATTACATACTTCGATGGAGAAATCTAAGTATGAAGTGTGAACCACAATTACAAGAACAACATGCAATCGACATCTTACTTAAAAGCATTCACGGCCCGATAGCACTTCTCCTCAAAGGATTCACTATTAAGACTTTCGAGAAGTTGTTAAGCAAGGCCGGAAGCTTGCAAGAGGAGGCGAAGCAATTAAGTTTCGCCGACAGGACAGACAAGCAAAAGCCTGTGAAGACTTTTGAAAAGAAATCCGGGATCGTTGCAGCAGTCGACAAAGGCAAGCAACCGATACAAATATCGTCAGAACGGCCACAGCAACTTCAACAGAATTACCAGCAATCCCGACCCAGCTATCAGTCATCTCCACAGTATGAACAACCTCCTCGTCCGCAACGTACATTAAGGGAGCTTCTGAGCAGGGAATATCCATTCAAAAATGAGGCAGTACCAAAAATGTTCCGTAGTCTGATGAAGACTCCAGATTTCCAGCTGCCAGAGCCTAAGAGACCAGAAGAAGTTAACAAGAAAGGTGATCCCAACTTTTGCCCTTACCACCGGATGCTTGGGCACAAGATAGAAGATTGCATTACCTTCAAAAGTTGGCTCAATGACAACCTTCGGAAAGGGAATATAACAACCCCGAAGGAGTACATGAAGGAACCCCAGAAAGGAGGTTCCGTCAATGTTGTCTCGACTGATCTCATAGATCCCTATGCGACTGACGATGGATGGACTACCGCTTGGACAAGGTCTTCAAAAAAGATTTTAGACAGCATCCAAACCGCCTCGGTGTGAGCTTCAATTCAGAGTTCGAAACCTGTCAAGTCGGCACTATCACTTGCGATAGAAGAACCACCTCAACAGGAGACGATCAAGAGAAGAAGAAAATCGACGAAGAAGAGAAGACCGAGACTCCTAAGGCTAGACTAGGGGCCGCTTATCCTAGGATAGTTGTTTCCGATTCGGGGAGAAATCCCTCGAACCTCCGACTCGTATGATTATTTGCTCACTCCGGTGGGATCTTATAATGATAAGGGTGATGGCGTTGGCTACGTTTTGACTGTTTCTAATGATTACATAACTAGCGACAATCTGGACATCGATTTCGATACCAATGACAATTCTCAAATCATACACAATCTCGTCGATCACGATGACAAAGAAGACATCCATCAAGGAGGTTACGAGAGTTCAACAAGCAACGAATCTATCTGCGAGTTTCGAGGAGCTCCAGTCACAATAGAGTTAGAGCCTTCAGACTCTAAAGCTAATCCAGAAGAACCTGTCATTCCGGTTCAGAAGGAAACACCAGCAAACTCAATACTAGATTCAGAAGAAATTACAGAGGTTAACTTAAGAAGTGGAAGAGTTCTACCTCCAGAATGGGTCCAAAGGACAAAGGATAGCAGGTGGTTGTTCAAGAAGAATCAACCCCGGCAGAAGAAATACCCATTCGGGAAGAAGCCGAGACACATTAAAATAAAGTGGACTACAACGTGCTAGCCCATCTTAGGAAACTACCGGCCAAACTGAGCATCGACGACTCTCTCATCTTATCAAAGGAGATGAGAGAAGCTCGATCAAGGCCTTACTTGATCCAGAAATTTGCTTAGCTCAAATGACCGGAAATTCCTTAGATGAGGTTTGCTCGTTAAAGGAACAGCGAGGTGTCACCTTCACGGACAATGACCTACTACTTGGGACAGCAGACCACAACCTACCGTTGTACATTTCAGTTACAATAGGGAAGTTTACACTCTCCAAAGTATTGGTGGATCCAGGAGCATCAATCAACATAATGAATCTTCAAACGCTAGCATATTTGGAAATTGATGCTCACGAGCTTGAAGCGTACAAAATGTTATTAAGAGGATTCAACCGTAAAGGAGAAAGAGCCCTCGGATCAATAACACCGCTAATGAAAACCGGTGACTTAGCAAAGACGACCGCAAAATTTCACATAATTGATTCGAAACGTCATTCAACGCTCTACTCGGGCCGACCATGGATACATGAAAACAGGATGGTACCATCATCTCTACATCGTTGCATCAAATACTACGATGGAGGGAACAAAGCAGCATCGATCGCCTGACAATGACATAATTTTAAAACCAAGACTCGAGCAAAACTTCCAGTATGCCATACAATTGTTGGAACAAATTCAGAATGTGACAATCTACAAAATTCCCAGAAAAGAAAATGCTTTAGCAGATGCGTTAGCCCGTCTAGCAAAAGAATTTGCTCGTCCGCAAGGTGAGTCGATAAAAGTGTCAATTCACGTGACGTCGAGTCCTATCACAGCTCGACACGGACACAATACATAAATCGAAAAAGAAGAAGAATCAGTTGACAAAGTGACATAAAACACGAAGGTTGGCGACAACCATTAATGGACTACCCGCAAACAGGAAAACTACCGGACTATAGGTCGCTAGCCCATCGGATCAAGAAAAGAACTCTGTCCTACGCATTAATAAACAACACCTTGTACAAAAGGTCTTTCGATCAAATGTGGCTAAGATGCCTAAGCGGGTCCGAGGCCCGTGAAATCGTTAAAGAGGTGCATTCAGGACTCTGTGGCGCTCACCAGTCGGGTCCGAAGATGAAAATGAAAATTAAAAGACTAGGGTACTACTGGCCCTCAATGATGACCGACTGCATGAAAATCGCCAAGAGCTGTCACCAATGCCAAGTACACGGAGTGGTTCTACACCAACCTCCAAATGTGTTACATCCGACAATTGCGTCATGGCCATTTCAATGTTGGGGCACGGATATAGTGGGTCCAAAAGAACCACCATCTTCAAAAGGACATCGCTTCATTCTTGCGGCTACGGATTACTTTTCCAAGTGGGCAGAGGCGGCTCCACTTAGAGAAGTGAAAGCACACCACGTGCTACGCTTTTCGAAGAACCAAGTTGTCTACCGTGTCGGAGTGTCGCGCAGGATCATCTCGTATAATGGGTCGGCATTCGAAGCACATAAATCAACAATTTTGTCAGGAGACACGGAATCGACTGCGGTATTCAACAATTTACTATCCAAGAGCAAACGGCCTGGCTGAGGCTTTTAATAAAACTCTCGTTCAAATCTTAAAGAAAACCTTGGACGATAATAAGAGAAATTGGCACGAGAAGTTATTAGAAGTCTTATGGGCCTACCGGACAACCTTCAGAACTCCTACTCAAGCTACACCTTACGCCTCGGTGTATGGGTCCGAGGCGAGTGTTACCTTTAGAGGTTCGGCTTCCTTCACTCGGAATTGCGATTGCAAACAAAATCACGACGAGAAGAGAATGCCAAATTACGACTAGAAGAATTAGAAAGCCTCGGAAGGGAAAAGACTTGCAGCGCAGACGAGAATTTAGAATTATATCAAGCTAAGATGCTTCAAGCCCATGACAGACCGGGTCTCGCCCAAGAACCTTCAAAGTTGGTGACTTAGTTCTCGTTCTCAAGAGACCTATTCTTGCACACCGCAAGATAGGAGGAAAATTTGAACCCACTTGGGAAGGGCCGTTTCGTGGTTGAGGCAGCCTACTCGGGAGGCTCCTACCAACTCGGTGAATTGGTAGGGAGAACGACATATGCTTCCGATCAACGGAAGATACTTGAAAAAGTATTACGCTACCTGATGTTTCGAAGGAATGAATTCTTCATCCCTAGAAGCACGGGCGAAGTAGTTACTCATGACTGGGTCCGAACCCAAAATAATAATAAAATGTACTAAAACAATAAAATCATGATAATAAAGTTTTCCTTGTTGTCTTTTCCAAATCAAAATCTCTTTCCTAATCTTATCCCACTTCATTCCTGTTAAATTTTAAAATACAAGAAGTAATAAAAAAAAATTGTCTTTAATAAACTTTTTCTTAATGTTCTTGTTCTTAGTACAACCCCTGATCCTTTTCCTTGTCTTTTCGCAGGGAAATGTCGAACGGGCGGTTGGTCCTGAACTTTAGAAATGGCGTAAGCCTTGCACTCGATGAAAAGAGGGTGAAAAATGGAGCGATAATCGAGATCGACTCGGACTTCGCACCAGCGAGCCTACGAGTATGAGGAAAGTGACCGGATCCCGGCTGACCGAGAGGAACCGCCCAGGCGCACGAGTGATGAAAGTGGGTGACCCAAGCCACCAATCCAAGAAGCAAGAAAAGAAAGACAAACACCGAAGAAGACAAGAAAATCAAGTCCGTAGTTGCTACGAGCAGAAGGCGAGCTTGTCAGCGCCGCGCCCACAAAGATTCAGGAAGTTTGAAGAGCTACTCTCACAGCAACGCAACGAAGAAATAAGAATCGCCGTATCCGTAAGATGTTAACCAAACTAGCAGTGGACCAGCGCGACGAGACAGTTGCTACTGCCAGTACATACACTTCAAGGACGCCAGTTCATCAGGTACCGGAAGAAAGGAGGCCAGCTCCTAGGATAACAGAAAGGACCAGGGAAATCTCACGAAGATCGGAAGAAAGAAGGCTACCACGCTACCGGATAGAACCACCGGTAATGCATGACCTTGTTGCGAAGCAACCCCGGAGGATGTCCCGACGGACATCATCCCCGAGGAGCCGAGGTATGCGTGGAGAACGTGAAGGGATTGAGCCGTATATCCCACAATACGTCACCAGGCCTCGCCATTTGCAGATTATTCCGGAATACGAGCTGGAAAGAATGCGGAATGTCGAAAAGAAAACCTTTGAATACTTCGAGAGAATCAGAGGCAGAAGGATCAATATACTAGAAGGCCTCGAGCTACATACAGACGTATTCTCAAAATATGAACAACAACAAATCGTGGATTGCATCCGGGATTTGAAAAGAATGGGCCGAGCGGGCCGCCTAAGAGAAAACACCTACTCGAACCCCGGAGATGGATGCCGGGGAAAGGAAGAATTACAAGACAATGTGGATGTCGTTACAACTTTGCGTAAGACAGGAAGGAAACCCTCCGGAATACTCCGTCATGGCCAAGTGGATCCAATGCCATTAGTCATCAAGAGAATGGTAAAGAGATTGATAACATGGAGGGCACTCGCCAGCAGATTGCATACCCAATAGCTACATTATTAACATCTACAAGCAGGTGACCGCATACCCCCACACATAGATCACTACGACTTTTTCGGACCTTTCGCACAGTCTCTTTCCCGAACGAGTGTAACATCATGTTCGGATCCGACCTCCGGATAGCGAGCCCGGTGTGAGTTTCTAGGGGCCGGTGAAGATACCATTACCGGTAGGTTCCGTCATGATACCGAAGGGCAATGGAGCAGATATCGCTAAACATTGCATACCAGGAGTACCGAGTGAAGCGGATCTCGGTTACTTTCGGAAGGATGGACGACGAGAAGACACCTTACCATTTCCAGCCGGACCCGGAGCTAGAGAGCCTCCGGCCTTACGAGCCGTGAGCTACATGGATAATATCACACCTCCAATGTACATCCATACGACATTCTTGCCAAGGATGGCTTGGAAGGTGATGTTATCGACCATGTACCCCACTATTCGTACATGAATTTTTGACGGATGCTTCTTTGGATGGATCGACAAAGATCATACATAGTCCGTTTTGAGTCTACATGGATTGTATGAGATGTATTCCGGATCGAGTTGTATGATGTATCTTCGACATGATTGGAATGAAAGTGACCATGTCACATTTTTGGCCTTCTCCTCTTTTGTGCAAATTGACTGGGAAACGCCATTAAAGTTAAATGAACTTCGAACAAAGAACAGAAAAGAAATAAAAAAAAAAGAATAAAAGTGATGAACACCAAACTCACATGGACATTAAATAAATAAAATAAATTTGAACCGTTAAGGACAAACAAAATGAACACAAATTTTCAATCAAAATTCAAATTCAATCTTTCCAAATTTCAAATCCAATATCAATCAAATTCAAACTCAACCTTCCAAATCTGAAATCCAATCCGTTCTATTCTCTCCCTTGTCTGGGATGGAAGCGGTTGATTCCATTGACGAGGATCGAATCTGATGGCGAGGGATTATATCCAATCCAAACCAGTGACTTCTGATCAACTCTTTTGAACGGGGTATGTAACATCTACATATTCCCTCCTAATCTATTTCCTTCATGAAAGTCTTTTACAACTTTCATGAAATTCTCGAAAAACCAAAATTCCACACTTTTTCAAATCAACACTACAAATCTTTGCAAAGTCAATGACTACATCAAATTCAAACTTTTGGGTCGAGGATTTTACATCCGAGACTGCATTGATTTAGGATTCTTTCTCTATTGCAATGAAATACATCAAATTCATATTCTTGGGGTCGAGGATTTTACATCCGAGACCGCATTGCTTTAGGATCCTTTCCCTATCGCAATGAAATACATCAAAAATCAAATTCTTGGGGTCGAGGATTTTACATCCGAGATCGCATCGCTTTAGGATCATTTCCCTATCGCAAAGAAATACATCAAAATCAAACTTTTGGAGTTGAGGATTTTACATCCGAGACCGCATTGCTTTAGGATCATTTCCCTATCGCAATGAAATACATCAAATTCAAACTTTTGGAGTCGAGGATTTTACATCCGAAACTCGGATTGCTTTAGGATTCTTTCCCTATCGCAATGAAATACATCAAATTCAAACTTTTTAAGATTCTTTCCCTATCGCAATGAAATACATCAAATTCAAACTTTTGGAGTTGAGGATTCTACGTCCGAGACTGCATTGCTTTAGGATTCTTTCCCTATCGCAATGAAATACATCAAAATCAAATTCCTGGGGTTGAGGATTTTACATCCGAAACTGCATTGCTTTAGGATTCTTTCCCTATTGCAATGAAATACATTAAAACCAAACTCTTGAGGTTAAGGATTTTACATCCAATACCACATTGCTCTGAGATCTCCCCTCATTGTAATGATTCAATCTAATCAATTCAATTTTCTTTTGAGGTTGAAGATGTTACATCTAAAACCACAAAATTCCAATTTGCATTTCAGTTCGAATCCCTTCAAATTAATTTTGACAAAACATCAATTTAAATTAAAACTCAAACTAAAATCTAAGCTCACACATCAAAACTTAAATTAAAACAAAATAAAATCTAAATCGAAATTCCCCCAGATCATGTGATTTGGGATTCACCTTCTTTTCCTTTCCCCAGCGAGAGTTCAGGGATCTCCAGTCTCAGAGATATACTTGACACTCCCCAGCGGAAATACTTCTACTTTGTCCTAAGTTTGTCACTTGGACGTTTGTATTAGTTTTGTTGATCGCTTCGGTCAACACCAATACGTGCGGTGTGCTCCGTCAGCTCACCACACCTATTGGGGGTCCATTTGTTGACCTCATTTTTGATGAGGTATTCTCTTCTTCTTTTTAGTACTTAGGATCTAGCCTTAGGCTTTTCCTTCGATCGTCTTAGAGGACTAGAATTGGGACCCACCACCTAGAATTTCAAACCACTTCTTAACTCCCTGCAAACTTTACAAACTTGACTGTAGACCCCTAATCACCTAGAGGGTTAAAATCAAATGTGGAAGTTTAAAGGATGAGTTCCTATAGGACTCTTTGGCCTTAGGACTACCCTGGGTGGCCTGGTCTGGTGAGGGCTGACTTACACACACACTACACCTATACACTACACTTTCACACACATCCTAGAACCACACCCATACCTAACTTGACCTCCTGACTCATGTAGGTGATTCACATGGATGGTCCTTAACCCCTAAGCATTTGGCTAAGAGGGTTAGGAACAACATATTGGATGCCTCAAATGAGTCCCTTCATGGCTCATGTGGGCTTGATATGGCTTCATGGCTCAACCAAAATAATTTTATTCCACTTACATTCACCCAATCTTCAATTTTCTAAATTTTCAATTTTTGACCCCCGGGACCCTACACCCGCTTAGCCTACCAAAACCCTTGAAACTACCCAAAATTTGCAAAATCACCTAAATTACCCAAAATTCCTCAAAACCAATCCCAAACATTTCCACATCACTCAAATTGATCATCCATACCCAAAAATACCAAGAATTCCAAAAATACCTCCCAATACCCTCCAAATACCCAAAATACCCCTCTCGACCCAAAAATCCAAAAATTTAAAAAATTCCCAGAAAATTTCAGAAAATCCCAAATATTCCCAATTTCATTTTGTTCAACTACACCATGGGCCAATTTTGTCAATTTACCCCACTTTTGTCAAAACCCCCAATTTGACCCATTTTAACCCTAAGTGAAACCAATGTCAAACCAAACCTACCCAATTGACCCAAATTCTAGTCCAATTCAATTCTAAACTTCAATTCAACATTCCCAACACCAATCTAGACCAAATCCAAGTTCAATTTGATTGACATTTGGATCCAATTTCACTTTTGGCCTTAAAGCCCAATTTGGACCCATGACCCAAACATAACCCAAACTCACCCAATTCAACTCCAATTAACCCCAAATCTTTTCCAAATCTTCTTTAACATTCCCACAAACAAAAAACTAACATGATTTGCCCAAAATTTAGACCCAAACCCCACTCAAATTCAACCCAAAGCTAAAAGGCCCAATTTTGACCTAAACCAAAACTTAACCCAAATGAGCCCAAACCCCAAAATCAAAGCCCAACCAAAGTCAAAACCTCTTTGAAACACTCCCATAAACATTTCCCAACATTAATTTTACATCAATTTCAACCCTAGCACAACATTGGCCCAAATTATCCCAATTTGACCTATATTCGCCCATTCACCAAAGGAGCCCAAATTCAACCCAATTCAAACCCAAATCACTCCCAATTTGCTCCAAGTCACTCATAACACATCTATGAGCTAAACACAACAATTATTTGGCCCAAGCCTTTGCCAAAATTTCATCCTAAAATCCATTTTAAAATCCAAAAGCCCACTTCCCTAAACCATTTTAAAAGCCCATTTTCACCAAATACAAAAGCCCAAAATTGGCCCTAAAGCCCACATGGCAATTTCTTTTCATCACACCTTTAATTGATATCACCCCTAAGTTTCAAAATCATCATTAAACCATTCCAAATCAAGCTTCATACAAATTCTCATCAAATTACCAAAAATTTCTAAAATGCATTTTCATGAAATTGACCAAGCTTTTCCCTAAGCCAAAGACAAGCCATGCAAGCCATGGACAAGCCACATGAAGCCATGAAAGGTTCGACATGTGATCAAGCCATTAATGGCAAATGGAGGAGCCTTTTTAAGCCCCTTTAAAAAGGTTTTAACCCTTTTAATGCTTCACCTTAATCCATGATTAATCAAAATATTCATGGATGGTGACTTCTCCACCCTTTCCTAGCCGATCCATCCGATCCTCCCTCAGCCCAAATCAGCCATGGGGAGGTGAACCGAGCCCAAAAGGTGGGTTGACCCATTTGGACCCAAAATGAGCTCCTCCCCCATTCCATTTCAATTCAACTCCTTTACACATGTCCATGGCCAATCGATCGCACTAAGCCCCGACCCGACCTCCCCGACCTCGAGGGTGACCCGACCCCGGCCGGCCAGCCACCACAGCCCGCCGGAAACCACCGGCCGAGAGCTCACATGTGAGCCCAAACTTGGAATTCTCACCTGCTGAGCTGCCCCATCCCCAGTGGCCATTGCAGCTGTTCTTCTCTTGTCAAGAGCAGCTGATCCCAAGCCCTAACTCTCCCTGGGAGGCCCTCC
This sequence comes from Papilionanthe hookeriana x Papilionanthe teres, assembly GCA_022702705.1. Lineage (NCBI taxonomy): Eukaryota > Viridiplantae > Streptophyta > Magnoliopsida > Asparagales > Orchidaceae > Papilionanthe > Papilionanthe hookeriana x Papilionanthe teres. The sequence continues at coordinate 22,872 of JAKZJZ010000258.1, forward strand.
ACCCTCTCTTATTTAAACACCCCCCCCCCTCTCGGCCATGAGAGGTACTGAACCAGACCTTACTGAAACCCTGCCAAAATTATTCCAGAACACTCTCCATACTTAGAGCAGTTGATCCCCAGTGACAATTTGTCTCTAATCCCCACCAACAGAGCCCAATTTCTCAGCCAAAATTCCACCCAAAACCAGGACACTTCTCCACAGTGGATCAATCCTCAAATTGATTGGTCCTACACCTTCACCGTACCAAGGGAAGGAGTCCACCAGCAAAAGCCCCCTCTCCAGGCCACCTGGCCTGCTCCAGCCTCCAAGATTTGTGATCGGCCGTGGTCGAAATCATACCTAGGCGATTCATCGGACCAGAGACTTCATCCGGAGCTTGCTGGGATCCAATCGAAGGTGACACAACCCTCGGATCGAAGCCACACTTCTCTGAGCAAAGGTATGAGCTAAGTCTTCATCCCGAGCTGCTGGAGTTTCTCTATTTCAAATGCTTTAATTTTAATGCATGATTACCGTATAGATGTATTCGTCTCTTTAAGACGAATCCATAGAGCATAAGAACACGAAAATCCATTGAGTATTGAGTGAGATATTAGGGATTTAGTGTGGACGGCTCTCGGGCGAGGACGCTCAGGGGACAATGAACGGATGCCGTTCATTTAATACACGCGCGGACCGACGGCCGGGATCGCATCGGATCGGGAGATGGAACGACACAGCGGGCCCCGGAGCGCCGAGTCGATGGCGGCGTCGAACCGACACGCGCCGCGTGGCCTTCGGAGCCGCCGAGGTCGACGCGGCGCCGCGTGGATAAATAGAAAATTAGGGTATTTTTTATTTATTTAATTCCCCTAAACTTCAAAAATGCATAACTTTGTGTAGGAAAATCGGAAAAATAAAATAAAAATACCCTCTTGCTCGCTGAACAGAGGAGAATAATTTGGAAAAGAAATTATTTAATTTCATTAAGTATTTTATTTTTAATGATTTATTTCCCTTCGCATTGTTTTAATTCTCCATGCATATAGGAAATTCACCATGGCATGAGACCATAGGTCTTTTGAAGCCTCTGAATTTAGGAACATTCCCTGAATTTTCCAAAGTCAGAGGCCATCCCTATGAAAAGTTATTGATTTTTCAAATTTATGTTGCTGTTTTAAGTATTTTAATTCCAATAATTAGCATGTTGTGAAATAAATTCTAGGAAAATTTGGTGATGTCTCTTATGACCAGAGGACCCTAGGAAAAATAGGTTTTGGATTAATTTATTTAAAATAACTCTAATTGGCTTAAACACTCAAAATAGCTCCTTAATTAATTAGAGTTAACCATATATCAAATTGACTTGAAATCAATTCTCCACTAACCTTTAGGATCGGAGGAACCCACCATAAAAATTTAAAGTCAATTGACTTGGTTAGCCCTACTAAATGGGTTGATTAAGCCATTTAGCCATTTTAAACTTTAAAAATTCATAACTTTCAAAATACCTTTCAAATATTCACCAAATTGGTTTTGGAGCCTCTCTGATATCAGGGGAATTTAAGAAAATTAAAATTTCAATTTTCTAAAAAAGTTGATTTTTTTATATTATTTTAATATTTTAATAATTAAAAAATAATAAAAATCACAAAAATAATAAAATTCACCGAAATGTCACATTTTGAATTTTAATCACTTAGGAACAAATCCTATATTTTTCTTAGGTCTATTTAATGAGATATTAAATTTTAAAGCCCTAGGGTAATTTTAAAATAAAAAAAATGTATTTTCTAGCATTTTCACTAAAATAATTATAATAAATCAAAGAAAAATCAGAAAATTGCAAAAATTGATTCTATGATTTCCTTGATATCAGAAAGATTTTTGAAAAATATAAATTTCATTTTTCAACCTTTACTTTATTTTTAAATTAATTAATACTCCAAAACTTAAAATAATTATAATAAAAATAATATAATTGAAAAAAATCACCAAAATTGTCCAAGTGGTCCTCTGGTCATCAGGAATGTCCCATAATTTTCTTAAGGACAGAAACTTTTCCTTGGTCATATTATTAAATTTTCCTTGGAAATCCCTATTTTCCACCAAAAATAATTACATAAATAAATTAAATACAGAAAAATCACATTTTCTCCTCTCATGTCTTTATTGGCATATGAGTGAAGTCACATAAAAATTTCAAGTTCATTTAAGCTCAATTTAGTGAGTTATGAAATTATTAAGCTTCAAGGGCAAAATGGTAATTAAAATTTTAACCCTTAATTAAAACTTTAGGTTTAATAAAAAATTAACAAGTAAAATATTTGATCCTAATCTTATTTGGATGATTGAAACTTAAATAATTAAAGGGTAGAAACCTACTAAACAATTTAAAATAATTGAAATAAACCTTAATTAAATAATTGATTAAATTTGGAAGAATAATAAAATTGGAATTATTAAAATAAGGGAAATTATTAGGAAGAGATTTATTCTTTAATTTAAAAATCCCTAAATTAATCATCTCAATAATATTTAATTCTTAATTAAAATGATAATTCAAATTTAAGTTTTAAAATGTTAAAGGACTTAATCATTAAATTAAATTAAAAAAAAGTTAAATTATTAAACTCTTTTTGAATTTTCAATTAAATTTAAATTAAAAATAAAATTAAATTAAAGATTAAATTAAATTAAATCAAACAAATTAAGTAAATTAAATTAAATTAAACTAAATTAAATTAAAAAAATGTTAAATTAAATTAAATTAAATTAAATTAAAACATATTAAATTAAATTAAATTAAATTAAATTAAATTATATTAAATTAAATTAAAATTAAATCAAATTAAATTAAATTAAAGGAAATTAAATTAAATTAAATTAAATCAAGTTAGATTAAATTAAATTAATTCATATCAAATCAAACTAAATTGAATTAAATTAAATTAAATAATAGAATCAAGTTAAAATTAAAATCAAGTTAAATTGAATCAAAATTGAAACTAAACTAAATTAAATTAAATTAAAGTTAAATTAAATTGAATTAAATAACATCACCTAAGACATAAAGAAATTAAATATAAAGCAACTTGAACACTATTTCAAATTTAAACCCTTTAACTGAAGTTAAACTAAATCACAAATCATTGGAACACCAATTTGCCCTCGAAAACTTTTATTATCATAACTCCTAAATAGAACATTAAATGAAATGTTACTCCACTTATAGGATATTTAAATGTCCTAGTTCATCGAGTAAGATAACAACAAAACTTGAATTCCTGGACGATTAATTCATTTGTATGATTAAATTCATTTGGACTTAAAACAATTCTAGCAATATTGAAAAGATGTTTGAGATTCTTCTTAAACACTTTCTCAATATGATAGGATGTTTATAAGAACAATTGAACTTAATTATTCTTTGATGAAGAAAATCATCCTCAAACCAAAACACAAGGACCTATACGTCATAGGAAATGACTAGCTATAGGATTAGAAATTTGGTAGAAAACCATAACCCTTCCCTTAGTTTTACCTAGGAACTTGCTTAAACATTCTAATTGTGTTTTAAGTGCAGCTTGGGATGACGGGAAGACCCTCCAGTACGCTTTTATTTTATCGCAATTTATCTTATTGCAATTTATTTAATCGCATTGCACTTAGTTTTCTTGCATGATAAACAACCGTTGCATGAAAACCCACACCTTTAGGATAGCTCCTAAAACCGAAACCAAAACTAAATTAAAAATCATTACAAGATAAAATTCACTGCCACAACATTTCAAAATATAAAACAACTCAAAATTTAATCACAAACAAAACACAAAACTGCAATTACAATTAAATTAAAAAGTCTTGTTGGATGATCGAGAATACCTCGGATGATGTAACCTACGTGTTGCTAACGGGATTTCCCACGGTCTAAATGAAAGTGTGGAATTCATTCAGTTGAGTTTAGCAAATTCATCTGGACTAAGTGAATCCGATAAAAATAACGATGCCGGAAGGATGGAACAGATGGGATCTTAACCGGTGTCGTTATAATCAACTTTAAGATTTGTTTTAAATAAAATATAAAAAGACACTTGGAAATTAAGATTTTCTCTAAACCAAAACACTTTTCTCATCTCCCGATTTATGACTTCTATAACTAAACCTCCGCAACAACAAGGAGCTCGGAGCATGGTGGGCGAGCACGACCATCGTCATCGCAGAAACTCGAGTCTACTTCAGCAAACCTCTCCTAGAATTAAATAACCAAGCCATAGGATTTCGAGGTAGTTTGCCTAGTGCAACATAAATCCTCAACTCTTCGTTAGGCATTTGCATAGCAAATTAAGCCCTAACCGGTCTTAGGACTCCGAGGTAGTCGCCCGATACGATATAAACCCTCACATCTTCGAGGCTATTTATGTGATTCTATCATATAAATATAAGTCCTAATTAATTAAAATTGGCAAGATCAAAACATTAAATAGATATTAGGATCTTCCTAAATTCAAGCCAAACAATAGGATAGCCGGGAAATTACCGAAGTTCGCTTCGAATCCGTAATTTCTCCTACCTTTCTTCCTTTGAAATCCCAAAATAAAATCTTCCAAATTTGATCCATTCCCTATCGAAATTCCAAAATTCAATCCTTTGAAAACTTAAACTTTGAAATTCTTGAGAGCGGAATTATTGATTATTATCGAGAGTTTTCTTAGGTGATTCCCGTCACTTAAGATGTAATTAACTATAGGGGCTTGCCCTTATAGGGAATTTTAAAGAACCCAGGTAATATAAACCCTGTTTAATGCTTTCATATTAAGCAGGGGAATTTGTCGGCTTATAAAATTGGCTCGCAGACCAAACGGATGTCTCAAACCTTTCTAGTTTATCTAACCGAGCCCCATTATCAAGTAGTGTGTCTATTCTTCGGGATAGATACATGGTTTGTGGTGCGGTGCTCATTTATGTGAACTATTTGGGATGTGAAATCAGTTTGACTTCATATCTTAAAATTTTCAAACTTAAAATTATTTTCAAGATCAAATACTACATATATATTTAAATCAAATATTCGCCGACAATTTCTGTAGGCGACCCCTTTTCAAAATACAACACAACCTAAAAATAAGTCGTACAGTATGATATAGGTGAGAAATTTTTTTGAAGAGCTTTATGTGATTTGGGAGCTAGTATTAATCTTACGCCTTTATCAACTTTCAAAAGATCGGGAATATGAGAAATTTCACCTACATCTGTGACTCTTCAATTTGCTGATCGTTTTATTACTTATCCTAAAGGAGTTGTGGAAGATGTATTAGTGAATGTAGGTAAATTTATCTTTCCTGTGGACTTTATTGTATTAGATGTGGAGGAAGATAAAGAAATTTCACTTATTTTGGGAAGACCATTCCTTGCTACTGGGAGAGATATGATCGATGTTCAAAAAGGAGAATTAACTATGAGAGTTAATGATCAAGATGTGACTTTCAATATTCTGAAATCTATGAAATACCCTTCGACTAAAAAGGATGACGAGTGCTTTTGAATGGAAATCTACAATTTTTTGAGTGAAGATCATTTTAAAGAAGTGTTTGAAGAGAATTTGGAATGAGAGGATGAAAGTGAAAGTGAAAGTGAAGATGATTTGGATGATATGAAGAATGAAGAGTTAGATATTGTTCAGGAAAGATTTGAAAGATTAGATAGTATGGAAAGTGGAGAAAAAAGTTTAATTTCATCTATTATAAAACCTTCTAAAAATGCATGAAAATTCTCCTTAATCATTTGAAGTACATGTTTTTAGGAGAATCATCTACCTTACTAGGCATTGTATCTTCGGATTTAAATGAATATCAAGAACAAAAATTACTAGATACCTTAAAAAGATACAAGAAGGCCTTTGGTTGGTCCTTAGTAGATATTAAAGGAATCAGTCATTCAATCTGTAACCACAGAATTTTATTGGATGAACAACACAAACCTAGAGCTGATCCGCAAAGGAGACTGAACCCAATGATGAAAGAAGTGGTTAAGAAAGAGATTTTAAAGTTGTTAGATATTGAAACTATAAATTCTATTTCTGATAGTGTTTGGGTATGTCCAATTCATTGTGTTCCTAAGAAAGGAGTAGTGACTGTTGAAGTAAATGAACAGAATGAAATCATACCGACAAGAGAAGTCACTGATTGGCGAATATGTTATTGCTTTTTGGATGCGAAAATTAAATGCCGCCACCAGAAAAGAACATTTCCCTTTACCTTTTTTTAGACCAAATGTTAGACAGACTTGCTGACACAAGTATTATTGCTTTTTGGATGGATATATCAGTTATCACCAATTACCTATTGTTTATGAGGATCAAGAGAATACTACATTTACTAGCCCTTACGGAACTTTTACTTTTAGAAGGATGCCCATTGGATTATGTAATGCACCTGCAATATTTCAAAGATGTATGATCTCCATATTTAACAAATTAATAAATAATGGAATATAAGTGTTTATGGATGATTTCTCGGTACTTGGAGATTCATTTGATGCATGCCTATGTAACTTAAAAAAAGTTTTAGAAGTATGTAAAAGAACCAATTTAGTCCTAAACTGTGAAAAGCGTCAAGTTATGGTTGTAGGAGAAATTGTGCTTGGGCATAAATATCCGAATATGGCATGGAAGTAGATCCTGTGAAGATTCAAATTATAGAAAAATTAACACCTCCAACCAATGTGAGAGGGGTAAGAAGCTTTTGGGACATGCTCTGGATTCTACAGGCGATATATAAAAGATTTTTCAAAAATAACTAAGCGTATATGCCAAGTTTTGGAAAAAAATAAGATGTTTGATTTTAATGTTGAATGCTTAAAATCTTTCGATTTATTAAAGGAAAAATTAATCGCTGCTCCTACAATAGATTCACTCGATCTGGGAGAAACCTTTTGAATTAATGTGTGATGTGAACGATTATGCTATTGGAGTGATTTTAGGATGAAGGTAGGAGAAAATATTTAAAGTTATATACTACGCTAGTAAAACTCTTTCTGATGCTCAAATTAATTACACTGCTACATAAAGAGAGTTATTAGCTATTGTTTATGCATTTGAAAGATTTAGATCTTACTTAGTTGGAGCCAAATGTATAGTGCATACTGATCATTCTGCTATTAAATATTTAATGCAAAAGAAGGATGCTAAACCAAGATTAATTTGATGGATTATTTTAATGCAAGAATTCGATTTTTTGATCAGGGTTGATAACCAAATAGCTGATCATTATCTAGACTTGAACAACCTAATTTGGCTGATTTTGAAAAGGAAATAATCGAAACTTTCCCTGATGAGCAGCTATATGATATTACGAAGGAAATATATCGTGGTATGCCGATATTGTAAACTACATCATTAGTAATATTTTACCACCAGTAATTAATAATGCAACAATAGAATAAATTCAAATATGATGCTAAATTTTTATTTTGGGACGATCTTTATCCGTATAAGCAATGTAAATATCTTATTATTAGGAGATGTGTTCCTTACGAAAAAATTGAGCAAATTATTTGAGGATGTCATGATTCTGAATTCGGTGGACATTTTGTAATTGAGAGAACAACACGTAAGATTTTACAATCTGGATTATACTGGCCTACTATTTCTAGAGATTTTTATAGATTTATCAAAACCTGTGATCGATGTCAGAGAATTGGCAATATATCTTGAAGAAATGAAATGCCTCTTAATTTTACTTTGGAAGTTGAGATTTTTGATGCTTGTGAATTAGATTTTATGGGACTATTTATACCTTCATTTAAGAATTTATATATATTAATTGATGTTGATTATGTATCAAAATGAATTAAGGCAATAAATTTACATAAGTGTGATGCTAGAAGTGTTTCGAGGTTTTTAATGAAAAATATTTTTATAAGATATGGAATGCCTAGAGTAATCATCACTGATGGAGGATCCCATTTTAAGAATAATCTGATTTAGAGATTGGTAGAAAAATATAATATTATGCATAGAATCTCTACAACTTATCATCCTCAAACTAATGGCTTAGTTGAGGTATCTAATCGTGAAATTAAACGAATTTTAGAAAAAATCATAAATACTGATAAATTAGATTGGTCTCCTAGATTACACACTGTTTTATGGGCATATATAACTGTGTATAAAACTCTTATAGGAATGTCCCCTTATAGATTAATTTTTGGAAAGACTTGTCACTTTCCGATTGAATTAGAATATAAAACATATTGGATGAAAAAAAAATTAAAATTTAATTTGAAAGATGCTGGTGAGAAAAGACTGTTGCAATTGAATTAGTTGTAAGAAATCAGAAATGAATCATATGATAATGATAGAATATACAAGGAGAGAAGAAAAATATGGTATGATTGAGAATTGTTAAAAAGGAATTTGAACAAAGATAAAAAGTTTTATTATACAATACAGGATTGAAATTATTTCTTGGAACACTGAAATCTAGATGGATAAGACCTTTCATTATCGTAAAAATCTATCAATTTGGAGCCGTGATTTTTGAAGACGCTAAATCTCGAAGAATTTTCAAAGTAAATGGACAAAGATTAAAACCATATTTTGAAGGCTATAAACCTAATGTTAAAGAGGTTTTAATGTTGGATCAACCTGAATAACCTGAGGTTGTGTCGGGCTGACGACGTTAATTCAAGCGCTTTGTGTGAGGCAACCCACAATTATTGAATGTTTTGCTTGTTTGATGTGTTATATTTGTTTGATTGTCACTTATTTAAGTCCTACCCTTCCTTAAATATAAAAAACAACATGAAAACATGAATCAAATTGAATTTTGGAAAAAATTTAGACAAAAAGAAAGTTTGGCAAAAATTGAACTAGTGCCAGACGGCGCCCTATTCACAATGTGACTGCATCATGTCATTGTTCGAAAATGATTTTTCGTTCTTAAATTCAAATTTTGGTTGTTCTAGGCAGCAATTCTTCAAATTAAACTCCCAAAAACCGTCCCTAAACACTAAAACCAGAATAGAAATGAAAAAAAAGATCCCAAATCTCATCCAAATGAATTCGACTCGATCGAAGCTTCGGGATATCGGTTTTCAACCGTAGAAAGTTTGCCAGTTTCGAAGCACAACGTATATTCAATAATAATATCTCAAAGAAGTGGCCGATTAAGGAGTGAGGCTTTGTGAATCAAGGTTTGAACTCTCCTACTACTCAAATTGAAGAAATCATTGTTCAAATATGTTGGAAAGTGTTATGTTACACTAATGCCGTCATAGCTTATCCCTGTTGTAAAAGAATTTTTTGCAAACCTTCATGGAATCAACCAAGAATCAGTCTATGTGCGAGGTAGGTTTTTCACATTTATTCTGCAAAGATTAATGACTTATATATGATTGAGAATGTGTTGATCTGCCACTATTCAAATTTTGCCCCAACGAAAGACAACAGGCATGATATATACAGTATATTTGACAAATGAAAGTGATGGTTGGGAGATAAGAGATAACATCTATGTGAGTTTTTTTACCACACTGTTGAATACTATATCGAAGCACTTGCATTATTTTATATGTTCAAAATTACTCCCAACTATGAAAATCAATAAAGTAACCAAGGAATGTGCTATCTTAAACTATTGTATTCAAATGGGGATGCCTATTAAAGTTGGTTCTATAACTGTGAAACCTGTTTTATGATTGATCTTACAAGGATCAAAATATGGGCATGGACATCCTTCCAAAATATTTCTCCTCTACGTCAATCACAAGTGACATATGAAAATCGGGAGAGAGTACTTCTACCCTGGAATCCTGAAGTCCCAACAGAAGACCATAGTAACCAGGAAGTTGGAGATATGAATCACATAAGTATCATTGAAGATCAAATCCTCCTTACTTTCCTGAAAGTTCACAGATCATTTTGAAGAAGATTAAGAAATTAGAGAATGAAAGGCAACACCTGATGAATGCAATCAACAATATAACTGACTTCTTTGATCACCTGGGTTGGGGAATGAAAGAACACTTTGATCATGATGGGTACCTAGAAGGAAGTCCGATACGTTTGATGAGAAGAAAGATTTGGATTGAGGAGTGATATACCTAAAATATATAGTGTTTTTAAATACATTTTTATACCTATTTTTTATGATATTGTACTTTAATGGAAGGTATTTTTGTGTTTGTCTTGCAGGTATGATTATAATGAATGACCAACTTCCCATCAGCGCTAAAATTTATTTAAAATTTGAATGGATCGATTCATTTTTGGTGGATAGATTGAATCTAGACATATTTTAAAGAGACCCAAGGCACTTTTGGGAAATTTTAAAAAGAAGACTTGAAGATGAGAAAAATGGTTGTTGTTGGAGGGTGTGATTAGTGTTAAGAGTCAAGTTTATGTTAGAGAGTTATTAAGAGAACACCTTTCAACTTCATCACTTTTATTATCAATTGTATCAATTTTTTATTAAGAGTTCAATAGAGATTTAGAGTCAACAGACACTGGGCTCCAACTCCGTATTGTGTCTTGTAAAGGTAAAGCAAAGTTTCAATGGAACTTCAAGAGTCTTCGTGGAGAGGATTTTCGTATAAGTGTTTAACTTCATTTTACATTTAGTTTTAAGTAAGACTTGTTGTGTTTTCACTATGATTTCTACTTTGAAATTAAGTTGTGATTGTGTTTTCTCCATTGTTTCTGAGTAGTTTTCTTTATATTTTTCCTTTTAAATGATGAAGTAATTAAATTATGGAAGGAAGTTGTGTGAAGTTTATGATTTCAATATTGGAAGAAGTTGTGATGATTCACTACCTTACACTTCATTTACTTCTTGATTTGGCTAATTAAGTTGTTAAAATTTGTTGGGAGATTATGTAAGATCCATTGTGGTATTTTCTCAACGAACAATTTGAAAGAATCACATGGAATTGTATGGATGAGAAATGTAGTCCATATGGTTTGGTGCAAATAAATATGAAGATATGCTTATAACGGGGAGTAAAATTAGAGGACTTTAGAGTGACAGGCTAAAGCCCCTTAATTTGGTTTGATGTTAATTTTTTTTATAAGATGTTAGCCCCCAAGTGGAGGGAATCGAGAGAATTCCAGAGTGAGAGCTAATATCTTCCCTTTCTAACCCATCTAAATGATTTCAAAGCATCAAATTAACCAATGTTCTTTATAGAACTGTCGACATTATTTTTAGGTTCGTTGTATTTTTGAAAAGAGGTCGCCTATAGAAATTGTCGGCGAAATTTTTAATTTAATTTAAATATATAATTTGAAAAGTACTATTTGATTTTTTGAAAATAATTTTAAATTTGAAAATTTTAAGATATGAAATCAAACTGATCTCACATCCCGAATAGTTTATATAAATGAGCACCGCACCACAAACTGTGTATCTATCCCGAAGAATAGACACACTGCTTGATAATGGGGCTCGATTAGATAAACTAGAAAGGTTTGTGACATCCGTTTGGTCCGCGAACCAATTTTATAAGCCGACAAGTTCCCCGCTTAATATAAATAAATTAAGTAGGGTTTATATTACTCAGGTTCTTAAAATTCCCTATAAGGGCAAGCCCCTATAGTTAATTACATCTTAAGTGACGGGAATCACCTAAGAAAACTCTCGATAATAATCAGTAATTCTCCTCTCAAGAATTTCAAAGTTTAAGTTTTCAAAGGATTGAATTTTGGAATTTCAATAGGGAATGGATCAAGTTTAGATCATTTTGTTTTGGGAATTCAGAGGAAGAAAGGTAGGAGAAATCACAGATTCGAAGCTAACTTCGGCAATTTCCCAACTATCCTATTGTTTGGATTAAATTTAGGAAAGTCCTAATATTTATTTAATGTTTTGATCTTGCCAATTTTAATTAATTAGGACTTATATTCGTATGAGACAATCATACCAATAGCCTTGAAGATATGAGGGTTTATGTTGAACCGAACGACTACCTCGTAGTCCTAAAACCGGTTAGGGCTTAATTTACATGACATGATCATGCAAATGCCTAACGAAGAGGTTGAGGATTTATGTTGCACTAGTGCAAACTACCTCGAAGTCCTATGGCTTGGTTATTTAATTCTAAGAAAGTTTTGTTGAAGTAGACTCGAGTTTTCGTCGATGACGATGGTCGTGCTCTGCCCACCATGCTCCGAGCTCCTTGTTGTTACGAGAGGTTTAGTTTTAGAAGTCATAAATCGGGAGATGAGAGAAGTATTTCGGTTTAGAGAAAATCTTAGAGTTCAAGTGTTTTTAATATTTTAATTAAAATAAATCTTAAAATTGATTATAACAACACAGGTTAAGATCCCACGGTTCCATCCTTCCGGCATCGTTATTTTTATCGGATTCACTTAGTCCAGATGAATTTGCTAAACTCAACTAAATGAGTTCCACACTTTCATTTAGACCGTGGGAAATCCAGTTAGCAACACGTAGGTTACATCATCCGAGGTATTCCCGATCATCCAACAAGACTTTTTAATTTAGTTGTAATTGTAGTTTTGCGTTCGTTTGTGATTAAATTTTGAGTTGTTTTATATTTTGAAATGTTGTGGCGGTGAATTTTATCTTGCAATGACTTTTAATTTAGTTTTGGTTTCAATTTTAGGGACTATCCTAAAGGTGTGGGTTTTCATGCAATAGTTGTTTATCATGCAAGAAAAGTAAAGTGCATTTGCAATAAAGTAAATTTCAAGAAAGTAAATTGCAATAAAATAAAAGCGTACCTGGAGGGTCTTCCCATCATCACAGGCTGCACTTAAACATAATTTAGAATATTTAAGCATTTAAAGCAAGTTCCTCAGGTAAAGCTAAGGGAAGGGTTATGGTTTTCTACCAAGTTCCTAATCCTATAGCTAGTCATTTCCTATGACGTTCTAGGTTCTTGTGTTTTGGTTTGAGGACAATTTTCTTCATCAAAGAACATTTAAGTTCGATTGTTCTTATAAATATCCTATCATATTGAGGAAGTGCTTAAGAAGAATCTTAAACATCTTTTCAATATTGCTAGAATTGTTTTAAGTCCAAATGAATTTAATTTTACAAATGAATTAATCGTCCGAGAATTCAAGTTTTGTTGTTATCTTGCTCAGTGAACTAGGACAATTGAATATCCTATGAGTGAAGTAACACTTCACTTAATACTCCGTTTAGGAGTTATGACAACAAAAGCTTTCGAGGGCAAATTGATGTTCAAATGGTTTGTGATTTAATTTAATTTCAATTATCGGGTTTAAATTGGGAATAGTGTTCAAGTTGCTTTATTTTGAATTTCTTTATGTCTTAGGTGATGTTATTTTTAATTCAATTTAATTTAACTTTAATTTAATTTAATTTAGTTTAGTTTTAATTTTATTTTAATTTAATTTGATTTTAATTTTAACTTGATTCTATTATTTAATTTAATTTAATTCAATTTAATTTGATTTGATATGCTTTAGTTTAATTTAATTTAATTAATTTAATTTAATTTAATTTAATTTAATTTAATTTTAATTTAATTTAATTTAATGTAATTTAATTTAATTTTAATTTAACTTAATTTAATTTGATTTAATTTAATTTAATTTATTTTAATTTAATTTTATTTAATTCAATTTAATTTAAATTTTAATTTAATTTTATTTTTAATTTTAATTTAATTGAAATTTTAAAAGAGTTTAATTTAAATAATTTAACTTCAATTTAATTTAATGATTAAGTCTTTTAGCATTTTAAATCTTAAACTTGGATCATCATTTTAATTAGGAATTAAATGTTATTGAGATGATTAATTTAGGGATTCTTAAATTAAAGAACAAATCTCTTCCTATTAATATCCCTATTTTAATAATTCCAATTTTATTATTCTTCCAAATTTAATCAATTATTTAATTAAGGTTTATTTCAATTATTTTAAATTGTTTAGTAGGTTTATACCCATTAATTATTCAAATTTCAATCATCCAAATAAGATTAAGATCAAATATTTTACTCTTTAATTTTATTAAGCCTAAAGTTTTGATTAAAGGTTAAAATTTTAATTACCATTTTGCCCCTTCAAGCTTAATAATTTCATAACTCACTAAATTGAGCTTAAATGAACTTGAAATTTTTATGTGACCTTACTCATATGTCAATAAAGACATGAGTGGAGAAAATGTGATTTTTCTGTATTTAATTTATTTATGTAATTATTTTTGGTGGAAAATAGAGATTTCCAAGGAAAATTTAATAATATGACCAAGGGAAAGTTTCTATCCTTAAGAAAATTATGGGACATTCCTAATAACCAAAGGACCACTTGGACCAATTTTGGTGATTTTTTGAATTATATTCTTTTTATTATAATTATTTTGAATTTTGGAGTATTAATTAATTTAAAAATAAAATAAAGGTTGAAAAATAAATTTTATATTTTTCAAAAATCTCTCTGATATCAAGGAAATTAGAGAATCAATTATTACAATTTTCTGATTTTTCTTTGATTTATTAGAATTATTTTAGTGGAAATGCTAAAAAAATACATTTTTTTAATTTTAAGATTACCTTAGGGCTTTAAAATTTAATATCACATCAGATAGACCTAAGAAAAATATAAGGTTTATTCCTAAGTGATTAGAATTCAAAATGTGACATTTTAGTGAATTTTATTATTTTTGTGATTTTTATTATTTTTTATTTATTAAAATATTAAAATAATGCAAAAAATTAAATTTTTTAGAAAATTGCAATTTTATTTTCCTTAAATTCCACTGATATCAGAGAGGCTCCAAAACCAATTTGGTGAATTTTTGAAAAGTATTTTGAAAGTTATGAATTTTTAAAGTTTAAATTGGCTAAATGGGTTAATCAACCCATTTAGTATGGCTAACCAAGTCCAATTGACATCAAATTTTTATGGTGGGTTCCCCTGATCCTAAAGGTCAGTGGAGAATTGATTTCAAGTGAATTTGATGCATGATTAGCTCTAATTAATTAAGGACCTATTTTGGGTTTTTAGGCCAATTAGGGTTATTCCAAGTGAATTAATTCAAAACCTATTTTTCCTAGGGTCCTCTGGTCATAGAAATCATCACCAAATTTTTCTAGAATTTATTTCACAACATGCTAATTATTGGATTTAAAATACTCAAAACAGCAACATGAATTTGAAAAATCAATAACTTGTCATAGGGATGGCCTCTGACTTTGGAAAATTCAGGGAATGTTCCCAAATTCAGAGGCTTCAAAAGCCCTATGGTCACATTCCATGGTGAATTTCCTATATGCATGGAGAATTAAAATAATGCAGAGGGTAAATAAATAATTAAAAATAAAATACTTGATAAAATTAAATGATTTCTTTTCTACATTATTCTCCTCTGTTCACTGAGCAAGAGGGTATTTTTAATTTATTTTTCTGATTTTTCTACACAAAGTTAAGCATTTTTGAAGTTTAGAGAATTAAATAAATCAAAAAATACCCTAATTTCCTACTTATCCACGCGGCACCACGGCATCCTCGGCAGCTCCGAACGCACACGCGTCGTCTCTCGATTCGGCGCCGCCATCCAACTCAGCGCTTCGGGGGCCCGCTGTATCGTTCCGTCTCCTCATCCGGCGCTATCTTGGCCGTCCGTCCGCGCATGTATGGAATGAACGGCATCCGTTCATCGTCCCCAAGCGTCCTCACCCGAGAGCCGTCCACACTAAAACCCTAAGAACTCACTCATTTCTCAACGGATTTTCGTGTTCTTATGCTCTATGGATTCGTCTTGAAGAGACAAATACATCTATACGGTGATCTTGCATTAAAATTAAAGCATTTGAAATAGAGAATCTCCGGAATCTAGGGATAAAGAGTTAGCTCATACCTTTGCTCGGAGAAGTGTGGCTTGATACGAGGGTTGTGTCACTTTTGATTGGGTCCCAACAAGCTCCAGATGAAGTCTCTTGGTCTGGTGAATTGCCTAGGTATGATTTCGACCAAGCCCGATCACAAAGCCTGGAGTTTAGAACAGATGGGTGGCCTGGAGAGGGGGCTTTTCTTTGGTGGACTCCTTCCCTTGGTCCGGTGAAGGTGTAGGACCAATCGATTTGAGGATTGATCCACTGTGGAGAAGTGTCCCGGTTTTGGGTGGAATTTTGGCTGAGAAATTGGGCTCTGTTGGTGGGGATTAGGGCTAATTGTCACTGGGGATGAACTGCTCTAAGTATGGAGAGTGTTCTGGAACAATTTTGGCAGGGTTTCAGTAAGGTCTGGTTCAGCACCTCTCATGGCCGAGAGGAGGTGAGGTTTAAATAGGAGAGGGTGGAGGGCCTCCCGAGGGGAGTTAGGGCTTGGGATCGGTTGCTCTTGGCAAGAGAAGAACAGCTACAATGGCCACTGGGGATGGGGCAGCTCAGTAGATGAGAATTCCAAGTTTGGGCTCACATGTGAGCTCTCGGCCTGGTGGTTTCCGACGGCTGTGGTGGCTGGCCGGCCAGGGTCAGGTCACTGTTGTCATCAGGGAGGTCAGGGCTTGGGCTTAGTGTAGTCATTTAGCCAATGCCATGTGTAAAGAGCTTGGATTGAAATGGAATGGGGAGAAGGCTATTTTGGGTTCAAATGAGTCAACCCATTATTTTGGGCTAGGTTCACCACCCGAGGCCTGGTTTTGGGTTGAAAAGGATCACTTGGGTCAGCCAAGAGAAAATGGTGTGGTCTCCATCCATGATGAGGTGGCTAAGCATGGTTTAGTGTGTGACATGATTAAGGTAAAAAAGGGTTTAAGAAGGATTAGGAAAGGGGGACCTCCCTTTGCCAAATGTGGTAAGGTCACATGTGACCAACTCACATGGCTTACATGTGGCTTAAGAGTGGCTTCATGGCTCCACTTGGCTTTGGAAAAAGTTGGCTTGGTTTCATGAGAATGGTTTTTAAGGATATTGGGTATTTTTGATGGAATTTGGATAAACCCTAATTTGGAATGATTTGATTATTGATTTAGGCTTTAGGGATAATTTCAATTATTGGAGTGATGAAAAGAATGTGTCATATGGGCTTTAGCATAAAGTTTGGGCTTTTAGGAAGGTTTAAGAAAGTGGGCTTTTGGTTTGAAAATAAATTTATGGATGGGAATTTTGTGAAGGATTGGGCCAAACAAATGTTGGGTTTAGCTCATGGATGTGTCATGAGTGATTTGAAGCAAGTTGGGAGTGATTTGGGTTTGAATTGGGTTGAATTTGGGCTTCTTTGGTGAATGGGCCAATATAGGTCAAATTGGGCTAACTTGGGCCAATGTTGGGCTAGGGTTGAAATTGATGTAAAATAAATGTTGGAAAATATTTATGGTAGTGTTTCAAAGAAGTTTTGGCTTTGGTTGAGTTTTGATTTTGGGGTTTGGGTTTATTTGGGTTAGGTTTTGGTTTAGGTCGAAATTGGGCCTTTTAGCTTTGGGTTGAATTTGAGTGGGGTTTGGGTCTAAATTTTGGAGGTTTAGAAAAGGTTATGGGGTTAGTGTTTTGTTTGTGGGGATGCCAAGGAAGGTTTAGAAAAGGTTTGGGGTTAATTGGAGTTGAATTGGGTTAGTTTGGGTTAGGTTTGGGTCATGGGTCCAAATTGGGCTTTAAGGCCAAAAGTGAAATTGGATTCAAATGTCAATAAAATTGGACTTGGATTTGGTCTAGATTGGTGTTGGGAATGTTGAATTGAAGTTTAGAATTGAATTGGACCAGAATTTGGGTCAATTGGATAGGTTTGGTTTGACATTGGGTTCACTTTGGGTTAAAATGGGTCAAATTGGGGGTTTTGATAATAGTGGAGTAAATTGACAAAATTGGCCCATTATGTAGTTGAACAAAATGAAATTGGGAATACTTGGGATTTTCTGGAATTTTCTGGGAATTTTCTGAATTTTTGGATTTTTGGAGTCAAGAGGGGTATTTTTGGGTATTTGGAGGGTATTGGGAGGTATTTTTGGAATTTTTGGTATTTTTGGCTCTGGATGGTCAATTTGAGTGATGTGTGAATGTTTGGGATTGGTCTTGAGGAATTTTGGGTGATTTGGAGATTTTTGGAAAATTTTAAGGGTTCGGGTAAAGTTAGGCGGGTGTAGGGTCCGGGGGTCGAAAATTGAAAATTTGGAATAATGAAGATTGAGTAATTGTAAGTGGAATGAAATCATTTTAGTTGAGCCATGAAGCCATATTAAGCCCGCATGAACCATGAAGGGACTCATTTGAGGCATCCATTATGTTGTTCCTAACCCTCTAGCCGAGGGCTTAGGGGTTAAGGACCATCCATGTGAATCACCTTTATGAGTCGGGAGGTCAAGTTAGGTATGGATGTGTTTTTAGGATGTGTGTGAAAGTGTAGTGTATAGGTGTAGTGTGTGTGTAAGTCGGCCCTTCACCATGACCGAGCCACGCTGGGGTAGTCCTAAGGCCGAAGAGTCCTATAGGAACTCATCCTTTAAACTTCCACATTTGATTTCAACCCTCTAGGTGATTAGGGGTCTACAATCGAGTTTTGTGGAGTTTGCGGGGAGTTAAGAAGTGGTTTGAATTTCTAAGTGGTGCGTCCCAATTCTAATCCTCTAAGATAGTCGAAGGAAAAGCCTAAGGCTAGATCCTAAGTACTAAAGAGAAGAAGAGAAGACCTCATCAAAAATGAGGTCGACAAATGGACCCCGATAGGTGTGTTGTGCTAACCAAGAGCACCGCGCGTATTGGAGTTGACCGAAAGATCAACAAAACCAACACGGATGTCCAAGTGACAAACTTAGGACGAAGTAGAAAAATTTCCGTCGGGGAGTGTCGAGTATATCTCCGAGGCCGGAGATTCCCGAACTCTCGGCGGGGAAAGGGAAAGGAGGTGAATTCCAAATCACATGATCTAGGGGAATTTCAATTTAGATTTCATTTTGTTTCAATTTAAGTTTTGATGTGTGAGCTTAGATTTTAGTTTGAGTTTTAATTTAAATTGAAGTTTTGTCAAAATTAATTTGAAGGGATTTGAACTTGAAATGAAAATTGGAATTTCGTGGTTTTAGATGTAACATCTTCAACCTCGAAAGAAAATTGAATTGATCGGATTGAATCATTGCAACGAGGAGAGATCTCAGAGCAATGCGGTATTGGATGTAAAATCCTTAACCTCAAGAGTTTGATTTTGATGTATTTCATTGCGATAGGGAAGAAATCCTAAAGCAATGCGATCTCGGATGTAAAATCCTCAACCCCAAAAGTTTGATTTTGATGTATTTCATTGCGAATAGGGAAAGAATCCTAAAGCAATGCAGTCTCGGATATAAAATCCTCAACCCCAAGAATTTGATTTTGATGTATTTCATTGTGATAGGGAAAGAACCTAAAGCAATGCAGTCTCGGATGTAAAATGCTCGACCCCAAAAGTTTGATTTTGATGTATTTCATTGCAGTAGGGAAAGGATCCTAAAGCAATGCAGTCTCGGACGTAAAATCCTCAACCCCAAGAATTTTGATTTTGATGTATTTCATTGCGATAGGGAAAGGATCCTAAAGCAATGCAGTCTCAGATGTAAAATCCTCGACCCCAAGAGTTTTATTTTGATGTATTTCATTGCAAATAGGGAAATAATCCTAAAGCAATACGGTCTCGGATGTAAAATCCTCGACCCAAAAATTTGATTTTGATGTATTTCATTGCGATAGGGAAATAACCTAAAGCAATGCAGTCTCGGATGTAAAATCCTCGACCCCAAAAGTTTGATTTTGATGTATTTCATTGCAGATAGGGAAAGAATCCTAAAGAAATGCAGTCTCGAATGTAAAATCCTCAACCCCAAGAATTTGATTTTGATGTATTTCATTGCGATAGGGAAAGAACCTAAAGCAATGCGAGTCTCGGATGTAAAATCCTCAACTCCAAAAGTTTGAATTTGATTGAGGTTTCGATTTGAGATTTGGAAAGATTGAATTTGAAATTTGATTGAGATTTGATTTGAGATTTGGAAAGATTGAATTTGAAATTTGATTGAGATTTGATTTGAGATCCGGAAGGTTGAACTTGAAATTTGATTGAGATTTGATTTGAGATGCGGAAGGTTGAATTTGAAATTTGATTGAGATTTGATTTGAGATTTGGAAAGATTGAATTTGAAATTTGTTTAAGATTTGATTTGAGATTTATATTCATTTTGTTTGTCTTTAACGATTCAAATTTATTTTATCATTCATTTAATGTTCATGTGAATTTTGGCGTTCATCATCTTTTTTATTTAGATTTTTAAGAAAAGTTTTCTTTTATTCTTTTTGTTTCTTTTTTGTTCTTTGTTAGAAGTTGATTTAACTTTAATGGCGTTTCTCGAGTCAATTTGCACAAAAGAGGTGAAGGCCAAAAATGTGTCATGGTCACTTTCATTCCAATCATGCTGAAGATACATCATACAACTCGATCCGGAATACATCTCATACAATCCATGTAGACTAAAAACGGATTATGTATGATCTTTGTCGATCCATCCAAAAAAGTATCCGTCGAAAATCCATATCCGAATAGTGAGGTACATGGTCGATAACATCACCTTCCAAGCCATCCTTGACGGGGATGCCGTATGGATGTACATTGGAGGTGTGATATTTTCCATGTAACTCACGGCTCGTAGGCGGAGGCTCTCTAGCTCGGGTGCAGCTGGAAGTGGTAAGGTGCTTTCCGTCATCCATCCTTCGAAAGTAAGCGAGATCCGCTCCACGGGTACTCACGGTATGCAATGTTTAGCGACATCTGCTCCATTGCCCTTCAGTATCATGAAGGAACCTACCGGTAATGGTATCTTTACCGGCCCTCGGAACTCACCTGGGCCCGCTATCCGGAGGTCAGATTCGAACATGATATTACACTCATTCAGAAAAGAAACCGTGCAGAAAGGTCGACAAAGTCGTGGTGATCTATGTGCGGGGGTATGCGATCACCCTTCTTGTAGATGTTAATGATGCAAGCTGTTGGGTATGCAATCCGCTGGCGAGTACCCTCCATGTTATCATTCTCTTTACCATCCTTTTGATGACTAATGGCATTGGATCCACACGGCCATGATGGAGTATCCCCGGTGGGTTTCCCTTCCTGTCTTCCGCGAAGTTGTAGCGAGCATCCACATTGTATTGTAATTCTCCTTTCCCCGGCATCCATCTCCGGGGTTCCGAGTAAGTGTTTTCTCTTAGGCGGCCCGCTCGGCCCATTCTTTTCAAATACCGGATGCGATCCACGATTTGTTGTTGTTCGTATTCGAGAACAAGTCTGTATGTAGCTCGAGGCCTTCTAGTATATTGATCCTCCTGCCTCTGATTCTCTCGAAGTATTCAAAAGTTTTCTTCTCGACATTCTGCATTCTTTCTAGCTCGTATTCCGAAATAATCTGTAAATGGCGAGGCCTGGTGATGTACTATGGGATATACGGCTCAATCCCTTCACGTTCTCCTGCAAACCTCGGCTCCTCGGGGATGGTGTCCGTCGGGACATCCTCCGGGGTTACTTCGCAACAAGGTTATGCATTACTGGTGACTTTATCCGGTGGCGTGGTAGCCTTCCTTCTTCGATCTTTTTGAGATTTCCCCGGTCTCTTCGTTATCCTCGGAGCGGCCTCCTTTCTTCGAGTTCTGGTGAACTGGTGTCCTTGAAGTGTATGCACGCGGTAGCGAAGCTGCCTCGTCGCGTCGGTCCGTTGCTAGTTTAGTTAACATCTTGCGGATACGACGATTTTTATTTCTTCGCTGGGTTGCTGTGAGAGTAGCTCTTCGTACTTCCTGAGTTTCTGTGGGCGCGGCGCTGACAAGCCTGCCCTCTGCTGTAGCGACTACAAACTTAATTCTCTTGTCTTCTTCAGTGCTTATTTTCCTTTTCTTTCTGCTGGAGTGGTGGCTTGGGCCACCCACTTTCATTCTTGTCGACTGGCGGTTCCTCTCGGTCAGCTGGGACCCGGTCGCTTTCCTCGTATTGCGGAGCTCGTTGGTGCGAAGTACGAGTCGATCTCATTATCGCTCCATCTTTCACCCTCTTTTCGTCGAGTGCGAGGCTTACGCCATTTCTAAAGTTCAGGACCAACCGCCCGTTCGACATTTCCATGAGAAAAGACAAGGAAAAGGATCAGGGGCTGTACTAAGAACAAGAACATTAAGAAAAAGTTTATTAAAGACAGTTTTTTTTATTCATTACTTTTATATTTTTTAAATTCAACAGGAATGAAGTGGGATAAGATCAGGAAAGAGATTTTGATATGGAAGAGAAAACAAGGAAAACTTTATTATCATGATTTTATTATATTTTTTTAGCACATTTTTTATTATTTTTGGGTTCGGACCCGAGTCATAAGTAATTACTTCGCCGTAGCTTCTAGGGATGAAGAATTCATTCCTTCGAAACATCAGGTAGCATAATACTTCTTCAAGTACCGTCCGTTGATCGGAAGCATATGTCGTTCTCCTTGGCAATTCACTAGCTGGTAAGAGCCTCCTGAGTAGACTGCCTCGACCACAAACGGCCCTTCCCAAGTGGGTTCAAATTTTCCTCCTATCTTGCTGTGTGCAAGAATAGGTCTTTTGAGAACAAGAACTAAGTCACCAACTTTGAAGGTTCTTGGGCGGACCAATCTGTCATGGGCTTGAACCATCTTGGCTTGGTATAGTTCAAAATTATGCTGCGTTGCAAGTCTTTTCCCTTCCAGGCTTTCCAATTCTTCTAGTCGTAATTTGGCATTCTCTTCTGTCGTGATTTTGTTTGCGACTGCGATTCTGAGTGAAGGAAGCTGGACCTCTAAGGGTAACACTGCCTCGGACCCATACACCAGAGCGTAAGGTGTAGCTTGAGTAGGAGTTCTGAAGGTTGTCCGGTAGGCCCATAAGGCTTCTAATAACTTCTCGTGCCAACTTCTTTTATTATCATCCAAGGTTTTCTTCAAGATTTGAACGAGAGTTTTATTAAAAGCCTCAGCCAAGCCGTTTGCTCTTGGGTAGTAAATTGTTGAATATCGCCAGTCGATTCCGTGTCTCCTGACAAAATTGTTGATTTATGTGCTTCTGAATGCTGACCCATTATCTGAGATGATCTGCGCGGCACTCCGAAACGGTAGACAACTTGGTTCTTGAAAAGCGTAGCATGTGGTGTGCTTTCACTTCTCTAAGTGGAGCCGCCTGCTGCACTTGGAAAAGTAATCCGTAGCCGCAAGAATGAAGCGATGTCCTTTTGAAGATGGTGGTTCTATTGGACCCACTATATCACGTGCCCCGACATTCGAATGGCCACGATGCAATTGTCGGATGTAGCACATTTGGAGGTTGGTGTAGAACCACTCGGTGCACTTGGCATTGGTGACGGCTCTTGGCGATTTTCATGCGGTCGGTCATCATCGAGGGCCGGTAGTACCCTAGTCTTTTAATTTTCATTTTCATCTTCGGAACCGGCGGTGAGCGCCACGCGAGTCCCGAATGCACCTCTTTAACAATTTCACGGGCCTCGGACCCGCTTAGGCACCTTAGCCACATTTGATCGAAAGACTTTACGTATAACGTGTTGTTTATTAATGCGTAGGACGAGTTCTTTTCTTGATCGATGGGCTAGCGACCTATCGTCCGGTAGTTTTCTGTTTGCAGGTAGTCTATTAATGGATGTTGTCAATATTCTATGTTTTTACATCCATTATTGCAGCTGATTCTTTTTCTTTTTACGATTTGTGTATTGTGTCTATGTCGAGTTGTGATAGGACCTGACGTCCGTGAGCTGACACTTCTCTCGACTCATCTTGCGGACATGCAAATTCTTTTGCGAGACGGGCTAGCGCATCTCTGCTAAAGCCTTTTCTTTTACGGGAATTTTGTAGATTGTCACATTCGGAATCTGTTCCAACAAGCTGTATGGCATACTTGGAAGTATTGTTCGAGTCTTTGTTTTAAAATTCTATCTTGTCCGGCGATACGTTGAATGAATAGCTGCGAATCCCCGTAGATGTTGATGTCCGTTATTCCCATTTGAATAGTTAATTCCAGATCCTGTTATGAGGGCTTCATATTACGCTTCGTTGTTTATACACGGCTGCAGTCGAGTGGTAGGAGTATCTTAACATCCCCCGCTCCGGTGTTATAAAGATTAATCCGATCCCTGCCTTACCGGGCACTATCACTTGTGATTCTTCATCTTTGTGTGCTGAAGATGCTCCATCGAATTATAATTCCCAACGTCGATCATCAGGGTCTTCTAGGCTCATTGTTTGTTCATCCGGCAAGTCGTCATTGAGAGGAGATTCGCCGGCAAAGGGTGTCTTTGCTAGGAAGTACGCTAGGACTTGTCCCTTTACGGCACGAAGAGGCATGAAAGTTATATCGAATTGCAATAATATCATTGACCATCCGGCAAGTCTGCCGGAAAGCGTTGGACGAGTCATCGAGTATTGCAATGGATTAAATTTCGAGATCGGGTTGACCTTATGAGAAAGTATGTAGTGCTCGTGTTTTTAAGCGGCGAAGATCGAGGCCAAACAATGCTTTTCGATTGCGGAATACCTTATTTCCGTCGGAAGTAAACGACGGCTTAGGTAGTAAAGAGCATTTTCTTTACCCTCATCATTGACACAGGCTAACGGGGCTCCGAGAGAGTCGTCTAAAGCCGCGGTATAAATTATCAACGATCTACACGAGGCCGAGGTTGCTAAGACGGGAGGTGTCATTAAATATTGTTTAATGTCCTCGAAGGCCCTACGGCATTTCTCTTCCCAAATAAATTTGGCGTCCTTTTTAACTAATGATGAGAAAGGGTGACACCTACACGACAAGTTTGAGATAAAGCGTCGAAGATATGCCAACTTCCTTGAAAAGATCGTAGTTGTTTTAAGGTTTTGGGAGGCGGCATTTCTAAGATAGCTTTAATATTTTCCGGGTCGATTTCAATTCCAGGATATCGGACAACGAATCCTAAGAATTTCCGGAGGTGACGCCGAAGGCGCATTTTAAGGGATTCATCTTAAGGTTAAATTGTCTTAATCGTTCGAAAACAATTCTCGAATCATACGAGGTGGTTTTCCTTTACTTTGCTTTTGATGACCACATCGTCCACGTAGCATTCGACTTGATTGTGGATGAGATCATCAAAAATTCTTGTCATCGCTCTACGGTATGTTGCTCCTGCGTTCTTTAGTCCGAATGGCATCACCTTGTGTAGCAATATACTCCGATCGGCGTTACGAATGATGTAAGTTTTTCATCTTACCGGAGCCATTTTTATCCGGTTGTATCTCGAAGATCCATCCATGAATGAGAATATTTCATGTGTTGAAGCAATGTCGATCATTAATTACGGGATCGGTAGAGGGAATTCATCTTTTGGACATGCCTTGTTTAAATCTACGAAATCCACACAAATTCTGATCCGACCATTCTTCTTCTCGAGCGGCACCACATTGGCTAACCAAGTCGGGTATTGTTCTTCATGGACAAATTTAGCGTCTATTAGCTTTTTAACTTCAGCTATGACTTGTTGTTCGATTTCTAGACGCATTCTTCTGGGACCTTGTCTGACTGGGACAGAAGCAGGATCCACTCCTAGCTTATGGACTGCGACCTCTGGAGCTAATCCTGGCATCTCATCGTAGCTCCAAGAAAAACAGTCTTTAAATTTCAATAGTAACTTGATTATTTCTTCGTAGTCTTCTTTATTGAGTAAGGAGCTAACAAAGGTAGGTCTAGGCTCTTCGCTAGTCCCTAAGTTAACTTCGATTAACTCATCTATTGTAGATTTAATCTCTTCTTCGAATTCTAGTGGAGCGTCTCCAATTTGTAAATCTTCGAGTTCTTCTGTAGCTTCCATGCAGTTTTCATTAGACTCGCAAGTGACAACCAAGCAAAATTCGGTATCGTCAGCCGATCCCACTCGTGCCGAATCCGAGACCATGCTTTGAATTGGGTGGACGACAGGAGTTATTCCATAGTTTTTCAAAATGTTGTGATTGACCTTTTATCCATTGTCGAGGTAAGAAACCACGGCTGAATTAAATTTTGAACACGGGAGAGTACCACTCAAAAGGTAATTCCATTAATTTCGATGAAGTGACATCTTCGAGTTGTACATTATTTTCGGTTTTGGAGGAAGGAGCACCTCGGTAGAATTTGATTGGCTTTGCACCGCCGCTACGTACCTCTTTGACCACCATACCCTCGATCTTATTAGAATGGATCGGGGTCAGGGTCATAGTATGTACATAGTGGTTAATCTTCTCGTACATCGATTTATATTCTTCATTCTTATCATCTTCGATAGGGATCCTGAATCGTGGCTTCTTCCGACTTATTGTCGCTGCTTCTTGTTTGATCTCTTTTTCTTCTTCAGAACTATCTTCCCAATCAACATTGATGGCTGGTTTCCTCTGTCCAACTTTCCTAACGTCTCTGCCACGACCTCGTCCCCGGCCTCGACCTCGGATGCGAGTTGTGGAGAAACCTTCACCATCTCGCCGTAAGGGAGTGGTGAGTGACTGTTGGACTAGAACTTCAGGTCCTTCGTCATCCCGAATTTCCTTCGCTTCATTTGTTATGGCATCTCTGGAGAAGATTGTTTTCTTCGGAGGTGCATAATAAGATGCATCTTCATGGATTCCAATCTCATGTACGGAGAATGGTTGTAAGTCACCTTTGATGCACTGTTCCCCTCCATCGTAGTATTTGATGCACTGATGTAGAGATGATGGTACCATCTGATTTTCATGTATCCATGGTCGGCCCAGTAGAGCGTTGAATGACGTTTCTGAATCAATTATGTGAAATTTCGCGGTTGTCTTTGCCAAGTCACCGGTCTTCATTAGCAGTGTTATTGATCCGAGGGCTCTTTCTCCTTTACGGTTGAATCCTCTTAATAACATTTTGTCCGCTTCGAGCTCGCGAGCATCGATTTCCAAGTATGCTAGAATTCGAAGATTCATTATATTGATCGATGCTCCTGGATCCACCAATACTCCGGAGAGTGTAAACTTCCCAATTGTAACTGAAATGTACAACGGTCGGTTGTGGTCTACTGTCCCAAGTAGTAGGTCATTGTCCGTGAAGGTAACACCTCGCTGTTCCTTTAACGAGCAAACCTCATCTAAGGAATCTCCGGTCATTTGAGCTAAGAAAATTTCCGGATCGAAGCAAGGCCTTGATCGGAGCTTCTCTCATCTCTTTTGATAAGATGAGAGAGTCGTAGATGCTTGGTTTGGTCGGTAGTTTCCTAAGATGGGCTAGCACGTTGTAGTCCACTTTATTTCCATGTGTCTCGATTTCTTCCCGAATGGGTATTTCTTCTGCAGGGGTTGGTTCTTCCTGCACAACCACCGCTTTCCTTTGTCCTTTGGACCCATTCTCGGAGGTAGAACTTTTCCACTTCTTAAGTTGACTTCGTAATTTCTCTCGAATCCGGTATTGAGTTTGCTTGGTGTTTCCTCCTGAATCGGAATGACGGAGTTCTTCGGATTAGCTTTGGAGTCCGAAGGCTCTAACTACTATTGTATTTGGAGCTCCTCGAAACTCGCAAATAGATTCATTGCTTGTTGAACTCATCGTAGCCTCCTTGGTGGATGTCTTCTTCATCATTGTGATCGTCGAGATTTTGTATGATTTGAGAATTGTTACTTGTATCGGAATCGATGTCCGGATTAGGTTGGTTGTCGCTAGTTACGTAATCGTTAGAAACGATCAAACGTAGCCAACGCCATAACCCTTATCATTATAAGATCCCACCGGAGTGAGCGAATAATCATACGGAATCGAAGGTTCGAGGGATTTCTCCCCGAATCGGAAACAACCATCCTTGGATAAGCGGCCCCTAGTCCAGCCTTAGGAGCCTCGGTCTTCTCTTCTTCGTCGATTTTCTTCTTCTCTTCAATTGTCTCTTGTTGAGGTGGTTCTTCTATCGCAAGTGATAGTTTCGACTTAACGGGTTTCGAACTACGAATTGAGGTTCGCACCGAAGCGGTTTGGATGTGATCCAAAATCTTCTTTGAAGACATTGTCCGAGCGGTAGTCCATCCATCATTAGTCGTATAGGGATCTATCGGAACAACGAGATCCGTTGAGTTAACATTGACGGAACCTCCTTTACGGGGTTCCTTCATGTACTCCTTCGGGATCGTTATATTCCCTTTCCGAAGATTGTCGTTGAGCCGACTTTTGAAGGTAATACAATATTCTATCTTATTCCCGAAGCATCCGGTGGTAAGGGCAAAAGTTGGGATCACCTTTCTTGTTGACTTCTTCGGTCTCTCGGAGTTACGGTAGTTGGAAATGCGGAGTCTTCATCGAGTCTGCGGAACATTTTGGCACTTGCCTCATTCTTGAACGGATAGTCCTGCTCGGAAGCTCCCTTAACGTACGTTGCGGATGAGGCGGTTGTTCATACTTGTTGAGATGATCGATAGTTGGGTCGGGGTTGCTAGTAATTCGTTGAGGTTCTTTGCGGTCGTTCGACGGTATTTGTATCGGTTGCTTGCCTTTATCGGCAATTTGTGACGATCCCGGACTTCTTTTCAAAAGTTTTCACGGGCTTCTGTTTGTCTGTTTTGTCGATGAAACTTAATTGCTTCGCCTCCTCTTGCAAGCTTCCGTCCTTGCTTAACAACTTCTCGAAAGTCTTAATAGTAAATCCCTTGAGGAGAAGTGCTTATCGGGCCATGAATGCTTTTCAGTAAAATGCCGACTGCATGCTGTTCTTGTAGTTGTGGCTCACACTTCATACCTAGGTTCCTCCATCGGAGTATGTAGTCCACCAAGGTTTCGTTGGGTTTCTGCTTTTCTACCACTAAATCACCTATAGTGATGTGGTGCTGAAGCTCCGACAAATCGCTTGATGAAGAGGTTCTCTAGTTACGAAAATGTCTTCATCGAACCGTTTAGTAATTCCGCATACCAATCAAAGGCGATCCACGACGAGTCGTCGACAAATTGTCGGAAGAGTAAAGCATCACTTCCGCCGGCATTGCAACAAGCGGCATGAAAATGTGCAACATGCTGCCGAGGGTTTCCGGTTCCATCAAAGGTCTTGAACAGAGGTGGTACGAAGCCTTTCGGATATTGGATAGCGTCGAATTCTTCGGGGTAAGGTCTACCCGTCCGAATGGATGTCCCGCTCTTTGATTGTGCCAAGGCTTCTCGCACCTGCTGTTCCACCATGTTCTTAATATCCTTTTCCGGAATCATGCTTTGTGTTGTATCCTTCTTTAATTGATCATCCCCGTTGACGGACGTAATCTCCTTTCCTCCGTCTACAATGTGAATGACCTCTGGGGGTGTCTCTCTTTGGGGTTGCACTTGACTCTGGAGAGTGGCTAGGGCTACAGCCATCTCTTCCATCCTTTTTGCCATTTGGGCGATCATATCATCTTTCTCTTGAAGCTGCCTCCTCATTACTTCCGGTTCCTCTCTTTCTGCAGCTGCAGGGGCACCTTGTGAAGGCGACGAAGCTTGTGTTTCAACCATGTTAATTTCTGCATACTCATCATCCATGAACTACGACGAATCGATCTCATCTCCGAATTTCTCTTCTCTTTCCCTTGTTAATCGCCGAATATCGGTTCTTAGCTTTTCCATAGAATCTTCTAGTGGTCTTTTCCGTACATCCTTGCGGTTGTCATGTGATAGCCTGTCGGGTTTCCTTCTCATGAGTCTCCTTTATTGCGGTAGCACTTTCTTCGGATTCGAGTCTCTGATGAGACTTTCCTTCTCGAGTTGTTGTTTCAATCTTAATTGTCCGAGTAGTGGGACGCCATACCATCCTTCTAGCGAGCGAAGGTCTAGGACCGGATGGTCCGTCGGCCAAATGCTTGGAAGGTGGTATCCTCCCTAATCTGTAGTCCTGAAACAACGACGGGTGGACTAGCTTTCATTCTCTTATTTGGCTTTTCCGCATCGATAGCAGGGTTCTACTCGTGGCCCGAGACGGGACTTGGGCGGCACCCGCCTATCCTTCTTAAAATCTCTAATACGGGGCATTTTTCTTTCTTTGCTAACTTTTCTATCGAGGTTTGCGGTCGAGCAAATGGCATAGTTACGGCCCTTTTCTTACGGTATCGTTGTAATATACGAGGCTGAGGCAATGTGGCAGCAATCTTACGAACATTTTCTTCATCCTCTGCGGCGGAGAGGGGATGGAATCTACTTCCTCCCAAAAGTGGTATGTATTCAGGCAGCGGTGTATATTCAGGCAGTTCTGGGATTTCCTCCAGGAAAGCAACTTCAGCGGCTACGGCTTCTCTAGCCATCCTTCTACTTCCGTTCCTTCTGCGAGTCCGTGTCAGCGATGAAATTCTAGAGCTGGAGCCGATTTCAAAAACAGAAGGTCTCACAGGAAGGTCTGTACCCTCCACGGTAACAGGTTCATCATAGTTCTGAACTTCCTTTCCCTTTAGTTTGGCGAGAGCCGGGGTACGTACGGAGACAACTAGACCGGTGGGGGTAGCAACAACGGTCCTTACGTGGACAACGGTACTCCTCTCGGTTGGAATCTTTTGCGAGAGGAGGGAATTCATGAGTTGACTTGAGGTTGAACTCGATCAACGGCTTCTCGATTCACGGTACTTTGCTTGTGAGTGAAAATAGAGTGACGTCGGAGATTTTGATGTCGGTGTCCCCGAATCCTTGTCCGAATCGAATAATTCCATTATCGAGCGATTCGTCTTTGAACATGGCCAAGTCGAGTCCGTTGACGAAGGAGAAGATCGGTTTTGGGGCTTCCATTTGCGCGGGCGGATTCCAAGTGTTAGTCCCCGAATCGTGCTTCTTCTTATCGTATAACTTATGACGAAAAAGAAAGAGTCCAAACACATTTACGTTTATCTTAGTGTATTTGTGGTATTAAAGGAAAATTGTCTTTTCGGAAAGATTTGTTCGTTAGGAAGGAGAATTATTAAAAGAAGGAGAGTTGTAGGAAGGGTAAAAGGAATTGATTAGGAACTGGAAAAGGAAGAGAAAGTCTTGCAGAAACTTCTCGACCCGCAAGACCGCTCCTAAAATAATACCTATGTGGGGTCCACCCCACCTCAGAAATGAGGTAAAAGGATCTCAGAACCTCTCTATTTAGGGGTGTCTAAGCGAGTGGCTCCTAAATCCGAGAGAATGTTGGCTATACTTGTTCAAGGTAGAAATGAACATAGTATTCCAACGGAAAAGAAGGGTAGTTTGATCCACGAGGGACATGGATACACTACCGATTTTTGAAAACGAGAATTATCGATTAAAATGGAGAGAGGAATTCTCCCAGCGGAGTCGCTAGAAATTGTCGGCATTATTTTTTGGTTGTGTGTTGTATTTTTGAAAAGAGGTCGCCTACGAAATTGTCGGCGAATTTATTAATTTAATTTAAATATATAATTTGAAAAGTACTATTTGATTTTTGAAAATAATTTTAAATTTGAAAATTTTAAGATATGAAATCAAAGCGATCTCACATCTCGAATAGTTTATATAAACGAGCACCGTACCACAAACCGTATATCTATCCCGAAGAATAGACACCTTTGCTTGATAATGGGGCTCGATTAGATAAACTAGAAAGGTTTGTGACATCCGTTTGGTACGCGAACCAATTTTATAAGCCGATAAGTTCCCCTGCTTAATATAAATAGAATTAAGTAGGGTTTATATTACACGAGTTCTTAAAATTCTCTATAAGGGCAAGCCCCTATAGTTAATTACATCTTAAGTGACGGGAATCACCTAAGAAAACTCTCGATAATAATCGGTAATTCGCTCTCAAGAATTTTAAAGTTTAAGTTTTCGAAAGGATTGAATTTTGAAGTTTCAATAGGGAATGGATCAAGTTTAGATCATTTTGTTTTGGGAATTCAAAGGAAGAAAGGTAGGAGAAATCACAGATTCGATGCGAACTTCGGCAATTTCCCGACTATCCTATTGTTTGGATTGAATTTAGGAAAGTCCTAATATTTATTTAATGTTTTGATCTTGCCGATTTTAATTAATTAGGACTTATATTCGTATGAGACAATCATACAAATAGCCTTGAAGATATGAGGGTTTATGTCGTACCGAACGACTACCTCAGAGTCCTAAGACCGGTTAGGGCTTAATTTACATGACATGATCTTGCAAATGCCTAACGAAGAGGTTGAGGATTTACGTTGCACTAGGCAAACTACCTCGAAGTCCTATGGCTTGGTTATTTAATTCTAAGAAAGTTTTGCTGAAGTAGACTCGAGTTTTGCTTGATGACGATGGCCGTGCTTTGCCCACCATGCTCCGAGCTCCTTGTTGTTACAGAGGTTTAGTTTTAGAAGTCATAAATCGGGAGATGAGAGAAGTATTTCGGTTTAGAGAAAAATCTTAGAGTTCAAGTGTTTTTAATATTTTAATTAAAACAAATCTTAAAGTTGATTATAACAACACCGGTTAAGATCCCACGGTTCCATCCTTAGGCATCGTTATTTTTATCGGATTCACTTAGTCCGGATGAATTTGCTAAACTCAACTAAATGAGTTCCACACTTTCATTTAGACCGTGGGAAATCCCGTTAGCTACACGAAGGTTACATCATCCGAGGTATTCCCGATCATCCAACAAGACATTTTAATTTAGTTGTAATTGTAGTTTTGCGTTACTGTTTGTGATTAAATTTTGAGTTGTTTTATATTTTGAAATGTTGTGGCGGTGAATTTTATCTTGCAATGACTTTTAATTTAGTTTTGGTTTCGGTTTTAGGGACTATGCTAAAGGTGTGGGTTTTCATGCAACGGTTGTTTATCATGCGAGAAAAGTAAAGTGCATTTGCAATAAAGTAAATTTCAAGAAAGTAAATTGCAATAAAATAAAAGCATGCACGGAGGGTCTTCCCGTCATCCCGAGGCTGCACTTAAACACAATTTAGAATATTTAAGCATTTAAAGCAAGTTCCTCGGTAAAGGCTAAGGGAAGGGTTATGGTTTTCTACCAAGTTCTTAATCACTATGGCTAGTCATTTCCTATGATGTCTAGGTTCTTGTGTTTTGGTTTGAGGACGATTTTCTTCATCAAAGAACAATTAAGTTTGATTGTTCTTATAAATATCCTATCATATTGAGGAAGTGCTTAAGAAGAATCTTAAACATCTTTTCAATATTCCTAGAATTGTTTTAAGTCCAAATGAATTTAATTATACAAATGAATTAATCGTCGAGAATTCAAGTTATTTTGTTATCTTGCTCGAGTGAACTAGGACATTTGAATATCCTATGAGTGAAGTAACACTTCACTTAATACTCCGTTTAGGAGTTATGACAACAAAAGCTTTCGAGGGCAAATTGATGTTCAAATGGTTTGTGATTTAATTTAATTTCAATTATCGGGTTTAAATTGGGAATAGTGTTCGAGTTGCTTTTTTTGAATTTCTTTATGTCTTAGGTGATGTTATTTTTAATTCAATTTAATTTAACTTTAATTTAATTTAATTTAGTTTAGTTTTAATTTTAATTTAATTTAATTTAATTTTAATTTTAACTTGATTCTATTATTTAATTTAATTTAATTAATTTTAATTTGATTTGATATGCTTTAGTTTAATTTAATTTAATTAATTTAATTTAATTTGATTTAATTTAATTTTAATTTAATTTAATTTAATTTAATTTAATTTAATTTAATTTAATTTAAATTAAATTAATTTAATTTGATTTAATTTAATTTAATTTGTTTTATTTTAATTTTATTTAATTCAATTTAATTTAAATTTTAATTTAATTTTATTTTTAATTTTAATTTAATTGAAATTTTAAAAGAGTTTAATTTAAATAATTTAACTTCAATTTAATTTAATGATTAAGTCTTTTAGCATTTTAAATCTTAAATTTGGATCATCATTTTAATTAGGAATTAAATGTTATTGAGATGATTAATTTAGGGATTCTTAAATTAAAGAACAAATCTCTTCCTATTAATATCTCTATTTTAATAATTCCAATTTTATTATTCTTCAAATTTAATCAATTATTTAATTAAGGTTTATTTCAATTATTTTAAATTGTTTAGTAGGTTTCTACCCTTTAATTATTTAAATTTTAATCATCCAAATCAGATTAAGATCAAATATTTTACTCTTTAATTTTATTAAGCCTAAAGTTTTGATTAAAGGTTAAAATTTTAATTACCATTTTGCCCTTGAAGCTTAATAATTTCATAACTCACTAAAATAAGATTAAATGGACTTGAAATTTTTATGTGACTTCACTCATATGTCAATAAAGACATGAGAGGAGAAAATGTGATTTTTCTGTTTTTAATTTATTTATGTAATTATTTTTGGTGGAAAATAGAGATTTCAAGGAAAATTTAATAATATGACCAAGGGAAAGTTTCTATCCTTAAGAAAATTATGGGACATTCCTAAAGACCAGAGGACCACTTGGACCAATTTTGGTGATTTTTTGAATTATATTCTTTTTATTATAATTATTTTGACTTTTGGAGTATTAATTAATTTAAAAATAAAATAAATGTTGAAAAATAAATTTTATATTTTTCAAAAATCTCTCTGATATCAAGGAAATTAGAGAATCAATTTTTACAATTTTCTGATTTTTCTTTGATTTATTAGAATTATTTTAGTTGAAATGCTAAAAAAATACATTTTTTTAATTTTAAGATTACCTTAGGGCTTTAAAATTTAATATCTCATCAGATAGACCTAAGAAAAATATAGTGTTTGTTCCTAAGTGATTAGAATTCAAAATGTGACATTTTGGTGAATTTTATTATTTTTGTGATTTTTATTATTTTTTATTTATTAAAATATTAAAATAATGCAAAAAATTAACTTTTTTAGAAAATTGTAATTTTATTTTACTTAAATTCCCCTAATATCAGAGAGGCTCCAAAACCAATTTGGTGAATTTTTGAAAAGTGTTTTGAAAGTTATGAATTTTTAAAGTTTAAATTGGCTAAATGGCTTAATCAACTCATTTAGTAGGGCTAACCAAGTCCAATTGACTTCAAATTTTTATGGTGGGTTCCTTTGATCCTAAAGGTCAGTGGAGAATTGATTTCAAGTCAATTTGATGCATGATTAGCTCTAATTAATTAAGGACCTATTTTGGGTGTTTAAGCCGATTAGGGTTATTCCAAGTGAATTAATTCAGAAACCTATTTTTCCTAGGGTCCTCTGGTCATAGGAAACATCACCAAATTTTTGTAGAATTTATTTCACAACATGCTAATTATTGGATTTAAAATACTCAAAACGACAATATGAATTTGAAAAATCAATAACTTCTCATAGGGATGGCCTCGACTTTGGAAAATTCAGGGAATGTTCCCAAATTCAGAGGCTTCAAAAGCCCTATTGTCTCATGCCATGGTGAATTTCCTATATGCATGGAGAATTAAAACAATGCAGAGGGTAAATAAATCATTAAAAAATAAAATACTTGATGAAATTAAATGATTTCTTTTCCACATTATTCTCCTCTGTTCACTGAGCAAGAGGGTATTTTTATTTTTTTTTCTGATTTTTCTACACAAAGTTATGCATTTTTGAAGTTTAGGGAATTAAATAAATAAAAAATACCCTAATTTTCTACTTATCCACGCGGCTCCACGCCATCCTCGGCGGCTCCGAACGCACACGCGTCATCTTCCGATTAGGCGCCGCCATCCAACTCGGCGCTCCGGGGGCTCGGCTGTATCGTTCCGTCTCCTCGTCGACGAGATCTTGGTCGTCCGTCCGCGCGTGTATGGAATGAACGACATCCGTTCATCGTCCCCAGCGTCCTCGCCCGAGAGCCGTCCACACTAAAACCCTCAGAACTCACTCATTTCTCAATGGATTTTCGTGTTCTTATGCTCTATGGATTCGTCTTGAAGAGACGAATACATCTATACGGTGATCGTGCATTGAAATTAAGGCATTTGTAATAGAGAATCTCCAGAAGCTCGGGATAAAGAGTTAGCTCATACCTTTGCTCAGAGAAGTGTGGCTTCAATCTGAGGGTTGTGTCACCTTCGATTGGGTCCCAGCAAGCTCCAGATGAAGTCTCCTGGTTTGGTGAATTGCCTAGGTATGATTTCGACCAAGCTCGATCACAAAGCTTGGAGTCTGGAACAGATGGGTGGCCTGGAGAGGGGGCTTTTGCTGGTGGACTCCTTCCCTTGGTCTGGTGAAGGTGTAGGACCAATCAATTTGAGGATTGATCCATTGTGGAGAAGTGTCCTGGTTTTGGGTGGAATTTTGGTGAGAAATTGGGCTCTGTTGGTGGGGATTAGGGCTAATTGTCATTTGGGGATTAACTGCTCTAGGTATGGAGAGTGTTCGGAGCAATTTTGGCGGGGTTTCGATAAGGTGCGAGTTCGAGCACCTCTCATGGCCGAGAGGAGGTGAGGTTTAAATAAGAGAGGGTGGAGGGCCTCCGGGGGAGTTAGGGCTTGGGACCGGTGCTCTTGGCAAGAGAAGAACAACTACAATGGCCAGCGGGGATGGGGCGGCTCGGCGGGTGAGAATTCCAAGTTTGGGCTCACATGTAAGCTCTCGGCCTGGTGGTTTCCGGCGGTTGTGGTGGGCTGGCCGGCCAGGGTCGAGTCCTTGTTGTCATCGGGGAGGTCGGGGCTGGGGCTTAGTGTACTCGAGTGCTGATGCCATGTGTAAAGAGCTTGGATTGAAATGGAATAGGGGGAAGGGCTATTTTATGTTCAAATGAGTCGACCCATGATTTTGGGCTAGGTTCACCACCCGAGGCCTGGTTTTGGGCTGAAAAGGATCACTTGGGTCAGCCAAGAGAAAATGGTGTGGTCTCCATCCATGATGAGGTGGCTAAGCATGGTTTAGTGTGTGACATGCTTAAGGTAAAAAAGGGTTTAAGAAGGATTAGGAAAGGGGGCCCTCCCTTTGCCAAATGTGGTAAGGTCACATGTGAGCAACTCACATGGCTTACATGTGGCTTAAGAGTGGCTTCATGGCTCCACTTGGCTTTGGAAAAAGTTGGCTTGGTTTCATGAAAATAGTTTTTAAGGATATTGGGTATTTTTGATGGAATTTGGATAAAGCCTAATTTGGAATGATTTGATTATTGATTTAGGCTTTAGGGATAATTTCAATTAATGGAGTGATGAAAAGAATGTGT
>JAKZJZ010002580.1:0-15317 GCA_022702705.1 Papilionanthe hookeriana x Papilionanthe teres
TCAACCAAAATGATTTTATTCCACTTACATTTACCCAATCTTCAATTTTCCAAATTTTCAATTTTTGACCCCGGGACCCTACACCCGCCTAGCCTACCCAAAACCCTTGAAACTACCCAAAATTTGCAAAATCACCTAAATTACCCAAAATTCCTAAAAACCAATCCCAAACATTCCCACATTACTCAAATTGATCATCCATACCCAAAAATTCCAAAAATTCTAAAAATACCTCCCAATACCCTCCAAATACCCAAAATACCCCTCTTGACCCAAAAAATCCAAAAATTCAGAAAATTCCCAGAAAATTCCAGAAACTCCAAATATTCCTAATTTCATTTTGTTCAACTATACCATGGTCCAATTTTGTCAATTTACCCCACTTTTGTCAAAATCCCCAATTTGACCCATTTTAACCGTGAGTGAACCCAATGTCAAGCCAAATCTACCCAATTGACCCAAATTCTGGTCCAACTCAATTCTAAACTTCAATTCAACATTCCCAACACCAATCTAGACCAAATCCAAGTCCAATTTGATTGACATTTGAATCCAATTTCACTTTTGGCCATAAAGCCCAATTTGGACCCATGACCCAAACCTAACCCAAACTAACCCAATTCAACTCCAATTAACCCCAAACCTTTTTTAAACCTTCCTTAGCATCCCCACAAAAAAAATAATAACATGATTTGCCCAAAATTTAGACCCAAACCCCACTCAAATTCAACCCAAAGCTAAAGGGCCCAATTTTGACCTAAACCCAAACCTAACCCAAATAAGCCCAAACCCCAAAATCAAAACCCAACCAAAGCCAAAAACTCTTTGAAACACTCCCATAAACATTTCCCAACATTTATTTTACATCAATTTCAACCGTAGCCCAACATTGGCCCAAGTTAGCCCAATTTGACCTACATTGGCCCATTCACCAAAGAGGTCCAAATCCAACCCAAACCTAGCCCAAACACTTCAAATTTATTCCGAATCATTCATGAAACATTCCTAAACTAAATTCAACACTTATTTGATCCAATCCTTTGCAAAATTCTCATCCTAAAATAAAAAAAAACCCACTTCCATAAATCATTTTTAAAGCCCATCTAAAACCATTTCAAAGAGCCCAAAATCTACCCTAAAGCCCACATGACATTTCCATTTGCTATCCATTTAATCAAAGCCATTCCCTAAGTTCAAATCAATCATCAAATGGTTCCAAATCAAGCCATATGCCAAATCCCATCAAATCACCCCTAAATTACCAAAATTTCCAAATTCCATTTTCATGAAATCGACTAAGCCATACCCAAGCCCAAATAAAGCCATGAAGCCATCCTCAAGCCCCATGTAAAGCCATGAGAAGTTTGACATGTGACCATCCCATAAATGGCAAGAGGAGGAGCCTCTTTAAGGATTCTCTTAAAGGTGATTAAACCTTTTCATGCTTCCCCTAAACTATGTTTAAACTTAAACATGCTTGGATAGTGACTTCTCCCCGCTAATCTAGCCGACTCACCCGACCTCCCTCAGCCCAAATTAGAGCTTGGAAAGGTGCACCCAACCCAAACCCATAGGATGACCAAATTGAGCCTAAAAGAGCCCCTTCCCCATTCCATTTTGAATCAAGCTTTCTACACATGGCCACTCTCCATTGTTTGCACCATTGCCAACCCCTGACCCTCCTGATGACAACAATGACTCGACCTCGGCCGGCCGCCCACCACAATGCACGGAACCACCGTGCCGAGAGCACCCATGTGAGCCAAACTTTTGAATTCCACCTTGCCGAGTTGCCCCATGCCCAATGGCCATCATGGCCGTTCTTCCCTCGACCTAAGCAGCTTGATCCCAAGCCTTAAACCCCCCTGGGAGGCCCTCCACCCTCTCCTATTTAAACCTCACCTCCTCTCGGCCATGAGAGGTGCTGAACCAGACCTTACTGAAACCCTGCCAAAATTGCTCCAGGCCACTCTCCATACTTAGAGCAGTTGATCCCCAGTGACAATTTGCCCTAATCCCCACCAACAGAGCCCAATTTCTCAGCCAAAATTCCACCCAAAACCAAGACACTTCTCCATAGTGGATCAATCCTCAAATTGATTGGTCCTACACCTTCACCAAACCAAGGGGAGAAGTCTACTAGCAAAAGCCCCCTCTCCAGGCCACCCATCTGTTCCAGACTTCAAGCTTTGTGATCGGGCTTGGTCGAAATCCTACCTAGGCAATTCACTGCACCGGAGACTTCATCTGGAGCTTGCTTGGACCCAATCGAAGGTGACACAACCCTTATATTGAAGCCACACTTCTCTGAGCAAAGGTATGAGCTAACTCTTTATCCCGATCTTCTAGAGATTCTCCATTTCAAATGCCTTAATTTCAATGCATGATAACCGTATAGATGTATTTGTCTCTTCAAGACGAATCCATATGTTGACCTCATTTTTGATGAGGTCTTCCTTTCTTCTTTTTAGTGCTTAGGATCTAGCCTTAGGCTTTTCCTTTGACTATCTTAGAGGACTAGAATTGGGACCCGCCTTTTAGAAATTTAAACCACTTCTAAACTCCCCGCAAACTCCACAAACTCGACTATGCACCCCTAATCACCTGTGAGGGTCGAAATCAAATGTGGAAGTTTAAAGGATGAGTTCCTATAGGACTCTTTGGCCTTAGGACCGCCCGGTGGCCTCGGTCCGATGAGGGGGCCGAAACAAAAACCTTAAGGAAACTCTGCCAAAATCACTCTGCATCACTCTCTACACATAGAGCACCCGATCCCCACCGAATTCCAGCCCAATTCCTTCTAGCCGAGCCCAATTTCGAGCTCAAACTTTAGCCCAAAAACCAGGACACTTCTCCACAAGTGAGCCAATTCCCAAATTGATCGGCTCTACACCTTCACCGTACCAAGGGAAGGTGTCCACCACCAAAAGCCCCATCTCCGAGCCACCCAAGTTGCTCCAGCTCTCCAAGCTTTGTGATCGAGCTTGGTCGAAATCATATCCAGTACAATTCACTGCACTGAGAGACTTCATCCGGAGCTTCACAGGACCCAATCGAAGGTGCAACAACTCTCGATCAAGCCACACTTCTCCGAGCCAAGGTACGAGCTAACTCTTCATCCCGAGCTTCGAAGATTCTCTATTTCAAATGCCTTAGTTCCAATGCATGTTAGCCGTATAGATGTGTTCGTCTCTTCAAGACGAATCCATAGAGCATAAGAACATGAAAATCCATCGAGTATCGAGTGAGATATTAGGGATTTAGTGTGGACGCGCTATCGGCGAGGACACTCGGGACGATGAACGGATGCCGTCCATTCAATACACGCGCGGACGAACGGCTCGGATGGCGTCGGACCAGGAAACGGTGCGAGAACCGCGGGGCCCGAGCCGCCGACTCGAGTGGCGGCGTCGAACGGGAGCGCGCCGCGCGGCCTTCGGAGTCGCCGAGGATGCGCCGGCGCCGCGTGGATAAATAGAAAATTAGGGTATTTTTTTATTTATTTAATTCCCTAAACTTCAAAAATCCATATCTTTGTGTAGAAAAATCACAAAAATAAAATAAAAATACCCTCTCGCTCAGCTGAACAGAGGAGAATAATGTGAAAAAGAAATCACTTAATTTCATTAAGTATTTTATTTTTTATGATTTATTTACTCTCTGCATACATTTAATTCTCCATGCATGTATACAATTCACCATGGCATGAGACCATAGGTTTTGAAGCCTCCGAACTCGGGAACATTCCCCGAATTTTCCAAGGTCGTAGGCCATCTCTGTGAAAAGTTATTTATTTTTAAAATGCATGTTGTCGTTTTGAGTATTTTAATTCCAAAAATTAGCATGTTGTGAAATAAATTCTAGAAATATTTGGTGATGTTCCTTATGACCAGAGAACTCTAGAAAAAATAGGACTCGAGTTAATTCACTCGCATTAACCCTAATCGGCTTAAACACCCAAAATAGGTCTTTAATTAATTAGAGTTAACCAGGTATCAAATTGAC
Organism: Papilionanthe hookeriana x Papilionanthe teres; assembly: GCA_022702705.1. Taxonomy (NCBI): domain Eukaryota; kingdom Viridiplantae; phylum Streptophyta; class Magnoliopsida; order Asparagales; family Orchidaceae; genus Papilionanthe; species Papilionanthe hookeriana x Papilionanthe teres. The sequence goes on from JAKZJZ010002580.1 coordinate 4,006, forward strand.
TTGAAATCAATTCTCCACTGACCTTTAGGATCAGAGGAATCTACCATAAAAATTTGAGGTCAATTGGACTTGGTTAGCCCCACTAATCGGGTCGATTAAGTCACTTAGCCATTTTAAACTTTAAAAATTCATAACTTTTAAAATACTTTTTAAAAATTCACCAAATTGGTTTTGGAGCCTCTCTGATATCAGGAAAACCTAAGAAAATTAAAATGTCAATTTTCTAAAAAAGTTGATTTTTAATAATATTTTAATATTTTTAATAATTAAAAAATAATAAAAATCACAAAAATAATAAAATTCACCAAAATGTCACATTTTGAATTTTAATCACTTAGGAACAAATCCCACATTTTTCCTAGGTCTATTTAGTGAGATATTGAATTTTAAAGCCCTAAGGTAATTTTAAAAATTAAAAAATGTATTTTCTAGCATTTTCACTAAAATAATTATAATAAATCATAGAAAAATCAGAAAATTACAAAATTTGTTTCTCTGGTTTCCTTGATATCAGAGAGATTTTTGAAAAATATAAAATTCATTTTTCAACATTTATTTTATTTTAAAATTAATTAACACTCCAAAACTTAAAATAATTATAATAAAAATAATATAATTCAAAAAATCACCAAAATTGGTCCAAGTGCTTCTCTGGTCATTAGGAATGTCCCCTAATTTTCTTAAGGACAGAAACTTTCCCTTGGTCATGTTATCAAATTTTCCTTGAAAATCTCTATTTTCCACCAAAAATAATTATATAAATAAATTAAATACAGAAAAATCACATTTTCTCCTCTCATGTCTTTATTGACATATGAGTGAAGTTACATAAAAATTTCAAATTTATTTAAGTTTAATTTAGTGAGTTATGAAATTATTAAGCTTAAAGGGTAAAATAATAATTAAAATCTTTAATCCTTAATTAAAACTTTAGGTTTAATAAAAATTAACAAGCAAAATATTTGATCCTAATCTGATTTGGATGATTGAAATTTAAATAATTAAAGGGTAGAAACCCATTAAACAATTTCAAAATGATTAAACTTTAATTAAATAATGGATTAAATTTGGAAGAATAATAAAATCGAATCATTAAAATAAGGGATATTTATTAGGAAGAGATTTATTCTTTAATTTAAAAATCCCTAAATTAATCATCTCATTAATATTCAACTCTTAATTAAAATGATAATTCAAATTCAAAATATTAAAAGACTTAATCATTAAACTAAAGTCAAATTATTAAACTCTTTCAAAAATTTCAATTAAAATTAAAAATAAAGTAAATTAAAGATAAATTAAATTAAAATTAAATTAAATTTAATAATTAAATTAAATTAAGACAAATTAAATTAAATTAAATTAAATTAAAATTAAATTAAATTAAATTAAATTAAATTAAATAATTAAATTAAATTAAATTAAATTAAATTAAAATTAAATTAAATTAAATTAAACAATTAAATTAAATTAAATTAAATAATTAAAATTAAATTAAATTAAATTAAACAATTAAATTAAATTAAATTAAATTAAATAATTAAATTAAATTAAATCAAATCAAATTAATTAAACACCAAATCAAATTAAATTCAACTATGTTAAACTAAATTAAAACTCAATTAAATTAAATTGAATTAAATATAACATCACCTAAAACAGAAAGAAAATAAATTTAAAAAACAACTCGAACACTATTCCAAATTTAAACTCTTTAACTTAAACCAAATCATTTGAATACTAACTTACCCTCGAAAGCTTTAGTTATTATAGCTCCTAAATAAAACATTAAATGAAGTGTCACTTCACTCATAGTGATATTCAAATGTCCTAGTTCACCGAGCAAGATAACAATAAAACTTGAAATTCTTGGACGATTAATTCATTTGTATAATTAAATTCATTTCGACTTAAAACAATCCTAGAAATATCAAAAGATGTTTAAGATTCCTCTTAAGCACTTCCTCAATATGATAGGACATTTATAAGAACAATCGGGGTTAACTATTCTTCGATGAAGAAAATCGTCCTTAAACCAAAACCCAAAGAACCTAGACGTCATAGGAGATGACTAGCTATGGATTAGGAATTTGGTAGAAAACCATAACCTTTCCCTTAGCCTTTACCTAGAACTTGCTTAAATATTCTAATCGTGTTTTAAGTGCAGCTTGGGATGACGGGAAGACCCTCCGTGCACGCTTTTATTTTATCGCAATTTACTTTCGCAATTTACTTTCTTGCAATTTACTTTATTGCAAATGCATTTTACTTTTCTTGCATGATAAAACAACCGTTGCATGAAAACCCACACCTTTAGGATAGCCTCCTAAAACCGAAACCAAAATTAAGTTAAAAGTCATCGCAAGATAAAATTCACCGCCACAACATTTCAAAATATAAAACAACTCAAAATTTAATCACAAACAGTAACACAAAACTACAATTACAACTAAATTAAAACGTCCTGTTGGATGATCGGAATACCTCGGATGATGTAACCTACGTGTCGCTAACGGGATTTCCCATGGTCTAAATGAAAGTGTGGAACTCATTCAACTGAGTTTAGCAAATTCATCCGGACTAAGTGAATCCGATAAAAATAATGATGCCGTAAGGATGGAACCGCGGGATCTTAACCGGTGTCGTTATAATCAACTTTAAGATTTGTTTTAAATAAAACATAAAAAAAAACACCCGGAAATTAAGATTTTCTCTAAACCAAAACACTTTTCTCAACTCCCGATTTATGATTTCTAAAACTAAACCTCTCGCAACAACAAGGAGCTCGTGAGCATGATGGGCAAAGACGACCATCGTCATCAAGAAAACCCGAGTCTACTTCGAAGAAACTTTCCTAGAATTAAAACAACCAAGCCATAGGACTTTGAGGTAGCTTGCCTAGTGCAACATAAATCCTCAACTCTTCGTCAGGCATTCGCATTGCAAATTAAGCCCTAACCGGTCTTAGGATTCCGAGGTAGTCGTCCGATACGACAATAAACCCTCACATCTTCTAGGCTATTTGTTTGATTTTATCATACAAATATAAGCCCTAATTAATTGAAATCGGCAAGATCGAAATATCAAATAAACATTAGACTTTCCTAAATTCAAGACAAACAATAGGATAGTCGTGAAATTATCGAAGTTCACTTCGAATCGCTGATTTCTCCTACCTTTCTTCCTTTGGATTCACAAAACAAAATGTTCCAAAATTTGATCCATTCCCTATCGAAATTCCAAAATTCAATCTTCGAAAACCTTAAACTTCAAATTCTTGAGAGCATAATCATCGATTATTATCGAGAGTTTTCTTAGGTGATTCCCGTCACTTAAGATGTAATTAACTATGTGGGCTTGCCCTTATAGGGAATTTTAAAGAACCTGTGTAATATAAACCCCGTTTAATGTTTTCATATTAAGCGTGGGAAACTTGTCGGCTTATAAAATTGGTTCGTAGCACCAAACGGATGTCACTAATCTTCTAGTTTATTTAATCAAGCCCCACCATCAAGCAGTGTGTCTATCCTTAGTGATGATACACGGCTCATGGTGCGGTGCTCGTTTATATAAACTATTCGGGATGTGAGGTCGGTTTAATCTCATATCTTAAAACCTTCAAATTTAAAATTATTTTCAAAATCAAATACTACTTTTCAAATTATTTATTTTAATTAAATTAAAAATTCGCCGACAGATTTCTGTTAGGCGACCCCTCTTCAAAATAAAACACGACCTAAAAAATAATGCCGACAGGATTTCTGGCGACTCCGCTGGGGACAATTCCTCTCTCCATTATAATCAAATAATTCTGCTTTCAAAAATCGGTAGTGTATCCATGTCCCTAATGGATCAAACTACTCTTCTTTCCGTTGGAATACTATGTTCATTTCTATCTTGAACAAGTATAGCCAACATTCTCTCGGATTTAGGAGCCACCGTTTAGATACCCCTAAACAGAGAGGTTCCGAGATCCTTTTACCTCATTTCGAGGCTGGGTGGACCCCCAATAAGTGTTAGTTTAGGAGTGATCCTTCGAGTCGGGAAGTCTTGCTTAAGACTTTCTTTTCCTTTCGAATCGGATTCCTTACCTTCTCTACACCTTTCGAACATTCCGTTCTAAATAAACAAACCCTCTAATAAGTGATTCTTTTAACAAATGATTCTTTTTTATAAATACATGAACAAAGAATGAGTTCGGACTCTTTTCAATTCCTTTCTTTTCGTCCTAAAGAAAAGAAGCATAACTCGGGCCGACAACCGTAATCTACCTTGCAGAAATGGAAGCCCCGAAACCGATTTTCTCCTTCACCAACGGACCGGACTTCGCCGTCTATAAGGATGAGCCGCCCGACAATGGGGTCATCCGATTCGGACAAGGATTTGAAAACACGAACGTCAAGGTCACCGACGTCTCCCTCTTTGCACTGACGAACAAGGTATCTGAAGCTAAGGAATCACTGCTTGAGTTCAACCTCAGGTCGACCCAAGAGTTTCCTCCCCGCAAAGGGTCCCGACTAGGAGGAGTACCGCCGTCCGCAGGAGGACCTGCTCTCACTACCCCCACCGGTCTAGTTGTTTCCGCACCTACCCCGACTCTCGCCAAATCAAAGGGGAAAGAAATCCGTAACTATGGTAAACTCCGTTACCGCGGAGGGTACTGCATCTTCCCGTAAGACCTCCGTCTTCGAAATCGGGTCCAGCTCGAAGATTCCTTCGCCGACAAAGACCCAAAGAAGAAATAGAAATAGAAGGATCGCCGTGGAAGCCGTAGCCGCCGAGATCGCCTTCCCGAGGAAATTCCGCAGTTACCGTAATATACACCGCTACCGTAATATACACCACTGCCTGACTACATACCACTTTTGGGAGGAAGCAGGTTCCATCCCCTCTCCGCCGCAGAGGACGAGGAGAATGTTCGCAAGATTGCTGCCATATTACCACAGCCCGCATACTACAACGATAGCCACAAGAAAAGAACTAGAACTACGCCGTTCGCTCGACCGCAAACTTTGGTAGAAAGCTAGCGAAGAAGGAAAACCGCCCCGTGTCGGAAATTCTACGAAGGATGTGGCGGGTGCCGGCCAAATCCCGTCTCGGGCCCCGAGTAGAACCCGCCGTCATGATAGAAAAGCCAAGCAAGAGAATGAAGGCTAGCCCGCCCGTCGTAGTATCGTGTTGCAGACAGTGGAGGATACCACCTTCCAAAGCATTCGGCCGATGCGACCATCCGGTCATAGACCTTCCGCCGCTAGAAGGATGGTGCGGCGTCCCACTACGGGGCAGCTGAGATCGAAACAAGCAGCCTCGAGAAAGAAAGTCTCGCCAGAGGCCGGAATCCGAAGAAAGTGCTACCGCGATGAAGGGGACTCGTGAAAAAGGACCCGGCAACCATCGCATGACAACCACAAAGATACACAGAAAGCTCCGCTAGAAGATGCCATGGAAAAGCCGAGAACCGACATCCGACGGTCGGCAAAAGAAAGAGAAGAAAAGTTCGGAGATGAGATCGACTCATCGGAATTCATGGACAACGAATATGCAAATCAACATGGTCGAGACACGAGCTTCATCGCCTTCTCAAGGTGCTCCCGCACCGCAGAAGAGAGGAGCCGGAACCGATGAAGAGACAGCCTCAGGAAAAGGACGACACGATCGCTCAAATGGCGAAGAGGATGGAAGAGATGGCCATAGCTCTAGCCACTCTCCAAAGTCAAGTACAACCACATGAGAGACACCCCCGAAGTCATTCACATCGTAGACGGAGGAAAGGAGATTACATCCGTCAATGGGGATGACCAACTGAAAAGGATACAACACAAAGTATGATCCCCGAAAAGGATATCAAGAACTTGGTAGAACAGCAGGTGCGAGAAGCCCTAGCACAATCGAAGAACGGGACATCTATTCGGACGGGCAGACCTTACCCTAAGAATTCGACGCCGTCCAATACCCAAAGCGGCTTCGTACCACCTCTCGTTTAAGACCTTCGACGGAACCGGGAACCCCCGACAAGCATGTTGCACACTTTCGTGCCGCCTGTTGCAATGCCGGCGGGAGCGATGCTCTACTCTTCCGACAGCTCCGTTAGCAACCGTCATGAATCGCCTTCGACCGGTATGCGGAATTACCCAACGGATCCGTAAAGACATTCTCGCAGCTAGAGAGCCTCTTCATTAAGCGATTTGTCGGAGCTCAAGCACCACATCACTATAGGTGATTTAGTGGTAGAGAAACAAAGGCCGAATGAAACTCTAGTGGATTACATACTCGATGGAGAAATTTAAGTATGAAGTGTGAACCACAACCGCAAGAACAACATGCAATCAGCATCTTGCTTAAGAGCATTCACGGCCCGATAAGCACTTCTCCTCAAGGGATTCACTATTAAGACTTTTGAGAAGTTGTTAAGCAAGGCCGGAAGCTTGCAAGAAGAGGCGAAGCAATTAAGTTTTGCCGACAAGACGGACAAGCGTAAGCCGGTGAAGACTTTCGAAAAGAAATCCGGGGTCGCTGCAAGCAATTGACAAAGGCAAACAACCGATACAAATACCACCGTAACGGCCGCAAAGAACCACAATAAAATTACCAAGAACCCCGGTCCAAGCTATCGCCGTCTCCGCAAAGATGAACAACCGTCTCGTCCGCAACGTACATCGAAGGAGCTTCGAGCGCAGAATATCCGTTCAAAAATGAAGCAAGATCGAAGATGTTCCGTAGCTTAATAAAAACTCCAGATTTCCACACGCTGTAGCCCAAAAGACCGGAGGAAGTCAACAAGAAAGGTGATCCCAACTTTCGCCTCTACCATCGGATGCTCGGGCACAAGATAGAAGACCGCATTACCTTCAAAAGTTGGCTCAACGACAACCTTCGGAAAGGAAATATAACAATCCCGAAGGAGTACATGAAGGAACCCCGTAAAGGAGGTTCCGTCAATGTTATCTCAACCGATCCCGTCATTCCGATAGATCCCTATGCAACCAACGATGGATGGACTACCGCCTCGGACGAGATCTTCGAAGAAGATTTTAGACAACATCCGAACCGCTTCGGTGCGAGCTTCAATTCGTAGTTCGAGACCCGTTAAACCGGTACTATCACTCGCGATGAAGAACCACCTCGACAGAGACAATCGAAGAGAAGAAGAAAATCGACGAAGAAGAGGGGACCGAGACTCCTAAGGCTGGACTAGGGGCCGCTTATCCTCAGATAGTTGTTTCCGATTCTGGGGAGAAATCCCTCGAACCTCTCGATTTTGTATGATTATCCGCTCACTTCGGTGGGATCATATAATGATAAGGGTGATGGCGTTGGCTACGTTTTGATCGTTTCTAACGATTACGTAACTAGCGACAATCCGGCGTCGATTTCGATACCAACAACAATTCTCAAATCATACAAGACCTCGACGATCAAAATGACGAAGAAGGCATCCATCAAGGAGGCTACGAGAGTTCAACAAGCAACGGATCTATCTCGCGAGTTTCGAGGAGCTCCAGATTACAATAGAGTTAGAGCCTTCGCATTTGGAAGATAATCCGAAGAGCCACCATTCCGATTCGAGAGGAGACACCGACAAACTCAATACTAGATTCGTAAGAAATTACGAAGTCAACCTAAGAAGTGGAAAAGTTCTACCTCCAAGAATGGGTCCAAAAGACAAAGGAAAGCGTGTGGTTGTTCAAGAAGAACCAACCCCAGCAGAAGACATACCCATTCGAGAAGAAGCCGAGACACAGGAGAACAAAGTAGACTACAACGTGCTAGCCCATCTTAGGAAACTACCGACCAACCGAGCATCTACGATGCTCTCATCTTATCAAAGGAGATGAGAGAAGCTCCGATCAAGGCCTTACTTCGATCCGGAAATTCGCTTAGCTCAAATGGCCGGAGATTCCTTGGATGAGGTTTGCTCGTTAAAGGAACAACGAGGTGTTACCTTCACGTACAATGACCTACTACTGGGACGCAGCATCACAACCGACCGTTGTACATTTCAGCTACAATCGGGAAGTTTACGCTCTCCGCAGTATTGGTGGATCCAGTGAGCATCAATCAATATAATGAGTCTTCGAACACTAGCATACTTGGAAATTGATGCTCGCGAGCTCGAGGCCGACAAAATGTTATTAAGAGGATTCAACCGTAAAGGAGAAAGAGCCCTCGGTCAATAACGCTACCGATGAAAACCGGTGACTTAGCAAAGACAACCGCAAAATTTCATATAATCGATTCGAAACGTCGTTCAACGCTCTATCAAGCCGACCATGGATACATGAAAACAGTGATGGTACCATCATCTCCGCATCGTTGCATCAAATATTACGATGGAGGGGAATAGCAGCATCAAAGGAGACTTACAACCATTCTCCGTACATGAAATTGGAATCCATGAAGATGCAACTTATTATGCACCGCCAAAGAAAACAATCTTCTCCAGAGATACCATAACAAATGAAGCAAAGAAAGTTCGTGACAACGAAGAACCCGAAGTTCTAGTCCAACAGCTCACTCACCACTCCCTTCCGGCGAGATGGTGAAGGTTTCTCCACAACTCGCATCCGAGGTCGAGGCCGGGACGAGGCCGTGGTAGAGACACTAGGACAATCGGACGTAAGAAACCAACCATCAATGTCGATCGGGATGATAGTTCCGAAGAAGAAAAAGAAATCAAGCAAGAAGCAAGCAACAATAAGTCGAAAGAAGCCGCAATACAAGATCTCCTCGAAGATGAAAAGAACGAAGAATACAAATCAATGTACGAGAAGATTAACCACTACGTACATACTATGACCCTAACTCCTATCCATTCTAATAAGATCGAGGGTATGGAGGTCAAAGAGGTACGTAGTGACGGTGCAAAGCCGATCAAATTCTACCGTGATGCTTCTTCCTCCAAAACTGAAAATAATGTACAATTCGAAGATGTCACTTCATCAGAATTAATGGAATTACCTTTTGAGTGGTACTCTCCCTGTGTTCAAAATTTAATTCAACGTGGTTTCTTACCTCGACAATGGACAAAAGGCCAATCACAACATTTTGAAAAGTTATGGAATAACTCCGCCGTCCTCCCAATTCAAAGTATGGACTCGGATTCGGCACAGTAGGTCGCTTCACGATACCGAATTTTGCTTGGTTGTCACTTGCAAATCCAATGAAAACTCGCATGGAAACTACCGACGAACTCGAAGATTTACAAATTGAGACGCTCCACCGTAATTCGAAGAGGAAATCAAATCTACAATAGATGAGTTAACGGAAGTTAACTTGGGTACTAGCGAAGAGCCTAGACCTACCTTTGTTAGCTCCTTACTCAATAAAGAAGACTCCGAAGAAATAATCAAATTGTTAATGGAATTTAAAGACTGTTTTGCTTGGAATTATGACGAGATGCCAGGATTAGCTCCAGAGGTTGCAGTCCATAAGCTAGGAGTGGATCCTACTTCGTCCCAGCCGACAAGGTCCCGTAAGAATGCGTCCGGAAATCGAACAACAAGTCATAGCCGAAGTTAAGAAGCTAATAGACGCTAAATTTGTTCGTGAAGAACAATACCCGACTTGGCTAGCCAACGTAGTGCCGCCGAAAGAAGAATGGTCGTATCGAATTTGTGTGGACTTCGCAGATTTAAACAAGGCATGTCCAAAAGATGAATTCCTCTACCGATTCCAGAACCGATGATCGATATTGCTTCGACACATGAAATATTCTCATTCATGGATGGATCTTCATGATACAACCGGATAAAAATGGCTCCGGAAGATGAAAAGCTTACAGCATTCAGAACGCCGATCGGAGTATTTTGCTACACAGTGATGCCATTCGGACTAAAGAACGCAGGAGCAACCTACCAAAGAGCAATGACAAGAATTTTTGATGATCTCATCCACAATCAAGTCGAGTGCTACGTGGACGATGTCGTCATCAAAAGCAAAGTAAAGGAAAACCACCTGTATGATTTGAGAATTGTTTTCGAACGATTAAGACAATTTAACCTTAAGATGAATCCCTTAAAATGCGCTTTCGGCGTCACCTCCGGAAATTCTTAGGATTCGTTGTCCGACATCGTGGAATTGAAATCGACCCGGAGAAGATTAAAGCCATCTTAGAAATGCCGCCTCCCAAAACCTTAAAACATTTACGATCTTTTCAAGGGAAGCCGGCATATCTTCGACGCTTTATCTCAAACCCGTCGTAGTGTGTCACCTTTCTAGCACTAGTTAAAAAGGACGCCAAATTTATTTCGGGAAGAGAAATGCCGTAAGGCCTTCGAAGACATTAAACAATATTTAATGACACCTCCCGTCTTAGCAGCCCTCGGCCTCGTGTAGACCGTCGATACTTTACACCGCGGCTCTGGACGACTTCCTCGGAGCCCCGTTAGCTCTGTGTCAATGATGAGGGTAAAGAAAATGCTCTTTACTACTTAAGCCGTCGTTTACTCCCGACGGAAGTAAGGTATCCCGCAATTGAAAAGCATTGTTTGGCCCCGATCTTCGCCGCTCAAAAGCTCGTGCACTACATGCTTTCTCATAAGGTCAACTTGATTTCGAAGTTTAATCCATTGCAATACTCGATGACTCGTCCAATACTTTCCTGCAGACTTGCCGATGGTCAATGATATTATCGCAATTCGATATAACTTTCGTGCTCCGCGTGCCGTGAAGGGACAAGTCTTAGCAGACTTTCTCGCAAAGACACCCTTCGCCTGCCGAATCTCCTCTCAATGATGATCCGCCGTATGAACAAATAATGAACCTAGAAGACCCCGATGATCGACGTTGGGAATTGTATTTCGACGGAGCATCTTCAAAGACACAAAGACGAAGAATCGCAAGTGATAGTGTCCTGCAAGGCAGAATCGGCTAATCTTTATAACACCGGAGCGGGGGATGTTAAGATACTCCTACCACTCGACGTAACCGTGTACAAACAACGGCGTAATACGAAGCCCTCATAACTGGATTGGAATTAACCATTCAAATCGGGATAACCGTACATCAACATCTACGGGGATTCACAGTTAATCATTCAACAGATCGCCGGACAGTACAGAATTCTAAAGCCAAGACTCGAACAGTACTGTTGACCTCATTTTTGATGAGGTCTTCCTTTTCTTCTTTTTAGTGCTTAGGATCTAGCCTTAGGCTTTTCCTTTGACTATCTTAGAGGACTAGAATCGGGACCCGCCTTTTAGAAATTCAAACCACTTCTAAACTCCCCGCAAACTCCACAAACTCGACTATAGACCCCTAATCACCTGTAGGGTCGAAATCAAATATGGAAGTTTAAAGGATGAGTTCCTATA
>JAKZJZ010002581.1:0-15314 GCA_022702705.1 Papilionanthe hookeriana x Papilionanthe teres
AAACGGGTCTTAGAGTTGATTAGCGAGGCAGATTAAGATCGCGGTTCGAGTCGTCACTGACATGATTATTTTCGTAAGATTGTTGATCGAGATGATTTGTTGGCTTCTCGGCGGAATGAGTTCCGCACTTTCATTTAGGCCAGTGGGAAATCCGTTAGCAACACGTGGGTTACATCATCCGAGGTATTCCCGATCATTCAATGAGACGTTTTAATTTAGTTGTAGTTGTAGTTTTGTTGTTCGTTTGTGATTAAATTTTGAGTTGTCTTATATTTTGAAATGTTGTGGCGGTGAATTTTATCTTGTAGTGTCTTTTAATTTAGTTATGGGTTTCGGTTTTGGTTTTACGTCCTAAAGGTGTAAGTTTTCATGCAATGGTTGTTTATCATGCAAGAAAAGTAAGTGCGATGCGATTAAATAAGTTGCGATAAAGTAATTTGCGATAAAATAAAAGCGTACTCGGAGGGTCTTCCCGTCATTCCAAGCTGCACTTAAAACACGATTAGAATATTTAAGCATTTAAAGTAAGTTCCTAGGTAAAGCTAAGGGAAGGGTTATGGTTTTCTACCAAGTTCCTAATCCTATAGCTAGTCATTTCCTATGACGTCTAGGTTCTTGTATTTTAGTTTGAGGACGATTTTCTTCATCGAAGAACAACTAAGTTCAATTGTTCTTATAGATATCCTATCATATTGAGGAAGTGCTTAAGACGAATCTTAAACATCTTTTCAATATTTCTAGGATTGTTTTAAGTCCAAATGAATTTAATTACACAAATGAATTAATCGTCCGAGAGTTTAAGTTTTGTTGTCTTGCTTTCGGTGAACTTAGGACATTTGAATATCCTATGAGTGAAGTAACACTTTTTTCTTTTTTTTTTAACACTCCTTTTAAGAGTTATTGACATCACGAGCTTTCGAGGGCAAATGGATGTTCAAATGAGTTGTGATTTAATTTTAGTTAATGGATTTAAGTTTGGAATAGTGTTCAAGTTGTTTTAGATTTATTTTGAATTCTTCACGTCTTAGGTGATGTCTTTTAATTCAATTTAATTTAACTTTGATTTAATTTAATTTAATTTAATTTAGTTTAGTTTTAATTTTAATTTAATTCGATTTAATCCAATTTAGTTTAACTTGATGTGAATTAATTTAATTTAATTTAACTTGATTTAATTTAATTTGTTTAATTTAATTTAATTTGTTTTAATTTAATTTAATTTAATTTGTTTTAATTTAATTTAATTTAACTTGTTTTAATTCAATTTAATTTAATTTAATATTTTTTATATATTTTTTTTAAATTTAATTTAATTTAATTTAATTTAATTTAATTTATTTATTTAACTTAACTTAATTTAATTTAATTATTTAATTTAATTTAATTTATTTATTCAATTTAATTTAATTTAGTTTTATTATTATTATATTTTTTTTTGATTTAATTTAATTTAATTTATTTTTTAATTTAATTTTATTTTTATTTTTAATTTTAATTTTAATTGAAACTTTAAAAAGAGTTTAATAATTTACCTTTAATTCAATTTAAATGATTGAATCTTTTAACATTTTAAGACTTAAATTTGAATTACCTTTTTAATTAAGAATTAAATATTATTGAGATGATTAATTTAGGGATCCTTAGATTAAAGAATAAATCTCTTCCTAATAATATCCCTATTTTAATAATTCCAATTTTATTATTCTTCCAAATTTAATCAATTATTTAATTAAAGTTTATTTCAATTATTTTAAATTGTTTAGTAGGTTTCTACCCTTTAATTATCTAAATTTCAATCATCCAAATTAGATTAAAATCAAATATTTTACTTATTAATTTTATTAAGCCTAAAGTTTTAATTAAGGGTTAAAATTTTAATTACCATTTTGCCCTTCAAGCCTAATAATTTCATAACTCACTAAATTGAGCTCAAATGAATTTGAAATTTTTATGTGACTTCACTCATATGTCAATAAAGACATTAGAGGAGAAAATGTGATTTTTCCGTATTTAATTTATTTATATAGTTATTTTTGGTGGAAAATAAGGATTTCGAGGAAAATTTAATAATATGACCAAGCGAAAGTTTCAGTCCTTAAGAAAATTATGGGACATTCCTAATGACCAGAGGACCACTTGGACCAATTTTTGTGATTTTTTGAATTACATTTTATTTATTAGAATTATTTTAAGCTCTGGAGTATTAATTAATTTAAAAATAGAATATAAGTTGAAAAATGAATTTTATAATTTTTAAAATTCTCTCTGATATCAAGGATTCCAGAGAACCAAATTTTACAATTTTCTGATTTTTCTTTGCTTTATTATAATTATTTTAGTGAAAATGTTAGAAAATACATTTTTTTAATTTTAAAATTACCCTAGGGCTTTAAAATTTAATATCTCATTAAATAGACCTGAGAAAAATATGGGGTTTGTTCCTAAGTGATTAAATTTCAAAATATGATATTTTGGTGAATTTTATTATTTTTGTGATTTTTATTATTTTTTAATTATTAAAATATTAAAATAATACTAAAAAATTAACTTTTTTAGAAAATTGAAATTTTAATTTTCTTAAATTCCCCTGATATCAGAGAGGCTCCAAAACCAATTTGGTGAATTTTTGAAAGGTATTTTGAAAGTTATGAATTTTTAAAGTTTAAAATGACTAAATGGCTTAATCAACCCATTTAGTAAGGCTAACCAAGTCCAATTGACTTCAAACTTTTGTGGTGGTTTCCTCTGATCCTAAAGGTCAGTGGAGAATTGATTTCAAGTCAATTTAATGTATAGTTAGCTCTAATTAATTAGGGGTCTATTTTGGGTGTTTAAGCCAATTAGGGTTGTTTTGAGTGAATTAACTCAAGTCCCATTTTTCCTAGGGTTCTCTGGTCAAAAGGAACATCACCAAATTTTCCTAGAATTTATTTCACAACATGCTAATTTTTGGAATTAAAATACTCAAAACAGCCACATGCATTTGAAAAATCAATAACTTTTCACAGAGATGGCCTCGACCTTGGAAAATTCGGGGAATGTTCCCAAGTTCGGAGGCTTAAAAGCCCTATGGTCTCATGCCATGGTGAATTGTATGAATGCATGGAGAATTAAAACAATGCAGGGAGTAAATAATTAATTAAAAATAAAGTACTTGGCAAAATTAATTAATTTCTTTTCCACATTATTCTCCTCTGTTCACTGAGCAAGAGGGTATTTTTATTTTATTTTTGTGATTTTTCTACACAAAGATATGGATTTTTGAAGTTCCGGTGTTTAAATAAATCAGAAAAATCCCTAATTTTCTACTTATCCACGCGGCGCCGTGTCAACCTCGGCAGCTCCGAACAGGGTACGTGTCGCGCTGTGATTGGGCGCCGCCATCTGAGTCAGCCGTCCCGGGACCCGCGGTTCACGTATCATTCCCTGGTCCGGCGCAATCTGAACCTTCCGCTCAATACACGCGCGATCCAACGGCTCCTGGTCATCGTCTACGACCGGTGTGCACCCGTGACCGTCAACCTTCTAACCACTAATTTCTCGCTCGATTCTCAACGGATTTTCGTGTTCTTATGCTCTCATGGATTCGTCTTGAAGAGACGAACACATCCATACGGTAAACATGCATTGAAATTTATTCAAATGAAATGGAGAATCTCCGTAAGCTCGGGAAGAAGAATGAGTTCATACCTTTGCTCGGAGAAGTGAAGCTTCGATACGAGAGTTGTGTCACCTTCGATTGGGTCCAAGTAAGCTCCGGATGAAGTCCCTTAGCCCAGTGAATTGTCTAGCTATGAAAGTGACCACAGCTCGATCACAAAGCTTGGAGGCCGGAGCAACCGGGTGGCCTCGGAGATGGGGCTTTCGGTGGGAAACTTCTCCTCTTGGTCCAGGTGAAGGTGTAGGACCAATCAATTTGGGGATTGGCTCACCTGTGAAGAAGTGTCCTGGTTTTTGGGCTAAAGTTTGAGCTCAAAATTGAGCTCAGCTGGAGGGAATTGGGGCTGGAATTCAGAGGGGATCAAGTGCTCTATGTGTGGAGAGTGATCTGGAATGATTTTGGCAGAGTTTCCTTAAGGTTAGGTTCAGCCCCTCTCATGGCCGAGAGGGGTGGTGTTTAAATAGGAGAGGGTGGAGGGCCTCCCAGGGAGAGTTAGGGCTTGGGATCAACTGCTTAGGTCGAGGGCGGAACGGCCCATGGTGGCCATTGGGCATGGGGCAGCTCGACGAAGGTAGAATCCCAAAGTTGGCTCACATGTGAGCTCTCGGCCATGGTGTTTTCCGGCGACCTGGTGGCTGGCCGGCCGTGCATTGGTCACCATCTTGTTCGGGTGGGTCGTGGCTGGGGTTTGGTGCATTCGATTGAGGTTTGGCATGTGTAAAGTGGTTGAATCAAAGTAGAAAGGGGAAGGGGCCATTTTAGCTTATTTTGGTCAACCCATGCAAATGGGTTGGGTGCACCTCCCCAAGACTTGGTTTTGGGCCGAGGAGGTCGGGTGGGTCAATCTCCCATGTGTGGTGGAGTCTCCATCAAGGATTATGTGGCAAAGCATGGTTTAGAGTGTGACATGCTTAAGGTAAAAAAGGCTTAAGAAGGATTAGGAAAGGGGGTCCTCCTTTTTCCATTAATGGCTTGATCACATGTCAAACTCTCCATGGCTTCATGTGGCTTGTCCATGGCTTGCATGGCTTGTCTTTGGCTTGGGGAAAGCTTGGTCAATTTCATGAAAATGGATTTTAGGAATTTTTTGGTAATTTGATGGAAATTTGTATGAAACTTGATTTGGAATGATTTGATGATGAATTTAGGACTTAGGTATTGAGTTTAATTGAAAGTATGATGAGGGGAAATGTCATATGGGCTTTGGGACCAATTTTGGGCCTTTGGATGTGGTAAAGGATGGGCTTTTAAAATAGTTTAAGGAATGGGCCTTTAAGTTTAAAAATGAATTTATGGATGGAAATTTTGTAAAGAGGTTGGGCCAAATAATTGTTGAGTTTGGTTTATGGATGTGTCATGAGTGGTTTGGAGTCAATTTGGTGTGATTTGGACTTGAATTGGTTTGAATTTGGGTTTATTTGGTAAGTGGGCCAATGTTGGGTCAAATTGGGCTAACTTGGGCCAATGTTGGGCTAGAGTTGAAATTGATGTAAAATAAATGTTGGGAAATGTTTTTGGGAGTGTTTCAAAGAGGTTTTGGCTTTGGTTGGGTTTTGATTTTAGGGTTTGGGCCTATTTGGGTTAGGTTTGGGTTTAGGCCAAAATTGGGCTTTTTGATTTTGGGTTGAATTTGAGTGGGGTTTGGGTCAAAATCTTGGGCAAATCATGTTAGTGTTTTGTTTATGGGGATGTTAAGGAAGGTTTAGAAAAGATTTGGGGTTAATTGGAGTTGAATCGGGTGAGTTTGGGCTAAGTTTGGGTCATGGGTCCAAATTGGGCTTTAAGGCCAAAAGTGAAATTGGATCCCAATGCCAATCAAATTGGGCTTGGATTTGGTCTAGATTGGTGTTGGGGATGTTGAATTGAAGTTTAGAATTGAATTGGACCAGAATTTGGGTCAATTGGGTAGGTTTAGTTTGACATTGGGTTTACTTTGGGTTAAAATGGGTCAAATTGGGGGTTTTGATAAAAGTGGGGTAAATTGACAAAATTGGCCCATGGTGTAGTTGGAAAAAATGAAATTGGGAATATTTGGGATTTTCTGGAATTTTCTGAATTTTTGGATTTTTTGGCTAAGAGGGGTATTTTGGGTATTTGGAGGGTATTGGGAGGTATTTTTGGAATTTTGGTATTTTTGGGTATGGATGATCAATTTGATTGGTGAGGACATGTTTAGGAATGATTTTGGAGAATTTTGGGTAATTTAGGTGATTTTGCAAATTTTGGAGGGTTTCAAGGGTATTGGGTAAGTTAGGCGGGTGTAGGGTCCCGGGTCAAAAACTCGAAAATTTGGAAAATTGAAGATCGGGTGAATGTAAGTGAAATGAAATCATTTTTGTTGATCCATGAAGCCATATCAAGTCCACATGAGCCATGAAGGGACTCATTTGAGGCATCCACTATGTTGTTCCTAACCCTCTTAGCCAAGGGCTTAGGGGTTAAGGACCATCCATGTGAACCACCTGCATGAGTCAGGAGGTCAAATCGGGTATGGGTGTGTTTTTAGGAGGTATGTGAAAGTGTAGTGTATAGGTTTAGTGTGTGTGTAAGTCAGCCCCTCACCAGACCAGGCCACCTGTGGGCGATCCTAAGGCCAAAGAGTCCTATAGGAACTCATCTTTTAAACTTCCACATTTGATCTCAACCCTCTAGGTGATTAGGGGTCTACAATCAAGTTTGTGGAGTTTGCAGGGAGTTAAGAAGTGGTTTGAATTTCTAAGTGGTGGGTCCCAATTCTAATCCTCTAGGATAGTCAAAGGAAAATCCTAAGGCTAGATCCTAAGTACTAAAGAGAAGAAGAGAAGACCTCATCAAAAATGAGGTCAACAATCATCCTTTTAATTGATATCATCCCTAAAGTTCTAATTGATCATCAAATCATTCTAAATCAAGGCACATGACAATCTCCCAGAAATTCATCAAAAATGCCTAAAACCCTTTTTCATGAAACAAGCCAACCTTTTCCAAGCCAAATGTGAGCCAAATGTGAGCCATTTACAAGCCATATGAAGCCATGAGAGTTTTGATACCTCACCTAGTCATTTATGGCCAGAAGAGGGGAGCCTTCCTAAGCCTTCATTAAGCCTTTTTAACCTTATTTATTCTACACCCTAACCCAAAATTAACTTAAACAGTTTTGATGGAGACCTCACCACCTTCTCTTGGCTGACCCAAAGGACTCTTTTCAGCCCAAAACCGAGCCTCGGGTGGTGCACCAATCCTAAAATTATGGGTCGACCAAATAGGACCCAAAATAAGCCTTTCTCCATTCCACTTCAATTCAGCCCCTTTACACATGGCATTGGACAACTGAGCTCACAAGTCTCAAGCACTGACCTCCCTGATCGAATGCGTGACTTGACCCTGGCCGGCCAGCCACTAGGCCGCCGGAAAACGCCATGGCTGAGAGGTCTAAATGGATTAAAAAATTCAAATTTCACCTGCTGAGCTGCCCCATCCTAATTGGCCACCACAGCTTTTCCTCTACTCCCCTAAGCAGCAAATCCCAGCCCTCAATTGCCCCTGGGAAGCCTCTAACCATGTCTATTTAAACCAGCCATTCATCTCGGCCAAAAGATTGGCTAAAATCAACCCTCACAGAACTTCACCAAACTCCTCACAGAGCTTCCCCTAGCTTAGAGCAACTCATCCCCACTGTCTTCCTGCCCTAATTTCCACTGATTGAGCTCAATTTTGGAGCTCAATTCTCAGGCCAAAACAGGACATCCCTTGAAACTCCACCAAATCCAAATTAGCTTCTCCCACACCTTCACCAGCAGGTAGAGAAGAAGTTCCCCAAGCAAAAGCCCCCTCACCGAGGCCAGCCATTGCTTCCGCAGTCCAAGGTTTGAAATCGGCCTTGGTCATTTTTGTACCTAGGCAATTCCCTGCAGCCGCAGACTTCATCCGGAGCTTCCTGAGGTGCAATCAAAGGTGCCACAACTCTCTGATTGAAGCTTCACTTCTCAGAGCCAAGGTATGGATCACTTCTCCCTCCCAAGCTTCTATGAATTCTCCATTTCATTTGAATCAATTTCAAAGCAGGTAAACAATATGGATGTGTTCGTCTCCTGAAGATGAATTCATAGAGCATAAGAACGCAAAAATCTGTTGAGAAATGAGAGATCTTAGGGTTTGAGTGTGGACGGCTCTCGGGACACACCGGCCGGAGACTATGACCAGCCGCCGTTGGATCGAGCGTGTATCGAATGGACGGTGCAGATTGCGTCGGATCAGAAGACAAAGCGAGACCACGGGACGCGTGGCTGCTGACTCAGGTGGCGGCGTCGAATGGGAGCGCGACACGTAGGGCTTTGTCGGCATATTTTTTAGGTTTAATTTAAATAATTTGAAAAGTAATATTTGATTTTGAAAATAATTTTAAATTTGAAAATTTTAAGATATGAAATCAAACTGATCTCACATCCCGAATAGTTTATATGAACGAGCGCCGCACTTCAAACCGTGTATCTATCCCGAAGAATAGACACACTGCTTGATAATGGGGCTCAATTAAATAAACTAGAAAGGTTTATGACATCTGTTTGGTCTCGCGAACCAATTTTATAAGCCTACAAGTTCCCCCGCTTAATATAAATGAATTAAGCAGTGGTTTATATTACTCCGGGTTCTTAAAGTTCCCTATAAGGGCAAGCCCCTATAGTTAATTACATCTTAAATGACGGGAATCATTTAAGAAAACTCTCGATAATGATCGATGGTTTTCGCTCTCAAGAATTTCAAAGTTTAGGTTTTCAAGGGATTGAATTTTAGAATTTCAATAGGGAATGGATCAAATTTGGAACATTTTGTTTTGGGAATTCAAGGGAAGAAAGGTAGGAGAAATCACAGATTCGAAGCGAACTTCGGTAATTTCCCAACTATCCTATTATTTCGTTCGAATTTAGGAAAGTCCTAATATTTATTTAATGTTTTGATCTTGCCAATTTTAATTAATTAGGACTTATGTTTGTATGATAAAATCATACAAATAGCCTCGGAGATGTGAGGGTTTATGTCGTATCGGACGACTACCTCGGAGTCCTAAGACCGATTAGGGCTTAATTTACATGACATGATCATGCAAATGCCTAACGAAGAGTTGAGGGTTTATGTTGCACTGTGCAAACTACCTCGAAGTCCTATGGCTTGGTTATTTAATTCTAAGATAGTTTTGCTGAAGTAGCCTCAGGTTTTGCTGATGACGATGGCCGTGCTGCCCACCATGCTCCGAGCTCCTTGTCGTTGTAGAGGTTTAGTTTTAGAAGTCATAAATCAGGAGATGAGAGAAGTGTTTGGTTTTAGAGCAAGTCTTAATTTCCATGAGTCTTTAATATTTTAGTTAAGACAAATCTTAAAGTTGATTGTAACAACACCGGTTAAGATCCCACGGTTCCATCCTTCCGGCATCGTTATTTTTATCGGATTCACTTAGTCCGCATGAATTTGCTAAACTCAATCGAATGAGTTCCACACTCGTCATTTAGACCGTGGGAAATCCAGATTAGCAACACGTAGGTTACATCATCCGAGGTATTCCCGATCATCCAACAAGACGTTTTAATTTAGTTGTAGTTGTAGTTTTGTTGTTCTGTTTGTGATTAAATTTTGAGTTGTTTTATATTTTGAATGTTGTGGCGGTGAATTTTATCTTGTAGTGTCTTTTTAATTTAGTTATGGGTTTCAGTTTTGGTTTCTGTCCTAAAGGTGTAGGTTTTCATGCAACAGTTGTTTATCATGCAAGAAAGGTAAAGTGCAACACGAGTAAATGAATTGCAGTAAGATAAATCGCAATAAAATAAAAGCGTACACTGGAGGATCTTCCCGTCATCCCAAGCTGCACTTAAAATACAATTTAGAGCATTTAAGCATTTATAGCAATTTCCTAGGTAAAGCTAAGGGAAGGGTTATGGTTTTCTACCAAAATCCTAATCCTATAGCTAGTCATTTCCTATGACGTCTAGGTTCTTGTATTTTAGTTTGAGAACGATTTTCTTCATTAAAGAACAACTAAGTTCAATTGTTCTTATAAATATCTTATCATATTGAGGAAGTGCTTAAGACGAATCTTAAACATCTTTTCAATATTTCTAGGATTGTTTTAAGTCCAAATGAATTTAATTACACAAATGAATTAATCATTCCAGAGTTTAAGTTTTGTTGTCTTGCTCAGTGAACTTAGGACATTTGAATACCCTTATGAGTGAAATGACATTTCATTTGATACTCCGTTTAGGAGTTATAATAGTAAAAGCTCCTAAGGGCAAAATGATATTTAATGATTTGTGATTCAAATTTAAGTTCAAATTGATGATTTAAGTTTGGAATAGTTGTTCAAGTTATTCTAGATTTATTTTTGAGTTCTTCATGTCTTAGGTGATGTTATTTTTAATTCAATTTAATTTAACTTTAATTTAATTTAATTTGGTTTAGTTTCAATTTTAATTTAATTTGATATATTTAATTTAATTTAATTTTAATTTTAACTTGGTTTTATTTTAATTTAATTTAATTTAATTTAATTTAATATGTTTTAATTTAATTTAATTTAATTTAATTTAATTTAATATGATTTAATTTAATTTAATTTAATTTAATTTAATTTAATTTAATTTAATTTGATTTAATTTGATTTAATTTAATATGTTTTAATTTAATTTAATTTAATTTAATTTAATTTAATTTAAATTTTAATTTAATTTTATTTTTAATTTTAATTTAATATTTTATTTTTTTATGTCTTAAAGATGATTTAATTTTAATTGTTAAAGTATTAATTTAATTGAAATTTTAAAAGGATTTTAATTTAAATAATTTAACTTTAATTTAATTTAATTATTAAGTTTTTTAGAATTTTAAATCTTAAATTTGGATTATCATTTTAATTAGGACTTAAATATTATTAAGATGATTAATTTAGGGATTCTTAAATTAAAGAACAAATCTCTTCCTAATAATATCCCTATTTTAATAATTCCAAATTTATTATTCTTCCAAATTTAATTAATTATTTTAATTAAAGTTCATTTCAATTATTTTGAATTGTTTAATAGGTTCCTACCCTCTAATTATTTAAATTTCAATCATCCAAAACAAATTAAGATCAAATATTTTACTTTTTCATTTTATTAAGCCTAAAGTTTTAATTAAGGGTTAAAATTTTAATTACCATTTTGCCCTTCAAGCTTAATAATTCCATAACTCACTAAATTGAGCTCAAATGAATTTGCAATTTTTATGTGACTTCACTCATATGTCAATAAAGACATTAGAGGAGAAAATGTGATTTTTCTGTATTTAATTTATTTATATAATTATTTTTGGTGGAAAATAGGGATTTCCAAGGAAAATTTAATAATATGACCAAGGTGAAGTTTCTGTCCTTAAGAAAATTATGGGACATTCCTAATGACCAGAGAATCACTTGGACCAATTTTGGTGATTTTTTGAATTACATTTTATTTATTAGAATTATTTTAAGTTCTAGAGTATTAATTAATTTAAAAATAGAATATAAGTTGAAAAATGAAATTTATAATTTTTAAAATTCTCTCTGATATCAAGGATTCTAGAGAACCAAATTTTACAATTTTCTGATTTTTCCTTAATTTATTGGAATTATTTTAGTGGAAATGCTAGAAAATATATTTTTTTAGTTTTAAAAATTACCCCAAGGCTTTAAAATTTAATATCTCAACCTAGAGACATAAGAAAAATATGGGCTTTGTTCCTAAGTGGTTAGAATTCAAAATATGACATTTTGGTGAATTTTATTATTTTTGTGATTTTTATTATTTTTTAATTATTAAAATATTAAAATAATACTAAAAAAATCAACTTTTTTTAGAAAATTGAAATTTTAATTTTCTTAAATTCCCCTGATATCAGAGAGGCTCCAAAACCAATTTGGTGAATTTTTGAAAGGTATTTTGAAAGTTATGAATTTTTTAAAGTTTAAAATGACTAAATGGCTTAATCAACCCATTTAGTAAGGCTAACCAAGTCCAATTGACTTCAAACTTTTGTGGTGGTTTCCTTTGATCCTAAAAGTCAGTGGAGAATTGATTTCAAGTCAATTTGATGTATATTTAGCTCTAATTAATTAGGGGTCTATTTTGGGTGTTTAAGACAATTAGGGTTGTTTTGAGTGAATTAACTCAAGTCCTATTTTTCCTAGTGGTTCTCTGGTCATAAGGAACATCACCAAATTTTCCTAGAATTTGTTTCACAACATGCTAATTTTTGGAATTAAAATACTCAAAACAAGCAACATGCATTTGAAAAATCAATAACTTTTCACAGAGATGGCCTCTGACCTTGGAAAATTCAGGGAATGTTCCCAAGTTCAGAGGCTTCAAAAGCCCTATGGTCTCATGCCATGGTGAATTGTATGAATGCATGGAGAATTAAAACAATGCAGGGAGTAAATAATTAATTAAAAATAAAGTACTGGACAAAATTAATTAATTTCTTTTCCACATTATTCTCCTCTCGTTCACCGAGCAAGAGGATATTTTTATTTTATTTTTGTGATTTTTCTACACAAAGATATGCATTTTTAAGTTCCGGGTATTTAATAAATAAGAAAAATCCCTATTTTCCTACTTA
Source organism: Papilionanthe hookeriana x Papilionanthe teres (assembly GCA_022702705.1). Taxonomy (NCBI): domain Eukaryota; kingdom Viridiplantae; phylum Streptophyta; class Magnoliopsida; order Asparagales; family Orchidaceae; genus Papilionanthe; species Papilionanthe hookeriana x Papilionanthe teres. The sequence continues at coordinate 12,269 of JAKZJZ010002581.1, forward strand.
TCCACGCGGCGCCGCGTCAACCCTCGGCAGCCTCCGAAGGGGGTACGTGTCGCGCTGTGATTGGGCGCCGCCATCTGAGTCAGCCGTCCCCGGGACCCGCGGTTCACGTATCATTCCCTGGTCCGGCGCAATCTGAACCGTCCGCTCAATACACGCGCGATCCAACGGCTCCTGGTCATCGTCTACGACTGGTGCGATCCCGTGACCGTCCACACTCTAACCCTAAGAACTCACTCGATTCTCAACGGATTTTCGTGTTCTTATGCTCTATGGATTCGTCTTGAAGAGACGAACACATCCATACGGTAAACATGCATTGAAATTTATTCAAATGAAATGGAGAATCTCTGTAAGCTCGGGAAAAAAAATGAGTTCATACCTTTGCTCGCAGAAGTGAAGCTTCGATCCGAGAGTTGTGTCACCTTCGATCGGGTCCAAGTAAGCTCCGGATGAAGTCCCTCGGCCCGATGAATCGTTCTAGCTATGAAAGTGACCACGACTCGATCACAAAGCTTGGAGGCCGGAGCAACCGGGTGGCCTCGGAGATGGGGCTTTCAGTGGGAAACTTCTCCTCATGGTCCAGTGAAGGTGTAGGACCAGTCAATTTGAGGATTGGCTCACCGTGGCAAAGTGTCCCGGTTTTAGGTGAAAATTCAGTTGAGAAATCGGATTCCGTCGCTGAGGATTAGGGCAAATCGACACCTGGGGATCAACCGCTCTAAGTATGGAGTAGGTTTGGAACAATTTTGGCAGAGTTTGGGCAAGGTTTGTGCAACTCTCTTCCATGGCCGTGAGGGGGTCGAGTTTAAATAGAGGTGGCTGGAGAGCCTCACAGGGATGGCCAAGGGTTGGGATCAGCTGCTCTTGGCAAGAGAAGAACAGCTACAATGGCCACTGGGGATGGGGCGACTCAGCGAGTGAGAATTCCAAGTTTGGGCTCACATGCGAGCTTTCGGCTCGGTGGTTTCCGGCGGCTGTGGTGGCTGGCCGGCCAGGGTCAGGTCACCTTCAAGGTCAGGTGGGTCAGGGCTGGAGGCTTGTGCAGTCAATCGGGCCTTGCCATGTGTAAAGGGTTTGGATTGAAATGGAATGGGGGGGAGGCTATACTTGGCTAGGTTTGGTCAACCCATTTGTTTGGGCCGGGTTCACCTCCCCATGGCCGACCTTGGGCTGAGAAAATCGAGCTAGGCTAGCCGGTCAAAAGGTGGTGATGTCCTTATCCAAGAATATTTAGATTAAATCTTGGTTAAGGGGAAACATGCTTAAGGCTAATGACTTTTAGGAGGTGGTTAAAGGACCTCCTCCTTTTTCCATTTAAAGAGGGTTGACCACTTAGAAATCCTCATGGCTTGCCAATGGCTTACATGTGGCTTCATGGCTCCATATGGCTTGGGAAAAGATTGGGTCAATTTCATGAAAAGGGATATTATGGATTTTGGTATTTTAATGGAAATTGTTATGGGGCTTGATTTGGAATTGTTTAATTGATGATTTTGAAACTTAGGGGTGATTTTGATTAAATGGATGATGAGGGGAAGTGTCATGTGGGCTTTGGATGAATTTGGGCTTTTGAATTTGATGGAAGTGGGCTTTTAGGAAGGTTTAAGGGAAGTGGGCTTTTTGATTTTAGGATGGGCATTTAGGTGAAAAATTTGTGAAGGACCATGTCACATAATTGTTACAATTGGTTTAGGGATGTTTCATGAATGGTTTGAAGCAAGTTGGGAGTGATTTGGGTTTGAATTGGGTTGAATTTGGGTTTATTCGGTAAATGGGCCAATGTAGGTCAAATTGGGCTAACTTGGGCCAATGTTGGGCTATGGTTGAAATTGATGTAAAATAAATGTTGGGAAATGTTTATGGGAGTGTTTCAAAGAGGTTTTGGCTTTGGTTGGGTTTTGATTTTGGGGTTTGGGTCTATTTGGGTTAGGTTTGGGTTTAGGCCAAAATTGGGCTTTTTGATTTTGGGTTGAATTTGAGTGGGGTTTGGGTCAAAATCTTGGGCAAATCATGTTAGTGTTTTGTTTATGGGGATGTTAAGGAAGGTTTAGAAAAGATTTGGGGTTAATTGGAGTTGAAATGTTTGGGTCATGGGTCCAAATTGGGCTTTAAGGCCAAAAGTGAAATTGGATCCCAATGCCAATCAAATAGGGCTTGGATTTGGTCTAGATTGGTGTTGGGGATGTTGAATTGAAGTTTAGAATTGAATTGGACCAGAATTTGGGTCAATTGGGTAGGTTTAGTTTGACATTGGGTTTACTTTGGGTTAAAATGGGTCAAATTGGGGGTTTTGATAAAAGTGGGGTAAATTGACAAAATTGGCCCATGGTGTAGTTGGACAAAATGAAATTGGAAATATTTGGGATTTTCTGGAATTTTCTGGGAATTTTCTGAATTTTTGGATTTTTTGGCTAAGAGGGGTATTTTGGGTATTTGGAGGGTATTGGGAGGTATTTTTGGAATTTTGGTATTTTTGGGTATGGATGATCAATTTGATTGGTGAGACAATGTTTAGGATTGATTTTGGAGAATTTTGGGTAATTTAAGTGATTTTGCAAGTTTTGGGGGGTTTCGAGGGTTTCGGGTAAGCTGAAGGGTGTAGGGTTCCTGGGTCAAAAATCGAAAATTTGGAAAATTGAAGATTGGGTGAATGTAAGTGAAATGAAATCATTTTTGTTGAGCCATGAAGCCATATCAAGTCCACATGAGCCATGAAGGGACTCATTTGAGGCATCCACTATGTTGTTCCTAACCCTCTTAGCCAAGGGCTTAGGGGTTAAGGACCATCCATGTGAACCACCTGCATGAGTCAGGAGGTCAAATTGGGTATGGGTGTGTTTTTAGGAGGTGTGTGAAAGTGTAGTGTATAGGTGTAGTGTGTTTGTAAGTCAGCCCCTTCACCACACCAGTGCCACCTGGAGCGGTCCTAAGGCCAAAGAGTCCCATAGGAACTCATCTTTTAAACTTCCACATTCGATCTCAACCCTCTAGGTGATTAGGGGTCTACAATCAAGTTTGTGGAGTTTGCAGATAGTTAGGAAGTGGT
>JAKZJZ010002582.1:0-15310 GCA_022702705.1 Papilionanthe hookeriana x Papilionanthe teres
ATCGACCATCCGGCAAGTCTGCCGGAAAGTGTTGGACGAGTCATCAAGTATTGCAATGGATTAAACTTCGAGATCAGGTTAACCTTATGAGAAAGCATGTAGTGCCTGAGCTTTTGAGCGGCGAAGATCAAGGCCAAACAATGCTTTTCAATTGCGGGATACCTTACTTCCGTCGGAAGTAAATGACGGCTTAAGTATTAAAGAGCATTTTCTTTACCCTCATCATTGACCTGGGCTAACAGGGCTCCGAGAGAGTCGTCTAAAGCCGCAGTGTAAAGTATTAGCGGTCTACTTGAGACTGGGGCTGCTAAGACAGGAGGTGTCATTAAATATTTTTTAATGTCCTCGAAGGCCTTCTGGCATTTCTCTTCCCAAATAAATTTGGCGTCCTTTTTAACTAGTGCCGAGAAAGGCCGACACCTACCCGACGGGTTCGAGATAAAGCGTCGAAGATATGCCGACTTCCTTGAAAAGATCGTAGTTGTTTTAAGGTTTTGGGAGGCGGCATTTCTAAGATAGCTTTAATCTTTTCCGGTTGATTTCAATTCCACGATGTCGGACAACGAACCCTAAGAATTTCCCGGAGGTGACGCCGAAGGCGCATTTTAAGGGATTCATCTTAAGGTTAAATTGTCTTAATCGTTCGAAAACAATTCTCAAATCATACAGGTGGTTTTCCTTTACTTTGCTTTTGATGACCACATAGTCCACGTAGCATTCGGCTTGATTGTGGATGAGATCATCAAAAATTCTTGTCATTGCTCTCTGGTAGGTTGCTCCTACGTTCTTCAGTCCGAATGGCATCACTGTGTAGCAAAATACTCCGATCGGCGTTCTGAATGCTGTAAGCTTTTCATCTTCCGGAGCCATTTTTATCCGGTTGTATCCCGAAGATCCATCCATGAACGAGAATATTTCATGTGTTGAAGCAATGTCGATCATTAATTCGGGATCGGTAGAGGGAATTCATCCTTTGGACATGCCTTGTTTAAATCTCCGAAGCCCACACAAATTCCGATCCGACCATTCTTCTTTCTGACTGGCACCACATTGGCTAACCAAGTCGGGTATTGTTCTTCACGGACAAATTTAGCGTCTATTAGCTTTTTAACTTCGGCTATGACTTGTTGTTCGATTTCTAGACGCATTCTTCGGGGACCTTGTCTGACTGGGACAGAAGTAGGATCCACTCCTAGCTTATGGATTGCGACCTCTGGAGCTAATCCTGGCATCTCATCGTAGTTCCAAGCAAAACAGTCTTTAAATTCCATTAACAATTTGATTATTTCTTCGGAGTCTTCTTTATTGAGTAAGGAGCTAACAAAGGTAGGTCTAGGCTCTTTGCTAGTACCTAAGTTAACTTCCGTTAACTCATCTATTGTGGATTTAATTTCTTCTTCGAATTCTGGTGGAGCGTCTCCAATTTGTAAATCTTCGAGTTCGTCTGTAGTTTACATGCAGTTTTCATTGGACTCGCAAGTGACAACCAGGCAAAATTCAGTATCGTCAACTGACCCTACTGTGCCGAATCCGAGACCATACTTTGAATTGGGAGGACGACCGGAGTTATTCCATAATTTTTCAAAATGTTGTGATTGGCCTTTTGTCCATTGTCGAGGTAAGAAACCATGTTGAATTAAATTTTGAACACGAGGAGAGTACCACTCAAAAGGTAATTCCATTAATTCGATGAAGTGACATCTTCGAATTGTATATTATTTTCGGTTTTGGAGGAAGAAGCACCGCGGTAGAACTTGATTGGCCTTGCACCATCGTTACGTACCTCTTTGACCACCATACCCTCCATCTTATTAGAATGGATCGGGGTTAGGGTCATAGTATGTACGTAGTGGTTAATCTTCTCGTACATTGATTTATATTCTTCATTCTTTTCATCTTCGAGGGAGATCTTGAATTGCGGCTTCTTCCGACTTATTGCCGCTGCTTCTTGTTTGATTTCTTTTTCTTCTTCATAACTATCTTCCCAATCAACATTGATGGCTGGTTTCCTCTGTCCAATCGTCCTAACGTCTCTACCACGACCTCGTCCCCGGCCTCGACCTCGGATGCGAGTTGTGGAGAAACCTTCACCATCTCGCCGTAAGGGAGTGGTGAGTGATCGTTGGACTAGAACCTAAGGTTCTTCGTTGTCCCGAACTTTCTTTGCTTCATTTGTTACGGTATCTCCGGAGAAGATCGTTTTCTTTGGCGGTGCATAATAAGTCGCATCTTCATGGATTCCAATCTCATGTACGGAGAATGGTTGCAAGTCGCCTTTGATGCACTCGTTCCCCTCCATCGTAGTATTTGATGCACCTGGTGCAGAGATGATGGTACCATCCTGTTTTCATATATCCATGGTCGGCCCAAGTAGAGCGTTGAACGACGTTTCGAATCAATTATGTGAAATTTCGCGGTTGTCTTTGCTAAGTCACCGGTCTTCATCGATAGCGTTATTGACCCTGAGGCTCTTTCTCCTTTCTAGTTGAATCCTCTTAATAACATTTTGTCGGCCTCGAGCTCACGAGCATCAATTTCCAAGTATGCTAGTGTTCGAAGACTCATTATGTTGATTGATGCTCCCGGATCCACCAATACTCCGGAGAGCGTAAACTTCCCGATTGTATCCGAAATGTACAACGGTCGGTCGTGATCCGTCGTCCCAAGTAGTAAGTCACTGTCCATGAAGGTAACGCCTCGCTGTTCCTTTAACGAGCAAACCTCATCTAAGGAATCTCCGGCCATTTGAGCTAAGCAAATTTCTGGATCAAGTAAGGCCTTGATCAGAGCTTCTATCATCTCCTTTGATAAGATGAGAGCATCGTAAATGCTCGGCTTGGCCGGTAGTTTCCTAAGATGGGCTAGCACGTTGTAGTCCACTTTGTTCTCATGCGTCTCGGCTTCTTCTCGAACGGGTATTTCTTCGTCAGGGTTGGTTCTTCTTGAACAACCACCGCTTTCCTTTGTCTTTTGGACCCATTCTTGGAGGTAGAACTTTTCCACTTCTTAAGTTGACTTCGTAATTTCTTCCGAATCTAGTGTCGAACTTGCCGGTGTCTCCTCCCGAATCGGAATGACGAGCTCTTTCGGATTATCTTCAAAATCTGAAGGCTCTAACTCTATCGTAACTGGAGCTCCTCGAAACTCACAGATAAATCCGTTGCTTGTTGAACTCTCGTAGCCTCCTTGATGGATGTCTTCTTCGTTATTTTGCTCGTCGAGATCGTGTATGATTCGAGAATTCGTCGTTGGTATCGAAGTCGATGTCCGGATTGTCGCTAGTTACGTAATCGTTAGAAACAGATCAAAACGTAGCCAACGCCATCACCCTTATCATTATATGATCCCACCGAAGTGAGCAGATAATCATACAAAATCAGAGGTTCGAGGGATTTCTCCCCCGAATCGGAAACAACTATCCTAGGATAAGCAGCCCCTAGTCTAGCCTTAGGAGTCTCGGTCCCCTCTTCTTCGTCAATTTTCTTCTTTTCTTTGATCGTCTCCTGTTGAGGTGGTTCTTCTATCGCAAGTGATAGTACCGGCTTAACAGGTCTCGAACTCTGAATTGAAGCTCGCACCGAGGCGGTTCGGATGTTGTCTAAAATCTTCTTCGAAGACCTCGTCCAGGCGGTAGTCCATCCATCGTCAATTGCATAGGGATATATCGGAATGACGGGATCGGTTGAGATAACATTGACGGAACCTCCTTTCCGGGGTTCCTTCATGTACTCCTTCGGGATTGTTATATTTCCTTTCCGAAGGTTGTCGTTGAGCCAACTTTTAAAGGTAATGCAATCTTCTATCTTGTGCCCAAGCATCCGGTGGTAGGGGCAAAAGTTGGGATCACCGTTCTTGTTGACTTCCTCTGGTCTTTTAGGTTTTGGCAGCTGGAAATCTGGAGTCTTCATTAGGCTACGGAACATTTTCGGTACTGCTTCATTTTTGAACGGATATTCTCTTCTCAGAAGCTCCCTTAATGTACGTTGCGGACGAGGCGGTTGTTCATACTGCGGAGACGACTGATAGCTGGACCGGGGTTGCTGGTAATTCTGTTGTGGTTGCTGCGGCCGTTCCGGTGGTATTTTCATCGGTTGCTTGCCTTTATCGACTGCTGTAATGATCCCGGATTTCTTTTCGAAGGTATTCACCGGCTTCTGCTTGTCCGTCTTATCGGCAAAACTTAATTGCTTCGCCTCTTCTTGCAAGCTTCCGGCCTTGCTTAACAACTTCTCAAAAGTCTTAATAGTGAATCCTTTGAGGAGAAGTGCTATCGGGCCGTGAATGCTTTTAAGCAAGATGTCGATCGCATGTTGTTCTTGCAGTTGTGGTTCACACTTCATGCTTAAGTTTCTCCATCGAAGTATGTAATCCACCAAAGTTTCATTCGGCCTTTGTTTCTCTACCACTAAATCACCTATAGTGATGTGGTGCCGAGCTCCGCAAATCGCTCGATGAAGAGGCTCTCTAGCTCCGAGAATTTCTTCACCGAACCATCGGGTACTCCCGCATACCGGCCGAAGGCGATTCCCGACGTACTACCGACGAACTCGTCGGAAGAGTAACGCATCGCTCCCGCCGGCATTGCAACAACCGGCACGAAAGTGTGCAACATGCCTGTCGGGGTTCCTGGTCCGTCGAAGGTCTTGAACGAGAGGTGGTACGAAGCCTTTCGGGTATTGGACATCGTCGAATTCTTCCGGGTAAGGTCTACCCGTCCGAATGGATGTCCCGTTCTTCGATTGTGCTAAGGCTTCTCGCACTCCGCTCGTTCTACAAAATTCTCGATACCCTTTTCGGGGATCATACTTTGTGTCGTATCCTTTTAGTCGGTCATCCCCATTGACGGATGTAATCTCCTTTCCTCCGTCTACAATGTGAATGACCTCTCGGGGGTGTTTCTCTATGTGGTTGTACTTCGACTCCGGAGAGTGGCCAAAGCTACGGCCATCTCTTCCATCCTTTTCGCCATTCGAGCGATCGTGTCATCCTTTTCCCCGAAGCCGTCTTCTCATCGGTTCCGGCTCCTCTCTTCGCAGTGCCGCAGGAGCACCTTGCGAAGCCGATGAAGCTCGTGTCTCAACAATATTGATTTCCGCATATTCGTCGTCCATGAACTCCGATGAATCGATCTCATCTCCGAACTTTTCTTCTCTTTCTTTTGCCAACCGTCGGATATCGGTTCTCAACTTTTCCATGGCATCTTCTAGCGGAGCTTTCGTGTGTCTTTGCGGTTGTCATGCGATAGCTGCCGGGTCCCTTTTCACGAGTCCCCTTTATCGCAAGTAGCACTTTCTTCGGATTCAAGCCTCCTGGCGAGACTCTCTTTCTCGGGCTGCTGTTTCAATCTTAACTGCCTAGTAGTGGGACGCCATACCATCCTTCTAGCAGCAGAAGGTCTAGGACCAGATGGTCTGTCGGCCAAATGCTGGAAGGTGGTATCCTCCCTAATCTGTAATCCCGAGACTACGACGGGCGGGCTAGCCTTCATTCTCTTGCTTGGCTTTTCTCGTCATGACGGCGGGCTCTACTCGGGGCCCAAGACGGGATTTAACCGGCACCCGCCCTATCCTTCGTAGAATTTCCGATACGGGCGCTTTTCCTTCCTTGCTAACTTTTCTACCAAAGTTTGCGATCGAGCAAACGGCGTAGTTCTAGTTCTTTTCTTGCGCTATCGTTGTAGTATGCGGGCCGAGGTAATGTGGCAAGCAATCTTGCGAACATTCTCCTCATCCTCTCGCGGCGGAGAGGGGATGGAACCTGCTTCCTCCCAAAAGTGGTATGTAGTCAGGAAGTGGTGTATATTCTGGTAGCGGTGTATATTCTGGTAGCGGTGTATATTCTGGCAACTCTGGAATTTCCTCCAGGAAAGCAATCTCAGCAGCTCTGGCTTCTCTGGCGATCCTTCTACTTTTGTTTCTTCTTTGGGTCTTTGTCAGTGATGGAATCTTTGAACTGGACCCGATTTCGAAAACAGAAGGTCATACAGGAAGATCCGTACCCTCCACGGTGACAGGTTTACCATAATTCCGGATTTCTTTCCCCTTTCGATTTGGCGTAAGTCGGGGTAGGTGCGGAAACAACTAGACCAGTGGGGGTAGTAAGAACGAGTCCTCCCGCGGATGGCGAGTACTTCTCCTAGTCGGGATCCTTTGCAGGGGAGGAAACTCTTGGGTCGACCTAAGGTCGAACTCGCGCGATGGCTCCTCGGCTTCGGATACCTTGTTTGTCGATGCAAAGAGGGAGACGTCGGTGACCTCGACGTTCGTGATGTCAAATCCTCGTCCAAATCGGATGATCCCATTGTCGGGCAGCTCATCCTTATAGACAGCGAAGTCCAGTCCGTTGGTGAAGGAGAAAATCGGCTTCGGGGCTTCCATTTCGCAAGGTAGATTCTGGTTGTCGATCCCAAGTTATGCTTCTTTTCTTTAGGACGAGAAGAAAGGAATTGAAAAGAGTCCGAACTCATTCTTGTTCATGTATTTATAAGAGGGAATCATTAGTTAAAAGAATCACTTATTAGAGGGTTTGTTTATTTAGAACGGAATGTTCAAAGGTGTAGAGAAGGTAAGGAATCCGATTCAGAGTTGGAAAGGGAAAGAAAGTCTTAAGCAAGACTTCTCGACTCGAAGGATCATTCCTAAACTAACACCTATCGGGGGTCCACCCCACCTCGAAATAAGGTAAAAGGATCTCGGAACCTCTCTTGTTTAGGGGTGTCTAAACAGTGGCTCCTAAATCCGGGAGAATGTTGGCTATACTTGTTCAAGGTAGAAATGAACATAGTATTCCAACGGAAAGAAGGGTAGTTTGATCCACTAAGGACATGGATGCACTACCGATTTTTGAAAGCAGAATTATCTGATTATAATGGAGAGAGGAATTGTCCCCAGCGGAGTCGCCAGAAATCTGTCGGCATATTTTTAGGTTGTGTTTTATTTAAAAAGAGGGGTCGCCTAACGTAAATCGTCGGCGAATTTTTAATTTAATTAAAATAAATAATTTGAAAAGTAGTATTTGATTTTGAAAATAATTTTAAATTTGAAGGTTTTAAGATATGAGATTAAACCGATCTCACGTCCCAAATAGTTTATATAAACGAGCACCGCACCACAAACCGTGTATCTATCCCTAAGGATAGACACACTCGCTCGACTGTGGGGCTCGATTAAATAAACTAGAAGATTTGTGACATCCGTTTGGTCCGCGAACCAATTTTATAAGCCGATCAAAATTCCCCGTTTAATATGAAAACATTAAACAGGGTTTATATTACTCGGGTTCTTCAAAATTCCTATAAGGGCAAGCCCCTATAGTTAATTACATCTTAAGTGACGGGAATCACCTAAGAAAACTCTCGATAATAATCAATAATTCTGCTCTCAAGGATTTCAAAGTTTAAGTCTTCAACGGATTGAATTTTGGAATTTCAATAGGGAATGGATCAAGTTTGGAACATTTTGTTTTGTGAATCCAAAGGAAGAAAAGTAGGAGAAATCACAGATTCGAAGTGAACTTCGGTAATTTCCCGACTATCCTATTGTTTGGCTTAGATTTAAGAAAGTCCTAATATTTTTAAATGTTTTGATCTTGTCAATTTTAATTAATTAGGACTTATACTTATATGATAGAATCATACAAATAGCCTTGAAGACGTGAGGGTTTATGTCGTATCAGACGACTACCTCGGAATCCTAAATCCGGTTAGGGCTTAATTTGCAAGGCAAATGCCTAACAAAAGGTTGAGGATTTATGTTGCACTAAGCAAACTACCTCGAAATCCTATGGCTTGGTTATTTAATTCTAGGAAAGTTTTGCTGAAGTAGGTTCAAGTTTTGCTGACGACGATGGTCGTGCCGCCCACCATGCTCCGAGCTCCTTATTGTTGCAGAGGTTTAGTTTTAGAAGTCATAAATCAGGGGATGAGAAAAGTGTTTTGGTTTAGAGAAAATCTTAATTTCCAAGTGTTTTTTACGTTTTAATTAAAACAAATCTTAAAGTTGATTATAACGACACCGGTTAAGATCCCACTGGTTCCATCCTTCCGCATCATTATTTTTATCGGATTCACTTAGTCCGGATGAATTTGCTAAACTCAACCGAATGAGTTCCACACTTTCATTTAGACCGTGGGAAATCCAGTTAGCAACACGTAGGTTACATCATCCGAGGTATTCCCGATCATCCAACAGACGTTTTAATTTAGTTGTAATTGTAGTTTTGTGTTCCGTTTCGTGATTAAATTTCGAGTTGTTTTATATTTTGAAATGTTGTGGCGGTGAATTTTATCTTGCAATGACTTTTAACTTAGTTTTGGTTTCAGTTTTAGGGACTATCCTAAAGGTGTGGGTTTTCATGCAACAGTTGTTTATCATGCAAGAAAAGTAAAGTGCATTTGCAATAAAGTAAATCGCAATAATGTAAATTGCAAGAAAGTAAATTGCAATAAAATAAAAGCGTACCTGGAGGGTCTTCCCGTCATCCTAAGCTACACTTAAAACACAATTAGAATATTTAAGCAAGTTTTTAGGTAAAGCTAAGGGAAGGGTTATGGTTTTCTACCAAATTCCTAATCCTATAGCTAGTCATCTCCTATGACGTCTAGGTTCTTTGTGTTTTTGTTTGAAGACGATTTTCTTCATCAAAGAATAATTAAATTCAATTGTTCTTATAAATGTCCTATCATATCGAGGAAGTGCTTAAGACAAATCTTAAACATCTTTTCAATATTTCTAGGATTGTTTTAAGTCCAAATGGGTTTAATTATACAAATGAATTAATCGTCCGAGAATTCAAGTTTCGTTGTTATCTTACTCGATGAACTAGGACATTTGAATATCCTATAAGTGCAAGTAACATTTCATTTAATGTTCTATTTAGGAGTTATGATAACTAAAACTTTCGAGGGTAAATTGGTATTCAAATGATTTGGTTTAAGTTAAAGAGTTTAAATTTGGAATAGTGTTCAAGTTGCTTTATATTTAATTTCTTTCTGTTTTAGGTGATGTTATATTTAATTCAATTTAATTTAATTTAATTGAGTTTTAATTTTAATTTAATTCAATTGAGTTTGATTTGATGTTAAATTAATTTAATTTGATTTGATTTAATTTTAATTTAATTTGATTTAATTTAATTTAATTTAATTTAATTTAATTTAATTACTCAATTTAATTTAATTTATTTAATTTAATTTAGTTTAATTTAATTATTCAATTTAATTTAATTTATTTAATTTAATTTAGTTTAATTTAATTATTCAATTTAATTTAATTTATTTAATTTAATTTAATTTAATTATTCAATTTAATTTAATTTATTTAATTTAATTTAATTTAATTATTCAATTTAATTTAATTTATTTAATTTAATTTAGTTTAATTTAATTGTTTAATTTAATTTAATTTGATTTAATTTAATTTAATTATTTAATTTAATTTATTTATTTAATTTAATTTAATTTTAATTTAATTTTATTTTTTTAATTTTAATTGAATTTTTTTTTAAAAGAGTTTAATAATTTAATTTTAGTTTAATGATTAAGTCTTTTAATATTTTAAATTTGAGTTATCATTTTAATTAAGAATTGAATATTAATGAGATAATTAATTTAGGGATTTTTAAATTAAAGAACAAATCTCTTCCTAATAATATCCCTATTTTAATAATTCCAATTTTATTATTCTTCCAAATTTAATCAATTATTTAATTAAAGTTTAATCATTTTAAAATTGTTTAATGGGTTTCCACCCTTTAATTATTTAAATTTCAATCATCCAAATCAGATTAGGATCAAATATTTTACTTGTTAAATTTTTATTAAACCTAAAGTTTTAATTAAGGGTTAAAATTTTAATTACCATTTTACCCTTTAAGCTTAATGATTTCATAACTCACTAAATTGAACTCAAATGAACTTAAAATTTTTATGTGACTTCACTCATATGCCAATAAAGACATGAGAGGAGAAAATGTGATTTTTCTGCATTTAATTTATTTATATAATTATTTTTGGTAGAAAATAGAGATTTTTAAGGAAAATTTAATAACATGACCAAGGGAAAGTTTCTGTCCTTAAGAAAATTAGGGGACATTCCTAATGACCAGAGGACCACTTGGACCAATTTTGGTGATTTTTTGAATTATATTATTTTTATTATAATTATTTTAAGTTTTGGAGTGTTAATTAATTTAAAAATAAAATAAATGTTGAAAAATGAATTTTATATTTTTCAAAAATCTCTCTGATATCAAGAAAACCAGAGAAGCAAATTTTGTAATTTTCTGATTTTTCTATGATTTATTATAATTATTTTAGTGAAAATGCTAGAAAATACATTTTTTTAATTTTAAAATTACCCTAGGGCTTTAAAATTTAATATCTCACTAAATAGACCTAAGAAAAATGTGGGATTTGCCCCTATGTGATTAAAATTCAAAATGTGACATTTTGGTGAATTTTATTATTTTTGTGATTTTTATTATTTTTTAATTATTAAAAATATTAAAATATTAGTAAAAAATCAACTTTTTTAGAAAATTGAAATTTTAATTTTCTTTGGTTCCCCTGATATCAGAGAGGCTCCAAAATCAATTTGGTAAATTTTTGAAAGGTATTTTAAAAGTTATGAATTTTTAAAGTTTAAAATGACTAAGTGGCTTAATCAACCCAATTAGTGGGGCTAACCAAGTCCAATTGACCTCAAACTTTTATGGTGGATTCCTCTGATCCTAAAGGTCAGTGGAGAATTGATTTCAAGTCAATTTGATGCATGGTTAACTCTAATTAATTAGAGACCTATTTTGGGTGTTTAAGCCAATTAGAGTTGTTTTAAATGAACCAACTCAAAACCTATTTTTCCTAAGGTTCTCTGGTCATAAGGAACATCACCAAATTTTCCTAGAATTTATTTCACAACATGCTATTTATTGAAATTAAAATACTCAAAACAAGCAACATGAATTTGAAAAATCAATAACTTTTCATATGGATGGCCTCCCGACTTTGGAAAATTCGGGGAATGTTCCCAAATTCGGAGGCTTCAAAAGCCCTATGGTCTCATGCCATGGTGAATTGTATACATGCATGGGGAATTAAAAGTATGCAGAGAGTAAATAAATTATTAAAAATAAAATACTTGGTAAAATTAAATGATTTCTTTTCCACATTATTCTCCTCTGTTCACTGAGCAAGAGGGTATTTTTATTTTATTTTTTTGATTTTCCTACACAGAGATATGAATTTTTGAAGTTTAGGGAATTAAATAAATCAAAAAATACCCTAATTTTCTATTTATCCACGCGGCGCCGCGTCAACATCGGCAGCTCCGAACGCACACGCGTCGCGCTCCCATTCGACGCCGCCACCTGAGTTAGCAGCCCGGGCCCCGCGGTTCTCGTACCGTCTCCTGGTCCGACGCCATCTGAGCCGTTCGTCCGCGCGTGTAATGAATGGACGGCATCCGTTCATCGTCCCCGAGCGTCCTCACCCGAGAGCCGTCCACACTAAATCCCTAAGATCTCACTCGATACTCAATGGATTTTCATGTTCTTATGCTCTATGGATTCGTCTTGAAGAGACGAACACATCTATACGGTTAACATGCATTGAAATTAAGGCATTTGAAATGGAGAATCTCCGAAGCTCGGGATAAAGAATTAGCTCATACCTTTGCTCGGAGAAGTGTGGCTTCAATCCGAGAGTTGTTGCACCTTCGATTGGATCCCGACAAGCTCCGGATGAAGTCTCCCGGTCCAGTGAATTGTCCGGATGTGATTTCGACCAAGCCCGATCACAAAGCTTGGAGGCTGGAGCAACCTGGGTGGCCTCGGAGATGGGGCTTTTGCTGGTGGACACCTTCCCTCGGTCCGGTGAAGGTGTAGAACCAATCAATTTGGGAATTGGCTCACCGTGGAGAAGTGTCCTGGTTTTGGGTGGAATTTCGGTTGGGAAATTGGATTTTATCGATGGGGATTAGGGCAAATTGACACTGGGGATCAACTGCTCTAAGGGTGGAGAAGGGTCTGGAACAATTTTGGCAGAGTTTAGGCAAGGTTCTTGCTCAGCTCTCCTCTCATGGCCGAGAGGGGTGGAGTTTAAATAGGAGAGAGTGGAGGGCCTCCCAGGGAGAGTTGAGGCATGGGATCAGCTGCTCTGGTGAGGAGAAGAACAGCCATGGTGGCCATTGGGCATGGGGCAACTCAGCAGGTGAGAATTCCAAGTTTGGGCTCACATGATGCTCTCGGGTGTGGTGTTTTCCGGCGATCCGGGTGGGCCGGCCGGCAGGCATGGGTCACCATCTTGACCGGGGAGGCGAGGGCTTGGCAATGGTGAAGTCGATCGGGCTTGGACATGTGTAAAGTGTTAGAATTAAAATGGAATGGGGAGGGGGTCATTTTGGCCTTAATTTGGTCAACCCATTGGTTTGGGTTGGGTGCACCTCCCCATGGCCTCGATTTTGGGCCGAGAGGATCGAGTTGGGTCGCCAAGGGAGAGTGGTGTGGTCTCCATCCATGATGAGGTGGCTAAGCGAGGTTTAGTGTGTGACATGCTTAAGGTAAAAAGGGGTTAAGGAGGATTAGGAAAGGGGCCCCTCCTTTTTCCATTAATGGCTTGATCACATGTCAAGCCTTCCATGGCTTCATGTGGCTTGTCCATGGCTTGCATGGCTCACCTTTGGCTTGGGAAAAGGTTTGGTCAATTTCATGAAAATGGGTTTTAAGAATTTTTGGTAATTTGATGGAAATTTGTATGAAACTTGATTTGGAATAATTTGATGGTGAATTTAGGACTTAGGTAATGGATTTAATTAAGTGGATGACAAATGGAGATGTAATGTGGGCTTTAGGGTAGATTTTGGGCCTTTGGATGTGGTGAAGTGGGCTTTTAGGAAAGTTTAAGGGAAATGGGCTTTTGATTTTAGGATGGGCATTTGGATAAAAATTTTGTGAAGAACTTTGTCAAATAAATGTCATAATTGGTTTAGGGATGTTCTATGAAGGGCTTGGAATCAATTTGATGTGATTTGGAGTTGAATTGGTTTGAATTTGGATTTATTTGGTAAGTGGGCCTATGTAGGTTAAATTAGGCTAACTTGGGCTAATGTTGGGCTAGGGTTGAAATTGATATAAAATCAATGTTGAGAAATGTTTATGGGAGTGTTTCAAAGAGGTTTTGACTTTGGTTGGGCTTTGATTTTGGGGTTTGGGCTCATTTGGGTTATGTTTGGGTTTAGGTCAAAATAGGGCCTTTTAACTTTGGGTTGAGTTTGAGTGGGGTTTGGGTCTAAATTTTGGGCAAATCATGTTAGTATTTTGTTTGTGGGAATGTTAAGGAAGATTTAGAAAAGATTTGGGGTTAATTGGAATTGAATTGGGTGAGTTTGGGTTAGGTTTGGGTCATGGGTCCAAATTGGGCTTTAAGGCCAAAAGTGAGATTGGATCCAAATGTCAATCAAATTGGGCTTAAATTTTGTCTAGATTGGTATTTAGGATATTGAATTGAAGTTTAGAATTGAATTGGAGCAAAATTGGGGTCAATTGGGTAGGTTTGGTTTGACATTGGGTTCACTTAGGGCTAAAATGGGTCAAATTGGGGGTTTTGACAAAAGTAGGGTAAATTGACAAAATTGGCCCATGGTGTAGTTGGACAAAATGAAATTGGGAATATTTGGGATTTTCTGGGAATTTTCTGAATTTTTGGATTTTTGGTCAAGAGGGGTATTTTGGGTATTTGGAGGGTATTGGGAGGTTTTCTTGGAATTTTTGGTATTTTTGGGTATGGATGATCAATTTAAGTGATGTGGAAATGTTTGGGAATGATTTCGGAGAATTTTGGATAATTTGGAAATTTTGAGAAATTTGGGTAATTTCGGGGGTTTTGGGTAGGCTAAGCGGGTGTAGGGTCCCGGGGGTCAAAAATTGAAATTTTGGAAAATTGAAGATTGGGTGAATTTGAGTGGAGTGAAATCATTTTGGTTGAGCCATGAAGCCATATCAAGCCCACATGAGCCATGAAGGGACTCATTTGAGGCATTCACTATGTTGTTCCTAACCCTCTTGCCGAGGGCTTAGGGGTTAAGGACCATCCATGTGAATCACCTACATGAGTCCAGGAGGTCAAGTTGGGTATGGGTGTGGTTTTAGGAGGTATGTGGAAGTGTAGTGTGTAGGTGTAGTGTATAAATGTAGTGTGTGTGTAAGTCAGCCCCTTCACCAGACCAGGCCACCCAGGGCAGTCCTAAGGCCAAAGAGTCCTATAGGAACTCATCCTTTAAACTTCCACATTTGATTTCAACCCTCTAGGTGATTAGGGGTCTACGAGTCAAGTTTGTAGAGTTTGCAGGGAGTTAAGAAGTGGTTTGAATTTCTAAAAGGTGGGTCCCAATTCTAGTCCTCTAAGATAGTCAAAGGAAAAGCCTAAGGCTAGATCCTAAGTACTAGAGAGAAGAAGAGAAGACCTCATCAAAAATGAGGTCAACAGTATGCAGATATAGTTAACTTCTTGGTTAGCAATATTTTACCATATGGGATGAATAGTAAATATATTAAGAAATTCAAGAATGATTGTAAATCATATATTTGGGAAGATCCTCATTTATTTAAAATAGGAAGAGATTACGTGATTCGAAGATGTGTACCTTATAAAGAAACTTTTGCAATTATTCAAAAGTGTCACGATTCTGAATTTGGAGGACAGTTTGGAGTGGATAAAACTGCATTTAAAATTTTAAATTCTGCATTTTATTGGCTTACTTTATTTAAAGATGTTGGACATTATGTGAAAACTTGTGATCGATGTTAAAGAATGGGAAATATATCCAGAAAAGATGAAATGCCTCTAAGTTTTATACTAGAAATCAAAATTTTCGATGTATGGGGTTTAGACTTTATGGGACCTTTCGTACCATCATCTGGAAAGATTTATATTTTATTATCAGTTGATTATGTTTCAAAGTGGATCAAAGCTGTAGCTTTACCAAACTGTGATTCTAAAAGTGTTTCGAATTTTTTAAAGAAAATGATTTATAAGATTTGGAATGCCTAGAATAATTATCACAGATGGGGGAAGTCATTTCACAAATATAAGAATTCAATCATTGCTGGAAAAATTCAGAATTAAGCATAGAATTGTAACTGCTTATCATCCTCAAACAAGTGGAATGGATGAAGTATCAAATAGAGAAATTAAAAGAATATTGGAAAAGACTGTTAATCCTAAAATGACTGATAGGGTTGATAGACTTGATTCTGTATTATGGGCTTATAGAACAGCTTATAAGACCCCTATCGGAATGTCACCTTATCGATTAAT